>VZTD01006082.1:1127239-1224443 GCA_013397725.1 Rhagologus leucostigma
GACAGTCAGCAACAGGACAAGAGGAATTGTTTGATCCCTCAAGCCCTCAATTCCTCAGGCTGGACCTCAGGAAGAATTTTTTCACGGAAAGGGTGGTCAGGCATTAGACGGGAGTCCCCATCCCTGGAGGCGTTAAAGGAACAACTGGGTGTGGCACTCAGTGCTCTGGGCTGGGTGACAAAGTGGGGATTGTTCACGGGTTGGACTCGATGATCTTGGAGGTCTTCTCCAGCCTTAATGGTTCTGTGATTGTTTCAGTCTATTTGTGACCAGAGAACACCTCAGTAAATGTTGCAGTTGAACTTCTCAGTAGGCAGTTTGGGGAAATCCCTGCGATTCACGAGCAGAAAGGGCTTAGACGTGAGATTCCGTTGGGAAGAAACCTTTAAATTCGGGGAGAAGGGATCTGGAGCCGGTGGTGGGGGCTGAGTGCCGTGCCCTGTGCTTGTCCCTCCCAGATCTGTGCGGCTCGAGCGAGGAGAAGCAGCGGCCCAGCGGTGCTCCCGGCACCCCTGGCGCCGTGCTGTGCTGCAGTGACCCCGGGGACAGCGAGGAGGGGAAGCCCCATTCCTACCTGGAGGCCATCTGCAGCGGGCTGGAGGAGCCGGGGGCCGGGGGCTGCCCCGGGGCCGGGGAGCAGCTGTGTCCCTACGCCGCCGCCGGCACCTGCCACTTCGGGGAGCGCTGCCTCTACCTGCACGGGGACCTGTGCGAGATCTGCGGCCTCCAGGTGCTGCACCCCTTCGACCAGGAGCAGAGGAAGGCCCACGAGATGGTAAAGGGGCAACTGGGAGATCTCAGGGCAGGGTTTGGGTGGTTTGCTCTAAGTGCTTTGCAGAAGAGACTCTCCCAAAGAGCTTCTGTCTTACTGCTTGTCTAGAGAATGGTGCTGAGAGTGCTCTGCTCAAGCATCCGGGGCTGAATTAACCGTGATGCTGCAGGTAGCAGCTTGTGGTTTTTCCCATTCCATCCTCAGGAGAGACTGGCCTGCAGCCTTCTCCCACAGCAGCCTGAAAGTCTCCCAGGAGAATGTCTTCTGGAGGTCTCTGACTGAGTCACCAGCTCACCTTGCAGTGCTGTGGGAGTGGGAATGGGTTGTGGATTGTCACTGCCGGGATGAGAAGTGCTGGAGGAAAGCCTGAAATAAGAGACAAATTCTTTACTGGGTGAAAATTAGCATCTGGTGAATGAATGTGGCCTTAATTATAACCGTGTGAACACCCTCAGTGTGGCACTTTTTCAATGAGATGTTTTCTGGGGATGTTTGAAGCATCAAATTCAATACCTGTTCCCTGACAGAGATGCAGAAAGGGGTGAATGAAGCACCCTGGCATCTTTATTTCTGACAGCTGAGAGAACACTAAAGGCTGAAATACATGATTAAATGCGATGTTCTTTAAATTAAGCTATGACAGTGACAGGTAGGAATGATGCCCTTGATGAGTGTTCCGTGTTTTCCCTGCAGTAGATCCTTTCCAGAGGGACTTTGGCGTGTCAGGCTGGGCTGCACTTACAGTGACTCTCTCCCGTGACAGATGTGCATGGCAACGTTTGAGCACGACATGGAGAGGGCCTTTGCCTTCCAGGCCAGCCAGGACAAGGTGTGCAGCATCTGCATGGAGGTGGTGTATGAGAAACCCTCAGCCTCGGAGAGGAGGTTTGGGATCCTGTCCAACTGCACCCACACGTACTGCCTGTCCTGCATCCGCCAGTGGAGATGTGCCAAGCAGTTCGAGAACCCCATCATCAAGTGAGTTGTGTGACCTGCCGTGGCCTGAGAGGGGCCTGAGCCTGCTCACAGGGGAGGCTGGGGCTGCAAATGTTGACAGAGCTCAGCAAAGCCGGCTCCAGGTGCTGGCCAGGCCCAGGCCTCGGCTGGGAGAGCTGCCTCCACGAGCAGCAGGATGCGCTGGGTGTCCTTTGGTACCAGTTCCACTGTGGGAAGAGTTTGGCCCGTGGCAGCTCAGCCCTGTCTGATTGTGTGCTCAGTGGGCAGAGTGGGCTCTGGAACAGCTGGGACCTTGCAAAGCTCTGCCCCTTGCACTGACCTGTGTGCAAAACCAAGAACTCCTTTTTTTCCCCCCGTGTGTGTGATTAATTACAGGATTTTTCCCCTAAATTACAGCTTGCTCCAGGTAAATGTCCCACTAACCACACATTTATCTGTGTCTGAGTGAGTGTCTTCATCTTCTAGCTCTACAGAAAATGTGTTCCAAATACGTTCTCCTCAGAGGAGAGAATTTAAAACATCCAATTAGGGAAGTTTCCTTTTTTTGAGCATCTCTCAAGTTACAAACACGCTGAAGAAAAGGTGGGAAATATTTTCAGTCTTCTACCAAAATAGAGTTTCCTGCACAACTTTTACTCCAAATTTCAATGAAGTGACCACCAGCTCATTGCATTTCAAAAGGCTGAGACACCTTACTTTGTGTTTTTGGCTTCCTGCTGCACTCACAGAACACAGTTTGTTTCTGCAGACTGAGGAAATCCCCGTTGCTTTTGCTCCAGTCCAGAAACGAACACAAGCCCTGGG
The DNA here is from genome assembly GCA_013397725.1 of Rhagologus leucostigma. Classification (NCBI taxonomy): domain Eukaryota; kingdom Metazoa; phylum Chordata; class Aves; order Passeriformes; genus Rhagologus; species Rhagologus leucostigma. Next base: position 1,129,773 of record VZTD01006082.1, read on the forward strand.
TGCCCTCAATTGGGTTATTCCAACTGGAACCCCCAACTAATGCACACCCAAGTGCTGTGCTAAGGTGGGAGAGGTGTCTGCTGCCTGAGGTGGCAAACCTCCCCTTTCCCTGGGCAGGATCCTCACTGCTTGTGGCAGATTTGTGGAGGGTTCCAGCCTGGGGAGGTAACAGCACCTCTGTTTTGTCTTGTTCCTCCAGGTCCTGCCCTGAGTGCCGGGTGATCTCCGAGTTTGTCATCCCCAGCGTGTACTGGGTGGAAGAACAGGAGAAGAAAAATGAGCTGATTGAAGCATTTAAGCAGGGAGTGGGGTAAGTTGAGGAACCACCCACACTCCTCACGTTGTTCTTTAGCTGCTCTAAGACTCAGTCAGTTGCTGAGCCTTTATTTTTAAACTTAATGTACTTACAGACCATTCTGCAGAGAGCTCCTCATCTGTGTTCACACTTCTGCTTAACTCTGTGGCTGTGTAATTGCAGTTCAGAAATTCAGCCTCACTGCTCAGAAATGTTGAAGCTATTTCAGCTCACTTGCCAAAACTGGCTTCATGTGGCTTCTGTGGATCCCTCAGCCACACTGGCCTGGCAGGTTGTTGGTGACTGAGGAGGGCAAACAGGGAAGGAAAATGGAAGGGTGGGATAAAAATTCACGTGGCTTTAGTAATGCCTGCTGGAAACGGCAAATACTCCAGGGCTGCGTTCCTTGTGTTGTCCAGTAGCAGTCTGGCTGCAGTGTGTGAGGCCTGTGCCTCCCAGAGCAGTGAGAAACTGTCACCTCTGTCCTACTCCCTCTTTTCGAGGTAAACAGGCAGAGCTGGGCCTGCAGTTTCCTCTGCAGCTGTTTCTCATTGCAGAACAATTTAATTGCAGAACAACCCCCCAGCAACTCCAGGTCCTGTGTAAGGACCCACCCTGGAACTGCTGTGCAGCCAGGATAGCTTGGGTGACCAGCAGAGCTGAGGGAAACTTAAAGTAACAAAGTATTGGCACAGACCCTTCAGAGGAGATGAGGAAAGGAATTGGATCATAAAAACGCAGTGGTAGGAAATGCAGGAGAAAACATAGGCTAGAAAAATAGTGATTGCGTGGCTCATGGTGATGTTCTTTGAACATCCCTCACTTTCCACATCGTAAGGCAGTTCCATTTTATTTGATTTATGATGCTGTTCTTTTTCATGTATTTTTGTTCACTTTTAATGATCTTTGCCCTCTATTTCACTGCTCTCAGCTGGGGAATGGGAGGCCAGAGCTCTGGCTGTGTTACCAGAGCATCACTGAGGCTGTGGGGACTGAACTGCATCTCCTTCCCTTCAGCTGAAGGCAATAACCCTCTCTCTTCCAATCAACTCAGGAAAAAGCCCTGCAAGTACTTTGAGCAAGGGAAAGGAACGTGTCCCTTTGGAGGGAAGTGTCTTTACCTCCACGCTTATCCCGACGGGACCCGCGCTGAGCCTGAGAAGCCCAGGAAGCAGCTCAGCTCCGAGGGCACTGTGCGGGTAAGGAGTGTCCAAAACCTCATTTCAGGGTCACCTGTGCTACTGGGGAACGTTTCCTGCCACGCAGGACAAGTGAGAAAAGCACCTCTCCCTGTTCTTCAGGCAAAGGTTTGTTCTTGGGGACAGAAGGTGCCTCTCATTTAACTGCAGAACCTCACTGCTTTGTTTTTTCAACCAGTCCTTCCACGGCAAACCTTTCCTCACAGGAATTCTGCCCTTAAAGCTTTCCCCCACAGTACTCAAAGCTCCTCTCCTGTGCTGGCACTAAGGGCAGCTGCAAAGGGTAAAACCTCAGCAACTGGTGTGGCTGTGCCCCAGCTGTGTCCCCTCACTGCCGGTTCTGGGACACGAGAGCCGGCCTGTCAACCCTGAGCTCAAACCCAGCTTTGGGATCTCAACTTCTGACTGGTTTTTAAGAGGAAATGAGAGTGCCAAGGCCAGTGTTGTGCTGGCCCTGTGGCCGGGTGGTGCTCAGGCAGCTTTTTCTCTGTTGCAGTTCTTCAATTCCGTGCGCCTGTGGGACTTTATCGAGGACAGGGAGAGCAGGAGCGCGCCCGGCGCGGACGACGAGGTCACGGAACTGGGGGAGCTGTTCATGCACCTCTCGGGGGCTGAGGAGGATCCCACTGCTGCTCAGTGAGGGCACCACAGCCCCTCTGAGCCCAGCAATGCAGCTATTTATTAGCCAAGCTTTTACTCTCTCCAGCACAGGTAGAACAAATGTGCCCTGGTGGTTACTTGTGCAGTCCTGGTAAAGTTTTCAGATAGTTTTTATATGGCAACAAAAAAAGACTAAAATATATTTAAAAAAAAATAAATTGGCTGCATGGAAAAAAAAATCCCTTAATCCCAGGAGGGTTTTCTCCCTCTCTGGCCTAACATACGCTGTCTTGTGAGCTGAGTGCTAGTGTTAAATACAGGTCCAGTGAAAGCTTAAGCTGGTAAAAACTGTTGCTAAATAGAGTTTGGGTGCTTTTGGGTTTTTTTTCTCCACTAAATCAGCTAAATGTATAACTACAAAACCCACTGGGAATAATAATGGTCAGTGTAGGGTTTTCTCCTTAAAAAGGAGCCAGTACATTGTACCTCAAATAGTACCTGGAGTTCAGAGTAGAGTTTACTGCACCCTTAGGGTGTGTGGGGACAGGGCTGGACAGGGCCTGGCTCTCCAGGTGCTGCCAGTCGAGTTCCCATCCCTGTTTTACACTAATTCAAGTGCTCAGAGCCAGGAGTGGCTCCTGGAGCACCTGCTGTAGAGCAAATGCAGCTGCACTGATTGCTGACCTCGGGCAGAGCTAAACTGAACTTACTGCACAAACTGGAGCTCAGAAACTGCAGCACGAGTGAGGTGTTCTCACTAATCCTGGCCAGTCCCGCCCCAGCACCAGCAGTGGCTGTGCAGCACTCGCCTGTTCCCCAGCAATGCTAAAGGCCCAGGAGGGCTGAGGGATTAATGCACACCTCTGCTGAGTTAACAGAACTGGTACTGAATTCTGGCTTTGTTAGAAACGTGATTGCTGTTTGTGTGGCAAAAGCAGTTTGATTGTGAAATCTGATACCAGAAATTAATTCTGCCAAGTCATTTCTATTAACGTTGCAGTTAAACCAAGAACTCGGTGTGCACTCCAGTGGCTGCTGAGGAACAGCTTGGACACAGCTGAGCATGAGCTGTCAGCCTGACTCAGGTCCTGGTAATCACCCGGGGCTGGAGCGAGACACTGCTCAGTGTTTGTAAATACAAATAGAGAAGTGGGGTTCATTTTAGAACGGCGTGGTTGCAATGGAAGGCAGGGGTGTAACTGGTTTGGTTATTACCTACAGCAATATAAGAGCATAAAAATAATACTGTAAAATGTGTAAGAAAGAAAGAAAAGCCAAGAGCAGAAAGGTCTCTAATCACCACCTGTGGCTCAGTGACAGGACTGGGTGATGGCCACAGAATTGATCCACCAGGGGTGGGGGAGTATGAAGCAAAGTGCATTCAGAGAGCCTTGGGCAGGAAGCTGCTGCCAGCTGGGCAAACAGGGGCTTGGTGACACCAGGATCTGGGTCCCTGCTGGGAGGGGAACAGCAGGAACCTCAGTCTGGGATTCAAACATCTTTAACTAGCACCAAAGCAGTGACTCCAGGATTATCCATTCAGCGACTGCTGGGGCGTTTCTGGGTCAGGATGAGACACTGCAGCTGTGAGAGGGGAGATCCTCCCCCCTGCCCAGCACTGCCCCTGCCAGCTGTGCCCTCTGTTCTGACCTGGAAATTAAAACTTTTCTGTAATTATTCCCCTCCTAAAGTTAATTTTTAGCAGTGCTCACTGCAGTCAGGCCTGGCCTTGGCAGTGTCTGTAACAAACATCAATTCCCAGCCCCTTGGTAAAACTGGCCCATGCAGGTGCCAGCGAAGCTCCTAAGTCCAATCAGTGCAATCGGTCAGCACTAATTAGAAAGAAGGCAAATTATCCCTAAGAGATGTCACACTCCAAGATGAATGTTGCAAGGGCACCCAAGCACACCCTTTCTACCCCAGAATACTTCCCCAGCCCTCACCCTCCCACTGGAGCTCATTTCTATCTGCTCCTGCTCATACTTCTTTTCCCCAGAAAGAACTAGTGTCAGGAATACACCAAAAAAATCAATGGAGAGGATGTTCTTTACCTTAAACAAGACATTCCTGATTTACTTTGTCCCAAGAAGCTATGAAGAGTAGTCTGAAATTAAAAAGGTAACTTGTTTTTCAAAGCTGCCTAGGGACTTAAAAGGTCTGAGTTTCTAAGCTCTTCACTCAGCACCTTTCATTTAATTGGACACCAAGTGCTGGTTAAAATAAACCTGTTTATCAAAAACATTGAAATTTTTCAAGAGACACATAATCTGGTTTAAAAATCATGGGTTGATGGTTTCTTTTGGGAAATCAGAGTTAAAGTAAAAGCAGCTTACCTGTTCTGGGTTTTTTTTCCTTCCCCTTTTTAAGCTTATTGTAATGAAGTTAAAATTAGAGATCAGTAATGTTTAGAGAGAGCTGCAGTCCAAATACCAAGATTATTATTAAAAACCATGCAGAACTATATGGAACAGTCTCCTTCAAGTCTCAATTTACTTTTTAGGAAGCAAAGCTTATGGTCATTCTCAGTTATCACCCAGGGATTAATATCCCACCCTTGTTGTGTTATAGAATACTCTGAGGACACACTGGAGGTTATTTCTGTGTCTGGCTCTCCTCCCTTTCACAAGAGCTCTGTGGGGTTTTGTTGCTGCAAATGTGAAGCTGCAGTGGCTGTTTGGGCATTACAGGGAGAGCTGGGCACAGGGACTGTCACCATTCCCAGCAAAGGCAGCAACCCTGCCCAGCAGCTTTGGGGTGGAGGTGCCAAGAGGGCACAGCCAGCCCCTGCCACCACCCACTGGGCCCCCAGTACCTGTGCACTCAGAGAAAGGCAAAGTCCCAAACCGGGCTTCCACTCGTGCCCCAATAACCACATTTCACCAGACTGCTATTTTTAAAAAGCCATTTTTAGATTCAACCACCTATTCCTGTCCTCCGTGGAGTTCGGCCAAGACAAAACACTCACTTCCACCTCAATAAACAAGAGAAAACAGAGCAAAAGGGTGCAGGGAAACAGCCTGAGAGCACATCAGTGTGGGTGTCCAGAGCAGCTGCTGCTGAAAGATCTTTGCAGTGGGAGAAAAACTGTCTTGTCATGTGACTGGAAATGTAGAGGTTGTTTTATCAAGTGTGTTTTTACTTGCACTGCTATTATTTATCAGTTACTTTTAAAAAATTATTCAGAATGTCATTTCCTGAGTTTTCCAAATGCAGATGTCCCACTGAGAACTGTGGATGACTACATTAAAATGATGACATTGAATCTTAAACCTAAAATTTAATTTATTTTATTAAAATAAGATAATCAGAGGAACCTTGGCTTACAATAAATGCATTTTCTCAGGAGCAATAAAAACAAAATTAAAACCCAAATCAACAAGAAAAACTGTATATGCTCAGTTTCCTCTTGCTAGTGCATCTCTTGGACGACAGCTTCCGATGGGATGCAGCCTCCGCAGGAGATGGGAACATCCCTCAGCCTTTCCCAGCCCCCAGCCCAGCATTCCTCACTCACCCCTGGCTGGGCTGCAGGAACAGGTCCATAGTACCAAAGGCAGCTGGAGGCTTCTCAAGATGACCGAAGCAGGACTGGCTCACCTCCTTCTCTGAGCAGGACAATTCACAACAGATTCCATCCTTTTGCAAGAGTTTTTCTTCTATGTGCAAAACTATTGCAAAACTATTTTGTGTTGAATTAGCATTTGAACTTATTTCATTGGCTTGGTGAAGCTCTTAGGCAGGAGCTGATTTCCAGAGTTATTTCCTCTTCCCACTCCAGGCACAACTCCCCAGGGTGAGGTGGCACTTGGCGTGGGGCAGTCAGAGCACCAGAACATCACCTGTCCTCAGAGCCACCCCCACTGAGCACAGATCAAACCCAGCCAGAACCACTGCCAAAGAGACGGCCATCGCTTCTGGGAAGGGAAAATAAGGCTCAAGTGCATCTATTAAAAAAATAGTAATAGATCTCTTGATGTGTAGTCTGTTACCTCTCCCAGAACAAGAGATGGTAGCAAAGGCAATGAGGAGCTGTGTCCCTGCAGGCCGAGAACTGCACGAATCCGTAGCAGCTTCTTTGTACAAGTGGGACGCGGAGGATCCTGCTGGAGGAGCCTGGACACCGAGGCGTGGGAAGCACAACTTGTGTTCCTCCTGCTGCTCCATCCTGGGAGCACGAGGGCAGGAGCAGCTCAGAACACGGGCAGCCTGGTGGAGGTCAGCGTGCACGAGTTGATGTCCTCGGTGTGGGCGGCGCGGTGCAGGGACGGCTCCGAGGCGCTCCGGTTGATTTTGGGTAGAGAGTGCTGCAAGAGCTCGATGGACGACAGGATCTGGGGGAGAGAGCAGAGTAAAGAGGCTTGTGGGACAAGCAGCTCCCTCTGTTTCCGTTCCAACATTCATTCATTCAGTTCTTATCCAATGCAGTTATGGTTTTAAGTGTGTTTTAATGCTCTGAGGGGCACTGAAAACACCTCTCCAGCTGGAGGAATCCAACTCTGCCACCCACTGTCAGTGCTGTGAGGGGCCTCAGGGAGTTTCAGAGGCTGGGAGGGTGTTTTTCATCAGTTCACAGATGTTAGGATCAATTAACAAGCATCTAAACCATCCTCCAGTACAGTAACAGGGAAAGAACTGCATCTTCTGCCTGACATTTAGAAAGAACTTTCTAAACAACACTTGATTGCAACAGCAAGAAGTTATTTTTCCAAAATTGCTGATATTTAATTAAATAATTACTCATAATTAATGAGTATAAAAAAGTACCTTCATCATCCTCACAGTGACAGGAAAAGGTAAAGCATCCCTTGTAAAAATACCAAAAATTGCTACATGACTTTACATCCCCCAGTGGATTTTGTTCGCTCGTTCACAGCTGTGGGGAAGGAAAGGAGTGGCCTCCCACTTCCCTCAACCCTCCTCTAAAATAAAATGGATATCCAGAGATAGATTTCATTTTTGTTGTGTGAGGGTGGGGTTTGGCTTATCTCTAGATAGGCCAGGTGTTAGCCCAGCACAGCCTCAGCCTGCAGAGGCTGCACTGTTGTGTCACGAGCTCTGCAGAAAGGACAACCAAAACAAACTGCCCGAAGGGCTGGGTGATGAACAAAGACAAAAGCAGGGCACAGGCTGCACTTCCCAGTAACCAAAACTTCTGAGCAGACCCTTGTGTGTGCTAGTGGCCCTTTATAAAACCCTCGGAGTCCTGTGCAGAACACCACACTGACCTGTGGGAACAGAGGTCGCTCTTCCCTGACCTTCTTCAAACAATCTGCTACGAGCCTCTTCATGGCTTTGGGGCAGTTCTTGTACAGCTTGCTGAGGTCTGGGGAAGCGTAGCCCCGGCCAACCATGAAAATGATCTGCAAAACAACGACCAACAGCACAAAACCCAGGTCACACAAGGGGCCTCAGTGCTGGGGGGCTTTAGTGCCCCTCAAGGTGATGAAACCCAGTCCCCAAAGGACACCACCAGAGCCCTGCAGATTTGGCTGGGTAACAGTACAGCTTAGGAAAGACTAAACACAAATATTCACTATTCAAAGGTTTGACAATAGTCACTGGGTTTTTTCCTTTAGTAAAAAGCACCAAATCCAATATTCCTGATGTAACAGCAGCATATTTAACACATATTTAAAGTGGGAATTTCCCATAACTGCAAATGTGCAGCAAAAGCTTTACCCTGAGAATAAATTAACAGGGCACTTCAGATGTTCAGAACAAGGAATTTTTTTCCTTTGAGTACCTGCACTGTCAGTGCTGAGGTGAACATTCAGTTTCAGATTTACTGTAAAACAAAGCAGGTTGTCAACGCCACTTCAGCTGGTTTGCGTTTGTATTTATCCTGCGTTTCTCAAGGCCAAGGGAACGTGCCATGCCCAGAAATAAACTGGAATGTTCCAAGAGGGTTTCTCACCTGATCCCTGTTGTTTATGTGGGAATAGGGCAGCTCTCCTGTCATCAGCTCATACAGCACTATTCCATAGGAGTAGACGTCTGACTGGAAGCTGAAGGGGTTGCTGTCCTGCATCCGGATCACTTCGGGGGCCTGGCAGGGGGGAAAACAAACAAATTATGAACATTTAACAGAACTTAGGAAGAGAAGGCACAAGAGGAGGGAAAGTGTTTTGGAAGCAGAGACAGTAAGCTCAACTAGAAATGAGCGAGCAAAGGATACCTCCAAACCTTTGATGAGCCCTGCTTAAGGTTCTGGAGAAATTCAGGCAGGGCTACTCCGCATCTTATTAAAAATATCAATACAGCTCAGAGCACACAAAAAAGTAATGCTTTAACTGAACGAGCATTTTGCCATTAGAAAAACTGTTATTATTTGGATTTGCAACGTTCAGTGACTCGTGTTACATCTTACAGAACTGAGCCTGAGTTTCACCACCAGTTCTTGAACTGGTATCAATGTTGAAGGGGAAAAATACAAAATTCAAATCTCTTGTAAATTGATACCAAAACATGGTCAGGAAATGCGAAAGCCAAATACAGAACAACACATATTGCAGATCAGGGAAGAAATGCGGGAACATTTTAACATATTTGCAAAATTATGAAGCTTCTTCAAACAAACAATGTCGAACGATTGAACAAAACAAGGTGTCAACCATCAAATTACTTTCCCCTCAGCTAAGGTTTTTTCCCCTCAAAAGAATTCCCTCAGAATTACTGAGCAAAGCACTAAAGTACAACAGCACAAAAACCACAATAAGGGATCACAGGAACTTCTGAGGAAACAGAAACAACCTCCCCTTCTGTGTAATGACAGCTCAGCAAAGATGGGCTAGAAATTACTAAAATAAAGGAGTTTTTTTTAAAGCCTGTAAAAGAGCAAATATGCAGGGTTTTTTCCCCCAGGTCTGTTTCCTGTATACAAATACAATGTATACCATTGGGTAAATTAGTTTTAAATCCTTTTATGGAAAGCTTTAAAAAAATTTGGCATTTTGAACTACATTTTTTGAAGAAAAAAAACCACTTATACTTTTATAACCTTGTTTCAGGTAATATTTGTATTTTAAAGAGCACAAACCAGTCTTGGCCAAGCATCCTGGTATTTTTAATACACATTTCCAGATATACTGGCAGCCCTAAATATTTAAAATAACTCACAAACCCCAAAGCAGAATCCTCTGGTGCCTGGTGCCTACTTTGCACAATTAAGCCCTCCAGCACTTCCCTTTTAACTTGCCCTACAGCTGGATAAAAATCTACACAGGACTAACAGACTCGAATGTCCAAACCAGTGGTCAAGTGACAGCTGCACGAGGGGAACAACGTTTAAAAGCAGGGACTGTTTTGCTCACCATCCACAGGATCGAGCCCGTGGGCTGCTCCACCTGCTGGGATCCACTCCACCGGGATTTTACCGTTGCCAGACCAAAGTCTCCTATTTTCACTGTGAGGCCTTCATGAAGAAATATATCTGTATTTTTGTTAAAGAAAAACTGCAAAAAACTTGGGTCAAAATTGTGTATTTACTGACCTGTTTTATTTAAACCTGCTGTGAGCTGTATGTGAAACAAAGGAAAAGGGATTTTATGGCAGATGTGCTTAAATTAACATTTAACCCTAAACCAGAGCAGATGTTCCAGCATCATCTGTAGATTTATCGCCATGGTGAGCTAGGACAGAAATCAACAGTTCATTACCTTCCATGGCTGCAGCTCCTTAAGTAACTGGTGCTGAGAAAGGGGAACAGCACAGAGGTCTCACAACTCAAGAAATGAAAATAAGAAGAAACAATTACAAGGAGAAATAAGTATCAAAATAAAATCTATTTCAATAAAGTTCTCTGGCAGATCTCCTGGGATTTAACTACGACTGTAACCGGAAATATATCCACACTATTTATAATTATCTCCTTCATGGATCTGTCTGTTATGGATACCAGCACTTTCTTTGCTGGGGTTATTTTAAGAAGATACCATTTAATGATTTCACTTAGGAATGCTGCAAGTTCAAACAGGTAATTCAGAAAGATAAACATGACTGACTCCTCATTTCTATGTCAGGAGCAGAACAAATTTATTTCACAAAAATTATCATCATTATTAGGAATCACAAATTTCTGGCCTCCTATACACTAAAATAATTGGGTTTTTTTAGTCTAACTGAAAATGGGAATCCACTGACATTCTGCAACTACTGAACTTGGCATATTTTTTATGCTGATATTTGCCAAACATCCTGCTCACATTTCATGGAGGGAAGCCCCAGTTCCGTTGGTAGGTCCAAGGATGTTCCTGGCAATCCCAAAAGCAGCCATTTCAGAGGTGAAAGACAGCAGCTCACAACATTTTCACTCCAGATGTGTTACTAAATACGTATTTTTGCATGAAATATAATGGTAAAAGGCTGCCTTTTCTTGAGTTTAAAGTAAGATTTTTGGATTCATTTCTGCCAGTCATGCAAGGAGTTCTAAATATATTAAAAATACATGAGAAACAGAAACAAACCCATGTGTGCACACAGATGAACAGGCACACACACCTCCCATCAATGAGCAGTGCAGCATTTGGGTACCAGAGGATTGAATAAACCCCATTCAAGTAAAATAAGAGACTTCTGGAGCACAACTGTTGCACATTTTTATCCCAAGTGTTGTAAACAAGCACAGATGTGCTGTGGAAGTCCTTGCTAAAAAGCAGCTTCTTGCTCACTGGTAGTTATAAATGTGAATATATTTGAAATAGCTATTGCAACCCCCACAGAAAGCTCCATATTAACAATAAATCACTCCCTCCCTGCAGAAAATAGGATTCAGGAAGGATACTATTGGATTTCATGTCTCTGTGGATGATGTTCTTTGCGTGTAAATAGCTGTGAAGGGAAAAGCAGAAGAGAGCCATTAGCAAGGCTGCTCACAAACAGCATTTTCATTCCCCACACACAGTTTATTCAGTTTATTACACACCCAACCCCTTGGCACACCTCTGGCTGTTTAGGACAAGTCTACTTTGGGAACAGAGAAACGGAGCTGTGCTCAGCGCAGTAAGGAAGTGTCAGGAAGGAGTGGCATCAGTTCCACTAACCCTGGAAACTGGGACTGTCCTCATATCCACGAGATCTGTATCCTATGCTGAAGTTTACTGTTCTAAACTCCCTTCATTTACATTTCCCCAGTTTTCTGGTGTCTGACTGGAAACCTGGGTGCTGATGCACAAAATGAACGAGCTCGGGCAGCGCCAGCTGCTTCTGTGCTCCCAACATCAGAACAAGGGCTGGAAGAGCAGAGATGTGGGGCCTGGAGCAACTGAGACAGCTGGAAATGCTTCCAAATACATCTGTGAGTCCTGTGGAACAGAGCAGCCACCCCTCATCTCAGAGTATAAATCAGTGTGTGTCAAACACTGCAATGTCACAGTAACACAGGGGAGGAAAACCCCTTAATTCTGTATTTAGAACAGGATTGCACCTAGTGCACTACAGCAGGACCTCAAGCTATAAAAGCAGATAAAATAGAGAAAATCTAATTGATAAGTGACAGGAGCTAAGGCAAGAACCCATGGGAAAAATGACTAAACCAAAGCACAGCTGCATCCAGCAGTGCTGAGTGAAGAATCTCTCCTTGGCACCCCATTGTGGCTATTTCATCACTCCATATTTAGGGTTTGGGGAGGGAAGGAAACCCCAGTGCAGGGCCAGAGCCACCCCACTCACTCCATGCCCTGCGCCGTCTGCCGGGCGATGTCGATGAGCTGGAACATCTGGAACTTGGTCTCCTGCACGTGCAGGTGTTTGTAGAGGCTGCTGCCCTCACACCACTGGGTGACAATGGCCAGGTTGTCCTTGGTCATGTAGCCCATGAAGAGCAGGATGTTCACGTGCCGGGTCTTCCTAAGAGAGGAGCACGAGGAGAAATCAGTGGCTGCATCAAAAACGCTTTCAAAGGTTTTTCAAAATGCACTCCTGGCTGAAGAAATTTCATCTGTGGAACCCTAGGCCAATGTGTGAGTGAAGTTTGGGGTTACAGATAATAAAAATATACCACAGTTGCCAATTTTTTATGGTTTTTTTTAAATAAAATCAGCTGGGTTTTTTGCTTTTTAGTTACAATATTTCCTTTTAGTTATTTTAAATCAACATTTAAAAAAAGGATGTCTGAAGATTCAAATGGTTTGACATCAATAACACACAGTCACACTTGCAAGTGGTGTTAGAATTCATTGGAATGACAGAAATCACTCTGAAAGCTGGGAAAAAGTGACAGCTTTGGGTAGAAGACTGAATCCCAAGAGAAAACCAAAGGATAACTATAAACCCTAAAGGAATTATCAGATGAGGAGATGGTTTTTATGTATCTAATTTGTTCTTTTTCGGGAGTAACATCACAGATACTTCACTGGACACTAAAAAAAAACCCAGTATTTGAAAGCAGAAAACAGTTACTGATCAGTGTATATGTTTAAGGGGGAAAAATTATTATGCTGCACTTTGAAGAGGAACAGTTCAAGTGCTCTGCCTGGTGGTGAGAATTAGGGCAGAATTTACTGATCCTCCCATTTTACTGCCCAGGGTGACCTGAACAACTGTGGGTGTTAACACCCCACAGGAATACTCTGAACTGTGACTGTCTTTTTTATTCTTCTCTGGAAATCTGCTTTTTGTGCCTATCACACACAGGACATCGGGCCTGCAGGCTCCAAGGAGGGCTGGGATGCAGCACCTGGAATGCCAGAATTTAGCAGTGGAACACCAACTCACCTCAGGACAGCCACTTCATTCCTGAAAGCCTGGAACTGTTCTGGGGTTGGGTCTACGACCTTTAGGATCTTCACTGCTACATCCCCTGGAAATACAATTACCACAAAAGTTACTAAAAATGCAGCTTTCTCTTCCTCTCCAAAATAACATCAATATATAATGTAATTGTAATTCCTAATTTGTGCATAGCACACCTTTACTAATTTGTACGAAGCTCAAGATTTCCCTGCAGACAAATTTCTGTGGTATCAAGCAGTTCATTTACCCGAATTTTAATGGAAAAAGTCATTAATTAATTATTCACACACTTCTATTTTTTAAGGGCTATGGCTGGCTAAAATGCTTTTTGCACGACATATATACACATGCTTTTGTGTTTTTATTATCATATTTAAATATTGAAGTGTTTATATATATAAACTATTTATCAAAGTAGAGCCCTTCATTTGAGCACATCAGAAAGCCTAACACCTCTCCTCCATGCAGAAGTTCTTTAATTAATTATTTAATTCTTGATACTTGAAGAGGTGTAAATGTTCCATTAAAATAAATCTTAATATGAAATTATTTTTCATTACCTTGTTCAGGGCAATCTTACTGAACTTATTTTTCCTCTTGATTTCTGTGTTCCATTTCAGTTCCATAATGAAAATCAGAAACTGCTCATTACTTTCGGTGTAACAATAGTGCTTCCCTCGCTGCTGACAATATATGGGCTTTGAGACATTCAAGTATTTACTCATTAAAAACAGAAGGCACCAGACAAGTTTCCAGATTTGTTTTGTCAGCTTTTTTAATGACAATACTGCTATTTAAATTAGGGCCCGGAGGGATTTCTGTGTGTTTCTCTTCAAAATCACAAGCCATGAATTTGGAAACAAATTCTGCAGCTCTGCAGGGTGCCTGTTTTCAAACTATTCCCACTAACTATATATCAAACTCTCACATTAAGCATTTTTTCATTGAAGAAGCTCCACAGTAGAAGCAATTTATGCTGATTTCCCTTCCCTCTCACCTTGAAATGAGGCATGCTAATTAAACCACACAGGTATTAAGAGAAGGTAAATATAATTTAACATCAGGCCGTGGAATTTCCCTGCTAACAGAAAATAAACCCTTTTCAGACAGCAAGCTGGTGCGGAAGATGGGAATGAAGAAATCGTGAGGTGAAAATGGAGACACAGCTGTGAGATTCAGGTTTTGGTGCCTGTGCTTTGCCTTCATTTCAGTGCTGCTGTCCTGTTTCTCCCCCGTGCCTCTGGTGGCAGATGAGCTCCCAGCACCACTAAATCCATTTTCCCTGCACTGCTGTCCCACCACACCAAGACTCACCGTGCCACTTGCCCTTGTAAACTGTCNTTTCATTTCAGTGCTGCTGTCCAAGGCAGCTCCTGTTTCTCCCCTGTGCCGCTGGTGGCAGATGAGCTCCCAGCACCACTAAATCCATTTTCCCTGCACTGCTGTCCCACCACACCAAGACTCACCGTGCCACTTGCCCTTGTAAACTGTCCCAAAAGAGCCTGAGCCTATCCTGGTGGAGAGCATGACTTCACTGGCTTCTATTTCCCAGTAATAACTGGAGTCTCTCTGCCCACGAGGCCTCTGCAACAACAATTCACAGGCTTTCAGATTTAATCACTTACATTATACACACACAGAAAATGAAGTAACTTCCTTCATGCAAGTTCACGATGACCTGAAACCTTGAGGTGTTTGTCCTGCAGTTTGGATTTTTGTTTTTCTCCTCAGTTTGTGAGGGGTGGTGGGGGTTTTCAGCAAAAAGCCCAAACAACAAACCACCACATTTTCTTGGCACTAGAAAGTTAAACCCTAATCTTATATCCTAAGAGGAACAAATATTTTATAATCAACTATTTAAAAACATCTGAAATATTTAAGAAACTGTTTTTTTCAAAAGTACAATGCTAAAATTCTGTAATTCTTTTACCTATTTAAACGGAATAAGCCAAATAGATGAGAGCAAAATTCTCAAATGTCTAAGTGAGCAAGAACTGTGAATGCCACTAGGCACCTGTATTTTCATTTTGAAAACTTAGAAGCCTTCAAAACATTGAAGATATTACTAATTATTATTCTAACTCTTCTTTCTTTTCCCCCACCCCTAAGTTTAAACCAAACCTTTGAGGGAAATACTGCATTTTGTAAAATCTGTTTATCCCTGACACATTTGATTCCCCAATGGAAATGAAGGCGTTATCAATATCCACCTTCTATGGAAGCAACACAGTTCAAATAGTGCTAATAAAGCCAATTTTAAATACATTACAACAGAATCAAGAAGATGCAACCTCTAAAGACTTAAAAGGTAATCCTTGGACCTGCACTGACAAACAGTGTCACACCACTGCCTGAAATTCATTTGCAACCCAGAACACTTTGTTCTGGGTACATATAACCCAAGGCAAGAGTGCCATCATTCCCAAATTAATTAAAATTAAATTGCTACTGTATACACAGTGCAGAGCAATCCAAGGTTACCTGCACCTCTAAGTGCAGAAATTTATCCCAACACATCACTCCTCCCAGCACAGTTTAACCATTTTTTAATTAGAACAAATATCACCATACTTACAATTTTGTTTTTTTCTTGTGTGTTAGATCCAGGGGCTCTCTCTCTTTGGGCTGGGACTGGGGTTTTAGGCTGAGACCAGCCAGTTGGGCTCATATTGTTAGGACTTCCAGACAGAGCAGAGGGTGAGGCTTTAAGACAGAAATACAAGAAAACAGTTCGTGAAGAAGAAAACTAACAAATCAAATCATCTTAAAAAATGTTTGATTTTTGAAACCATACCTGATTCACTATGGCTTCGAATCGCATCCTGCAACAGAGAAGATGGATAACAAAGTTAATAAATATATGAGCACACAAAGGAACAAGCAGGGGTGGTGTGGAAATTGCTGTGCCAGTTTTGGTCAAGTTCAATACAGGACTGGCCAACACCTCCAGGACTGGGGGTTTGCTCATCACACCAATCCTGCAGGAAACCCATGCACTTTGTGAACTCTTACAAAACAGGGAAGAGACTCACAGCATATTAAAAGTACTGCTACCATAAAGGAAAGAGAGAAAAAAAGGACACAAAACAAGAAGAAACAGCAGCAATACTGTCTGCATTCCCCCTGCACTTCATGCTAGTGTTCCAGGTGTGGACAGAGCTCCTGGGATGGCCTCTGTCTCCAGGGCCCAACGCCCAAACAGCTTTTGGGTTCGAAGTGGGACTTTCAAAACCCCCCCCAAATATTCCAACTCAATATCCATTGTGAAATAACTACCACACTACTTCAACCCCCCAGAAAGGCTACATCGAGTGCCCCTACACAAACCCCTCTCCTTTTCCAAGCACATTCCCACAGGGAATTTGGCATTTGAGCAGTGTTTTCCCACAGGTCACCAGGACAGTGCCACAAGTCTCACCTCATGCCACGGGCACAACACAACTCTACAGCCATGCACAAGAGAGAACTAAGCTCTGACAAACAGCACTCCACAGCTTTTCTCACCTGCCACTTGTATTATCCCAAAGTACAAACAGGAAAGGGAAAATATCCAGGGACTGTGTAAGTACAAAGCAAGAACATGCACTACAGAGAGGTTAAACACTGTCAAAGTTAATAGAAGTCAATTCAAACTCTCTAACTAATTAGTAGAATAATAAATGTCAGATTTCATAGGAGGACACAACAAACCCACATTCCACTACACAGTTTCAAATTAAGATTATCCTTAGCAAAGGCTCAGTTATGAAATACATTGTTTTAGCTCATTAGTTGCATTCACCCAGGCTGGACTATGTACAGCATTTTTGCAGATTGCCACTGCTCAACACCCGAGTGGATTAAAATCTGCATGAACTACCAATGAAGAACTCTTCAATCTACTACTTTTGTTCATTTTAAGGGTAATAAAAACCTTTCGGAACCTGAATGAATAACAAGTGGTTGGTTTTGTACATCAGCCTGAGAATGTAACTGCTTTCAAGGAAGCTGGCAAAGGACAACTAAAGAATTTAAAATGTTTCTCAAACTTATCTATATGGAGTTCTTACTTTGAAAAAGTATTTTTGAGCTTCAACCCTGATGTGAAGATTTTCTTATTTGCTTATGAACTCAATAGCAAACAAACCAATCCCCTGTTCTTTAGAGTTGTTCTTACAACACAAATAACACCATCCCCAGTGCTGTAGTCTGTCAACTTTACTTTGATGGGAAATAAAAACAGTACAACGTGTTCTTAATCTCAGGGCTTTGTATGGGTACAGTCAATAAAAATAGTTTCCAGAGGGGAAAAAGCCACACAATGGATGTGTGTTTTGAGAAGGTTTTGCTTTAAAGACTGTGTGACCTAATGCATTCTAATCCAAGCTTATTCAAATTCAGAGGAGGATGAATTCAGCCAGCTGAACTAAACATGAAGCTCTTCATCAATTTGCCTCTTCCAATTAGCAGCCTCAATATTTGAGTATAAACATGCTGGAAAGATTCTCATCCAATCAGCTCCAGATTAAACACTTCACGTGGACACTGCCATGGCTTACAAGTTATAGCAATCCTGTTAATCACAAGAAAACAAAAGGCACCAAGGAAATACCTACTCTTCCCCTCAAACAAAACCGTCTGCACCAGGAGCTGGGAGAAGCATTCAGGCTGTTATTCTAGGCCAACACAGTAAGAGATAAAAGAAAAGAACAGAGGAAGTATAAAAAAATTTTTTTTAAAAATTAAATGTTAGGCTAACTTAAAGAAAAAGTAACCTAATTTGCTTGATAAATGATAATTAAGTGCAGTAAAATTTTTAAGTAAGTACTCCTGCTCAAACCCAGAGGTTCTCTAGGATCTATCCTTGGGTAAACCACTTTTTTATCATGGTTTTTCTCCTGGTGTACTAGAAAGTCTCTGCTACTTTCTCTTTGCATTGCTTTGGGGCCTTTTAAAAGCTTTTAGGACCTAACAACTATTTTTATGATAATGTGAAGAGCCAGAATAGAAAGCATTTCTGTCTTTAATGCTCTGCATAAAGACTAAAGAAAGCAATGGCTCCTTAAAGACTCATTGCTCTACCAAGGTCAATAATTCAGATTTTCTGGAGTGCTTCACTGTGGTTTGTGCCACCCAAGATAGTCAGCCATGCCTCTAAAGCAGCAAAAAGGGCTGTGAGCCAAAGAAACCCAAAGAGAAAGGGAGGACACCTTTCCCCATAAACCCCAGCTGACACAAAGCCTCTGACCAGAAACGCTTCCTGAGGCCGCAGGGCACTTTTGCTCTGTTCCCAAGGTGCAGAGGAATTCTCTAACTCACTTCAGAGCATCCTCATATTTCACAGAAGCCCATAAATCACAGCTGAAGATGGAGGTGAACTCAGCAGTCAAAGGCTTTTGCTTGGCCTCAAGAGTTTTTAAACTATTCCAGAGGCAAAAGCAACAAAAACAGTGCTCACACTCCCTCTAAGTCCTGCAGCTCAGCACTTTCTTCTGCCAGCCTTTCCTGCACACCATTTTGTTAAGGTTATCACAAAACAAAATTTTAAAAACCCAACCACTTTAGGCCTGAATTCCAAGAGTTGTCCCTCACTGCCAGTCTAAGGAAAATACAAGAAAAAGGTGCTTGAAGGCAAGGAACAGCAGAAACAGTCTCAGACAGAGCTGGCTTTAGCCCACAGGCCCAGAATTGCTGTTAATTCCATACAGATGTAAGACAAAACAGATCACCAGGAAGCTTTGACCCGAGCATTCCAAGTCCAAGAACTACAGCCAGACTTAGAGCACCTTTAGTCTGATTTAAAATAAACACCAGCCCCCCAGCAAACCCATACTTTTAAATTCAAAAGAACATTTTTAGACATGCCTAAAAAGCAAATTTTCACAAAACTCAGCTTAATAGTTAAGCTCCACCCCATCTTTACACACCCTTAAAATTTGCCTATTACTCCAGCAAAGTTTATAGACTGCAAGAATTAATTATTAACTTCCTATGCAAATGTGTCTCCTAAACTCTTCACCACTCAGCCAGCTGAGGCAAATAGTAAGCAAATGGCAGAAAGGCAAGAAGGAAAACCAACCAGTGACTATTAACGGGCAGTGGCAGTTTTAGTTTAACTCTGTGCTCTTTGCCCCCAGCAGCATTACCTCGATTATCCGGCTGTCTACAGGCATTGTGGTGCTGACCATGTGCACGTTTGGTGTGGATGTGGAGCGCTGTCTCTGGGACAGAGAGCCCTCAGAGGAAGGGTTGGATGGGTTGAAAGTGAAGGCATGAGGTGTAGAATACCTGTGCTGGGAGCTGAGAAGGAAAGAGAGAGAAAGGGAAAGTTGTGGTTATTTTTTTCCCCCTGCAGCAAGTAAAAAAAACACTGTTCAATGTAACCTGTCCAAAAGCAATGTACACACAGTTCCAAGGAGAGAAAAAGCTGGGACTTACACATCAACTGAACTATTTGGTCAGCTGAATCATGCCCAGTTTAATTTAAGAAATAAATTTTAAAAACTTGAAGATCTTGTCAGCTCACATACTTAATTAGTGTGTTTAGCCGAGGTCTGTTTCTGCTGTTACAAATTTTGCCACAGTTCACCTCAATCCCCATCAAATCACGTTTAATACTCTGACAAAATACTGGCCCTGAGAGATGAATTCAGGACTGTGAAATGAAACAAACTGCTCATTTCCAGCCTGTCAAATGCACAGCTTAAGAGCTAAGCCCTGAATTTGTAAAGCTTTGCAAGACTGTTCAATGGTTTGCACAGAACAGCCAGCAAGGAAGTCATGAAACCCAACACCAGTTACAAGGAGGCCAAGACTAAAATCCAGCTCAACCAAGAGTTATAAATCACAGCTAAGGCCACTCAGACCATAAGGATCCCAAAACATACGTGTATCTTAAATGAAATGGACCAGCCTTCACAAAACCCTCCAAAACGTCTATTAAGTTAATAAGACACTGTTCAACAACACTGGAAATAAGAGTAAGATGGCAAAGATCAATTCCTAATGCAGTTCCCGTTAAAATAAAGAAATAAATACATAGAACCATTTACAAGTCAGCTACGTGCTCTGTGCCTCATTCCTGAACAGATTTTTCAAATGGGTGCAGAAAAAACAAAAGCTGGCCTGCTCTCTTCAGCCTCTAGAATTTCAAGGAAAAGAATACAGGCAGACGTTAGGATCAGGGGACAGGCCCCTTGCAAAGGGACACAAGTTTCATTTCAGCACTTGAAACTACAGGAATGTTCTCTTTAGGTATCAGAATTTTCTTTAAGAGGAGCGTATTTTCAGTTCCCACTGTTCTCTCTTTAAACTCCTATCTGTCATCATAATTATCAGAGAATTACTTTAGTTTATGGATGTGAATCATCCACCACGAGACACAAACCCTTGATGCACACTACCTGATCAGATAAATGAAATTAGTTCACAAAAATACCAAAAGGGAGCCTTGGATTTTCTCAGGCAGGAAAACAAAGGTCTCCAAAAAGCCTTTAGTACTCTACCTTAAGATTTTAAGGCTAAAATTTAAAAATACAAAATCTCAAAATCAATGCTTTGGTGGATCTAAGAACAAGAAGGAATAATCTGTGATGAAGTGGTGTTGCTGCCTTGCACATTCATCCCAACCTTCTATCAGGCTGCTCTGCTTTGGAGGAGCTGGGGGTCTTTTGTTGCTTTGGATTGATTGTTTTGAAACAAGTGTATTTCCCAAAAGAGAAATGACAGGAAATACAAGCTTACCTAACAGGTATCCGGGAGACAGACTCCCGCATCCGTCTCATTGTCAAGGGAGGTAGTGCAGGGACACCACTGTCACTGATATTTGAATTTGGGAACAATCTGAAATATCAACAAAAACAATTACAGTTTCAACTGCTACACTACCTCCTGTACAATGCTCTTGAAAGCTGAAAATTTACAGGGCTGTTTCTTTGCAGCACGATTAACTTCATGAACACATTCCTATCGTTACATCATGTTTTTCCTCTGTGTACAACTAAAACCTCTGCCTTCAGACTCCCAAAGAAAAGTTCCACGTGTTCTTTCTTATCTCTTTATATCAGACTTCAGATTTTCCTGGAAGGGTACTTGACACAATTAAGTTCTATTAAAGCCAGGTAGCACCAAGTGGCACAAGTCATCCTGCACTCTCCCGGTATGAGAAAATGTAGCACTACATGACCAAGTTGAGTTAT
Organism: Rhagologus leucostigma; assembly: GCA_013397725.1. NCBI lineage: Eukaryota > Metazoa > Chordata > Aves > Passeriformes > Rhagologus > Rhagologus leucostigma. The sequence goes on from VZTD01006082.1 coordinate 1,150,772, forward strand.
AAAAAAATTCAGCCACTAAGACACATAAAAACAATCACAGGTTTTAACACTTTTGCAAAAATGGACTTCTTCTAACACAATGATTTTCAACTTTTTGCAATTGGTATTAGGAAAGTATTATCCTTCATCTGTTTTCTCACCATTCACCATTTTCAACAGTGTCACAAGTTGTGAACACTAACGCTTCCAACAGCTCAAATCCAACTGAATCATGGCCTGGTTTATTCCTACCGAAAGTGCTGTGTGAGAGGAATTGCTGTCCCCCTGCTCAAACAGAGGGCATTAGAGCAACTGCCTGGTCATTCAAGCTACTTGTTTGCTTGTCCCAGAATATTAAAATCCAGAGCAAGAACAAAATGTAGTTGATGTGCACGGCCTCCCTCTGGAAACAGACACTCATTGCTGGCTGTTTCATGAAATCAATACACAGCTCTGAACACCGGTCCCAGGGACTGCACTTCCCAACAATCCAAAAGGATCTCTGTGATAAGAGATACAAAACCAACTGCCACACAGAATTGCTGCTGCCATTAGAAAGGAACAGTCCTTACAAGAGCTGCCTGATGTTGCTCCAGTCCACACACATGGTTGGCACCTTGGTGCTGCAGTGCTCGTGGAATTTGTAGCCACACGTCTGACAGCGAAAGCCATTGAGCAGGAACTTCTGGCAGATGTCACAGAAGGCAAGCTTCAGAAATGTCTTCCGAGCCTGGAAAACACAGCAAGTGATTAACCCAAGCTCATTAGCTCTTCATTAACCGAGATCTGGATCTTCAGAGCCCGACAGAAATAAACAACCATGCTAAAATGCTACCAGAGCCTCCAGACTGCTACTGAGCTTTAAACCACACTCGAATATTCTGGCATGGATTTCCACTTTGGTTGGAAACCTGGAAAGTTTAGAAACACTGAGGGCTTTGTTTACAGATAAAAACCAAACAAGGAAAAAAAAAAGGACAAGTGTTCTATCAAATGCAAAAGCAATTGTTTTGCTCAGCAAGGTGACAGAGCTGTGTGAGCCAGGAGCTGGCTTTTTGTTTGTTTTCAGCAACACTAAAGAGGTAAAAGAGGATCAGATTGGAAGGCCCACCTCATTTTTTTTATTAGCCAAAACTCTTGGTGTTTATGACTAACCAATATCCCTTGCATGAGAAATAAATTCCTTAGTAATTAAAACAGTCTAAGGAATTTCTACTTTTTTAAAATGGCACCCTACTTGGCTTTTTTAAAAGCTTCTGAGGTATGAAAAAAGATTAAAATGAATCAAGGGGTTTCTTCTTCCAGAACACGCTGGGGAGAAGGCTCCCAATTTCAGCTTCTTCCAGATCTGGAGAAAAATATCCATTTTCTGGTGACCAACTCCAGCTGGTATTTTCTGTAGTTTTTTTAAAATGTAACGTAGAAGTAAAGTGACTTGCAGGCTCTGAAAATCAATCCTAACCTTTCATATGGATGTCAATGACAGTCCTTTAGGTTTGCCACTTGGCACAATGTATTTCTAGAACAAAACAGTACAAAGGCTAAAATACAGAAAGAGAGTTCCCTCCGAGGGAGGAGAAAATACTGCAAGGTAAAACTGTTAGAGTTGGGCATTATGTCTTTGTAAAAAAAAAGAATTTAAAAATTTTTTTTAAATTTTTAAAAATTAAAAACCCCACAAAACACAGAACCACCTTGTACTTACTTGTTCCGTATGGAATAAATAATCCATTTCTGAAAAGGAACTACAAACTAAAGCCTTTCATTCCCCCAAAGAACACTCTGTCAAACTACAAGGCAGCATTAGCTCACAAAAAAATGTCATGACCTGCAGAATTAACAGCACCCCTGCAGGTTCAGTACAAATACCATCAGCCCAATAAAGCTTACCCAGCCTCTCTGACTGATGAGCCAGAGACTGAAAATGCAGGTTTTCTCCCTTTTCTGGACTTTAAAGACATGGTTATCTTGACACAACAGTTACAGACATAGGTATTTATATAAAATAAAAATGGCAATCATCAGACCTGTGAAGAATATGCATGATGTGAGCTTTGACAGTCTCTGACACCTGGGGATCACTAGTGTAATAAATACAATTCTGGCATTTCACTGCAAACTGATACTTAGCCAATGCAATTTGTGGGGAGCAGGGGTGAAGGAATCAACCACAACTTCTAAAAATCCCTGTGTCTTGAAAGCCAAAAGCTGTCTAATGCCCAAAGCATTCTTTGGCCAAATATGTGGTTCAATTGATACAACTGACATCAGAATAGAGCAGGAAAAGCTTACAAAATTGTGTGTGGTGAGTGGGACATGGTCGAGGAAGTCCACTCGCAGCTCCTCTCCAATCAGGGAGGCAGCATCTGTGTTCCAATCCAAACGCACTTTTTTTCTGAAAGAGAAAATGGGGACAACAAAATCACTTTGGAGATAAGCCTGGCCTCATCAACAATTACGTTCTGTGAGTTTTCTTGAATAAACTGAAAACAAACACCCAGAAAAGCATGGCTAACCTCTTACAGTGAGCTAGACAGATCTCAGTGACTTTCACTCAAAAAATCAGAAGCAACTTGGAACACATTGCAAGTCACTTCTTTTTCTGCTCCTTTTTTAACATGTTATTTATATATATAATATCTGACATAAAGCACCTAGAAGCTTCAATGGAGTCACAGAAATACCCTTATAAATATAACAGAAATTCTGAGTGACAGACTAGGTGACACAAAAGCCATTATCAGGTGCTCGGGACTGACATTACTCCTGACCCCAGAATGGCCTCAGTTGCACAGAGATGTAACCCCACAAATGCTGAGGCTACAGGGAGCTTTAAACCCAAGCCTTAGGAGGTGTGAAGTTAAGTCTATTAACTCCATGAGGAACCGTCACTCCCTCAGCTTGTAAAACAATCATTTGCTATTTAATAGCAGCATCCCCGGTCCCACAAAAAAATAAGGAATATCTGAAGTGAGATTGAAATCCAAACACTGGAAAGTCGTAGAGGAATGCAGAGCTTTAAAACTGAGCACACAGAACTGTTCAGGGAAGTGGGCTAAGAATCACTAACACTGAATTTACCAACTACAAACACAGCACAGAAATGCACCTCAAATACGAAGGCATCGCTTCATCTAGAGCACAGCAAAACCCTCGCTAAGGGGCTGCAAGCACTTGAGTGAACCCCTCCATTTTAAGTATTTTCAATATTTGGCTTTAAAACAAAAATAAAATTGTTAATACCCAGGAAGCTGACAGAGCTGCCCCTAGAAGAGGGCAAAGAAAGCAACATGGAAGTGTTCACAACCAAACTGCTTTTAAAAGAAATTACCCAGAGGGGAAGAAAGCATGACTGCTGCTATTCCAAACGCAAGATTTTTACATTCTCCGGGTGGAAGTTTCACTCTTACCCTTTCGGTTCAGCAAGAAGTCGAAAAACTGCGCAGCACTCTGGCTGCAGACCTCTAACTTTCAGTGCCTTCATGAGACAGTCATGCAAGGTCATCCCGTTTCGCACATTCACCTGTGACCAAAGGAAAAAAAAGCAACAAAACGTTTAAGGCACTGACTGCACAATTTCTTTAAGCTTTTCCAGGAATGGCAGACCATTTTCTCATTTTGTTTAGAAATTCCAGGAAAGCTGCACAAAATGCACTTGTGTGCACTCCTGCAAAGGAAGTTCTGAAGCCATTTTCTAACTTCTCAGCTTCTTACAATTACTGAGTTTCTATGAAACAGGGTTTTACACAAGTAGGTAGCCTACAGAAGGAATAGAAATGCAGGCAAATGGAGTTACCTCAAGTACAGAAAAAGGCTTAATTTAGATTTCAGGGAACTTTGGGTAAGACTATTATTAGGTACACTCAGCTCCAAGAAACTGAACAGAAGTGTTCCCTCAAGAAGTTTCACTTCAGCTTTAATCCCCACACTTCGCTGTGGGCATCCAAGTGAGGAAAACGGTGACAGAACTGTCATGCAGGCATCACTGTTTAGGTCAGCCAACAACTGCCTTTTAATGTGAAACATGCTCATGTACATCAGAAAATTCACAGCACTGAGGCAAAGAAATACAGCTTCTCAAAATACAGATATGGTGCACGTTTAAAATATGTCCTCTAAAACCAACCAACTGCTGACCATCACAGTAAGACCCTTTTTGCCTAAGGAAAGGGCATTTCTCATGCCAGATCCACATCCCAGTGCCAGCAGTGGGATTCTGAGACAAAGGTGGCACAGACTCACCACGGTGCGCTGCTTGTTGGGCAGGAAAACACGGATGGTATTGCTGGTTTTGGAAGTATCCGAGATTTTGCCATCGTCCGACGCCCGGCGCTGGTAACCGAACTGCTGGACAATGGTTGGTGAAATACAGTTGGGGCCATCAAAGACAGAATCCTTGAGTCCAAACCCATTGCTGATGGTCTTCCAAGCTCCCTGGATGTGCTCCATTGATGCGGCCTAAGGAAGATGGGGAGAGTCAGGGAAACGGCCACGGCCGTCACTCTGAAGTGGTGCTTTCTCCTCCTGACACAACAAACCTCAGCCTTTTCTGGAAGCATCTGAAGCTGCACTGCCTCGTGACATGATCAACCTACACGTGCAGGGTACAGCTCACCCACAGCTGCACAATCAGCCTGACTCCTGAAAGCATTTGACTTTCTACACACAAACAGAGCACGAGGAATAGATGCGTAACTCCTCTCGCTGCACCTCGGGGTCACAGGAGCACCTCACCATCGTGTTAATTTAGATAATCAGTGCCTCAGGGGCCTTCAGAAAGGTGGCCAGATCACAGAATATCCTGAGCTGGAAGGGACTCACAGGATCATCCAGTCCAGCTCCTGGCCCTGCAGAGACTACCCCAACAGTCCCAGTGCAAGGACACAAACAGCCCCCTCCTCTGCACACTTCCAAACCAGCACACATTTTTGCACATGAAAGGACAAAGATAAAGGTATCATTGTACTTTCACCCCAGCTATCCCAACTGCAATGCAGCTTGAACTCCAAATTATACTCAAACATCTTATCCAAAACTAAGCAAAACCAAAGTCTGTACTGAAATCAAACAACCTAGTTCAGAACACCCAACACTCCATTACTGAACACCTCTCAGCAGCTGCTCAAGTCTCATTTCATGTGTGGTCCTGCACCTCCTTTGCTGCAAATTCTGTGAACCTTCAATACATTTCCTCATGTTTACCTCAGAGAGAAGCCAACGGTGCTTGTTTCACTGGAAAAGTTAGAACAATGGAATTCTTGGATAAAAAAGATCTCCACTAACGTTAAGTGCCCATTCCGTGGTGCCCAGAAAGATAAGCTGACTTTCAGACTGTTTTCCTTCACAGCACAGCTCTGAAAAGCCACAGCTGGATTTGCAAGTAAATTTGCTGCAGACCTAAAGCCAGGTCTGACCAGCAGCCAGAAAGGAAATGTAACAACCAAGTTCCAGAGAAAGGTTTGGTTTAGGTGAAGTTATCATCACTGCATGCAAACCCCAGAGCAGCAGAACTCTCAGCCTCAAAGGGAACTTTCAGCCAGTTCCTAAACATCTCCTTCACTGACAAGGTACACAGTGCCAACATATCCTCACCTTCCCTCCTGCCAATCCCTGTCATTCCTGAATCCATCAGCTGTGCAGGTCCAGTTGTCCAAAGGTTCAAAATATTTAAATGCCAGTAAGATTTAAAACTCAATGCCCAATCAAAATCTAACAGGACTGTGGTACTTGGATTGTTTTTTATTTTTAAATCTATGGCACATAAATTTAAAAGAGAGTCTTATATTTGATGTAAAAAGGGAATAAGGAATAGGAGGGCACTGAGACATTCTGAAAAATGGAAGGGAGATAAAATTGAGGAATACAACCAAGTTCACCACACGTAAGCACCTACAACATCTCACAGTTCCTAGGCATCAGGAAAGGTGAAAAACAAGTTATGTTCAGTTGCAACACCCATATAATGCACATGGCAGCTGAAGCAGTAACTAGTTAGATAGCAGCAATAAAAACTGAGATAAATTGTTAGATAAGAGGGGAAAGATGAAACCCAGAGAGCTTCTCTTAACTTACCCTCTTATGGGAAACTCCTTTGTTTCACCCTTCCAGGTAACACACGAGACAAAATAAGAAGAGGAGCTCAACTTGATTTCTCTCCTGAGAAGCTGAGATAAGGAACAGCAAGGCAGCCATCAAAACCCCCTTGTTGTCCTTGCTGATATAAGTTGACAACACCTCAACATTACAGCCTTTATATTTAATATTTTGATATGCTACCAACATTTGCTCAAAAATTCTAGCGAAAGCAGGAAATGACAAAGAATTCAAACTCGCATTTTGACAATGTACCCAAAAAGTTACTTCCCTGCTCTCAGGGTCTTCTCTCTCCCAAACCCTGCACACTGAAGCACAGCCTGCCAAGGAAGATCACAGCAATGTATTTTAAGGTTGTTGCACACACAGAAAAACACAGACAGCAACTGCTATCAGCCTTCTGTATATCCAAATGTCAGTTCTATCTTTAATTAGGCATTTGCAGCCTTCTCTCCCAGGATCTTTGCCTCAGTAAGTGCTGGACAGTCTCAAGACTGTACGCCTGGCACAGTCCTCCCCTCCAGCAACGCCCTGCTCTCTCCTGCCACTGTCCTTTATCAGTGGGGTTTTGCCATCTTTTTTGGCTGAGGATTGAGTTCCTGGCAGTCTGGGTTTGCTCACAGATGTCGGGAGTTCTTTTCCTAGAAAATGGATGTGCCACACACACACCATCCTTAGCTCTCCTTCCTTCCTAAGATGAGGACTCTAGGTTTTACTTGTGCACTCAAGGAGGAGCCAGCACTGAAGGGAAAAGATGAGAACAGAGGTCAGACCTGGCCTGGAGCTGACAAAAACCTGCCAAGTGGCCTGAGGGTGGAGGGGCAGGGGAGAAGAAGGGGAAGTTTAATAGATATTCACAGTCTCCCGGGGAGAGACAGGGAATCCCTGATGGGAAGCTGCTAAACATGCTCTGGCATCCACTGTACAAGGGCTTGCAGCTGGAAAGGTGGAGCTTGTTGAAGAAACCCTAATTGTCCTGCTGCTGACTCTTGCAGGTATTCACAGACAACCCTCCGTGGCTGACAAGAGGTTCCAGGGCCTCACAAACACTCTTCACTCGGGCCAGCAACAGTCTCGTTGAGAACACTCAAATTCTGGTAGTGTGTGGGCAGCCGTGTTCACTTCTCAAGCCTTATTCCAAATTATTGTCATGGAAGAACAGAGAGGCAGGAAAGCTGCTGCTGCTTAGGAAGTGATTTCCGAATGACTTACACTTTTCCCCTGCCATCCGGAGCAAAGACAGCCGGCTTAAAATTTATATAAATATATACAAAACTACCCCCTTGGAACTCCAGCAGCTCACTGCATGCACAGGTATGAGAGAAGAGAATTAATACGGAACCTAAGTGACCGGCTTCAAGCTGACAGAACGTAACATTTAATGACACAACCTAATACTGCACATCCACACACCATTTCTAGCTCCTTCAGAGAACGCTGAACCGGCACAACAGCAGAACAAAGCAGGCAGACCATCTCTGGACACAGGTTTGAGTCCACCTGAACAGGTAATTCACGTGCAGAGCAGAGCCCAGCCTGCAGTGTCCTGTAACCTGTGCCCTGGCATCGACTTGTTTATTCCCTTTGGGTATTTTGCTCCAAGCAGTAATTGATTAAAGGCATTTTTACTCACTACTCTCATTTACTCCAGCTCCCCCAAGATCCACACCAGTTCACCCCAGTGAAAAGATATTTGAAACTATGTTCTAAAGAGAAATTTAATTTAAAATAAAGGAGGAAAGATTTTACAATGATGCTTTCATAATTATAGTCTTCTTAGGTTTGTCTATTCCAGAAAAACTAGCTTTTCTCTCTTAAAATTAATTACAAGCATGTTTCTGAAACATAATCATTACCAGATACTGGATTTATATTTATGCCATGCTCAAATAATCCACTGCCAGCTGGATGTTTTCATGCATCTTTCTAAAAACTGACTCCAAATTTTTCTTCTTGCAGCTCATCACTTTCATGAAAATGCCTTCAAACAGCCTTTCTACAACTGACAAAAGTGCAACAGCAGCATTCAAAGAATATTTTAAGATATCAAAGTAGGTCGGTCCCCTTGCAGATCCAGGACTGCTGGGAAACTGATAGTGATTGGTTTCACACTAAATGTTCAGCCTAAGCAGAAAAATGCAATTTACTCTTGCAAGTCCCCCAGGAATATGGCACACTGTGACCAAGACTGCACTTTTCATTAGTGCTTTTTGCATACATTACAGATTCTGCTAATGAATGGCTGGAACGAGTGTTAAACCAAAAGCACGGAACAGCTCTGGAATGTGCACATCTGACAGGAACAAATTCCTGGAGATCGGCCACTCACACACAATCAATACATTCACATCATTCATTCCAATTCAAAAGGTACTCTAAGTTACTCTGACTTTTTCCATGACCAGGACAAATTGCTGGTCTGAACTGTTAAAAATTTCAGTCTCCCTCCCTAAGCAATGCCAAAACTGGTACTGATTTAGGCTGAAAGTTGCCATGTTACACAGCTAAACTCTCACTACAGAGTTTAGGGACTTTGTCCTTTCTATTTTCTGAAACAAACACCAAAAGCTTTTAAAAACACGCCAAAACAATTCCCCCTGACAACACACACGTGCTGCCATTTTTATCCACACAAACCATTAGAGGTCACAGTCACGTTTCATGGAGTACATCTACAAAGGCAAAACAGCACAAAACAAAGTTCAGAATCCATTTCAAAATGCAAACTTTTGTCAGTAAATATAAGCTTGAAAAGCTGCTTAGAAGAAAAGTTTTCATCTCGGACACAAAAAGATCAATGATCCATTTAACTGTGGCCTTTTCTCCTCCCATACAGTAATTATCAATTAATATTGCTCGGGTGACCAATTATCTGGGGGGAAACCGAAAATTCAAACCAGACAAATCTCTGTTGTGATCCATACCAGTATTTTTTAAAAGTAGCTTTTCAGAGCAGTAGAGGATAAATATGGACCCATTCCTGTATTAATAAATAAAGCTGTGATCCACGGAAATATAAAAGCAGGGCATGAGCTGGGATCAGCGTAACAACCCAGGCAGATCTGTTTAACATCTACAAGGTTGGTGCTTTTCCTTCATGTGTCCTTCATTTTAAGAGACCAATGCCAAAAAGCAGACTCCTCCCTAACACAACTGACAAAAATTAAAAATTAACAGAAGGAAATGTCAGTGTTCAGGAAAAAAAAAACCAAACAAACAGAACAAAAAACAACCAGCACTGAAACACATACAATTTCTGCCTCTGTTGTTCTGATCTTGGAAGTTATATTTTCTCCTCTTTTTCTTTATTTATCAGAACTATTCTTTTCTTAGTCACTGCTCCAGCCCTCAGGAAAAAAATAACATTGGTCTTCCAACAAGTGGGCCCCACAGTAAGGAGGACATAAGCAATACAACTCTCAACCTGCTTTTACACTTATTAATTTGTAAGATTAATGCCTTTTTGTAGCTAAAAGCTACTTTCAGAGTGAAACTCTGACTAGTAAGCACAAACCCAGTCAGACTACCTGGCTGCAGCAGGCTGTACTTTGGGCTCTGCTTAGCAGGAATTTGTCACCAAAACAATCTGCACCTTTGGCCACCCAGCGCCTGCTCTTTGTTGGCTGTAACAGCTCCAGGATACTTTTCCCAGCCAATTCTCAGGAAGATCTGTTTGGTTTGTCCTTTCCAAACAGATCATTCCCATGTCAGTCACCCATTTCTTTCCACATGATATTTCTATGAAATTTAAATATGGAGCTCTAAGTTTCCCTACAAAACCACAATTCCTACATTAGAGAAACAGGAGCACTGAACACCCTGTACCTAAAAGAGGGATACAGAATCCAAAGCTTTCCCTTTGCCAAAGCGAAAAACCAATCCCAAGTAAAAAGAAAAATGCAGCAGGTGTTTCTAAGCAGTCAGAATGTTTTAAAATTGGATTTAAGTACAGCTGCTGAGTTTATACAGATTCACAAAGAAGTTTATGAAATTACTATTGAAACAGTAGGAAAGGAAAAAGCAAGCGAGGAAAGTGCACATACATTTTGTACAAGTTTTGCTAACAAAGCACCAGAACTCTGCTATGGAATAAAACTTCCACTTTTTTTTAATATAATATTTCATAATTTTTTATCTAATGTGCTCTTAACATTATGAAGACTGTCAAAGCTGAAGTGCTATTTAAGACGTTCTCCTTTTTGAATTCAGCAAATTCAAACTCATTTCTAGAAACAAAAAGTACTGAACGCTGCTTTCTTATAGCTGATTGTATCAGAATCACATCATATGACAGTCCTGTCACTCTGACTTCTGGTTTCTGTGCCATAATGTTAAATTCTTCACAGGAGAATCCTCCAAAGGGAGATTTACAAAGAGACTTCTTTAAAGGGGGCCTCGCGCTGCAGACAGAAGTGGGACTACAACTGATTTGTCTTTACGTGGTCAAAACACTCTGCAGAAGCCTTTTTTTTCCACCCCAAGTCTCTCAATCAAGTGCACATACCTTCCCAGCCATGTGCCTATCTGCATTCTGCACTTGCTCACGCCCCAATTGTTTCCAGTCTGAAAGCCCCAAACTGTGTTTGCAGTTGCCTGGAACTCATCCACTTTACAGCAAGGATGAAAAAAGTTACTCAAATGTCAGCAATCCACCAAATGCCCTTCCCACACAAGTTCTCAAGGATTAAACAAAAAAGTGACTGAGAACCTCAGCACAAAGAATTCCTGGCTCTGTCCTCCCTCGGTCGCGTGTAGGAAATGCAGCAACGCTGAGGACACCAGCACCGAGAACACCCCAGATTTACAGCAAGCTCAGCTCTGAGAGAAGGAACAGCCTGAGGATTATTAAAGAAGCTGCTGGGAGCTGTGCTCACGTCACACCGTACAGAGAGCCTGCACGGTGCTGTAAACAGCACTGCAAAGCAGCAGGCAATGCTGAATTATCTGTACACCCCAACAGGATGATCTGCCCCAGCCTGTCCAAGAGCCAGGTGTTCCCTGCTTTCACTCAGGACAGCTCTCAGCCAATAAATCGATTTAATTAAATGTGGGCTCTGTGCCAGGCCTGCAGTGCCACGTGGAGGTCAATAACGTGATTCCAAGAGCTGGAGCACAGAAACATCGTCCAGACGGGCAGAGGGCAGGGCACAGGGACAAGCACCGAGCCACGCTTGGAAAGGGCCTTTAGAGATCTTCTGGAGAAGATAAAACAAAGGATTCTCCCTTGTATTTTATAACAAAATGCACCTGGGCATAGCTGAATATATCTTTCCACAACATAACGCCTGGACAGCTAACAACTTTATTTTCTGGGTTTGTATGCACCTGTATTTGCAAAGAAATCTGAATAAAATGGCAAATAAAAACAGAATGTACTTAAAAATTAAAGACTGTATACAACCAAAATTACTTAAGACTATGTCAAACATTTACTGTCCTGAAAGCCTCCAAAAAGAAATTATCCTCCATGTCAGCGTTATCTTATTAAATACACACATGAAATTACAGATCTGGTTTGGGTGGGTTTTTATTTTAACAAAGTGCCACACCAGCCATTTTGTTTCAGAGACAGAGTTTTCAAATAATGTTACAGACACGATTTACATTAGGTCTGGATTATTCCCAACAGACCTCCAGTTGTGTGGAAAGGCAAATGCTGTTTGGAGAAGACAGGCAAATATCAAGAGCTGAAGTTCTACACCGAGGAAGGGCTTTTCCCCTGCAAAGCAAATACCCAAGGAGACTGACTAAAGTAAGAGCTAAAGTTAAATACACACTACTGATAAAGCAAACCCTGGAACAACTCTATGTTCCATATCGATTTTATGGCATTTTTCAAAAAACAGAAAGTGAATCTTAGCAGCAGTGCAGGAATACAAGCACAGAGCTCGGCTGAGCCAAGTTTCCCTTCCCCCAGGAAAGGTCCAGGCACCTTGGAAGAAAGAATGGGCCAGGATAAGGAGGAAGGGCAAGATAAGAGAAAGTTATTTATACCTTTAGTTTTCCTTTCAGCAAATGAAGTCCTATGACAAAAGGATGAAGCACATCATCTGTGGAAGACAACAAAAACAGAAGATATTTAGGTTTTAATAAACAAACATATACATGCACTACATACCAAATAAATAACAAAAAAACTACTTTGTGAGTTACATCAGTGATAAATTATCACCCTTCTGCTTTCAGAATTTTCAGGGTCTTCCAGCCTTTCATTATTTCATGCAGCATTTCAGTGTAATGAGACACAGACTGCAAGGCCAGACTGCAGGACAACCAAATGCTAGCCAGCTCAACAGCATCTCATTCTTATTCAGAACATCATGAAAGTCTTTTACTGCTAAAAACTCACTGAAGTAGAAATTAAATAGGAGATGAATACTCCCTACTCACACATCAGTTCCTCACTCAGCCAAACACCTTGCTGATTCAAAAATGTTGACAAAGCTTGGATACAAAACAAACAAACAGTAACAAGCAGCCAAGCCTCTGAAGGCTCTCTGTATCTTGCATAAAAGCACCAACTGTAACAGGAAGAATTCCTAGGAAAACTGAAGAAATCTTGACAGGATCATCCCCCACAAAGCTTTTTGTTCTCCAGACCAGAAGTCCCAGCTTCCTCATGTCTTTATAAGAAATAAAAGAACAAATCAAGAAGAGATCTTATATTGCCAGCTCACTTTCGGTTAGAAGTATCCTCTCTTCTGGACAGAGCAGGTAGGGAAAAAATTAAAATGAACAAATAAAAAGAAGCTGCAATGATTTTACCAAGACAGCAAACTCCCAAAGATTAACAAAAAATCAAATGAATGCTTTGGGACCTCCACCTTGAGCCACTTTTAGTCATTTTAAAAGTAAAATCTACTTAAGAGTCTGAACTGTGAGTTTACCCTGCTTACTACCTAGCACACCTGTCTCCAACAAACATTAAGGAATATGGCATATAAAATACTGTAAATACGCCTTCCACCATGGAGAAAGATAAGCAGGGAGACTGGCAGAAGGAAGGCATTCTGTTTTTCTCACACCAGAGGAAAAGGTGAGATCTCTAGCTTCAACCAAATACAAAAGACAATGAGCCAGTAAGATGGATGCTGTTACATGAAAAAGAGGAGGGAAAACTGATGGGGAAGGGTAGAGACTTTACAGAATGAAAACCCAAAGCATTTTTACTGTAAAATCAGCAGGAAGAAAAAGAAAACTCATGCATAAATCAAGAAGAGACAGCACAGCATAAAACACACGTGACGGGTTGAAGAAGCAGCAGGTGCAGAATTTCCATCTGCCACCAAAGCAATAGTTGTAAGGCAGGAAAAATTATTTATTTTTCTTGACAGATAAGAGACACATGACAAAAAAATCAATAAGAACATTTGCTAACAGAACTGGCAACAACAAGTATTTAAGAAGTAAGAGTTGCCAAAAAGCCCAGCTGTTACTGCAGATGTGAGAGTCAATTAAACCTGACTAGAATTGTTCACCTAAGACAATGGCAGAGCCAAGGGAGAAGAAAATCACTGTGTCCTGGAGGAAGTTTGCCTGCTTGCAGGATTTCCACCTGAGATGCACTGAGGAGTAAGAGAAGGAGCAAGGCCAGCAGGGGCCTGTACGGGGCATGCTGAACCCACACAAACTGATCACTCATCAATCACACTTTGGTGTCAAACCATTGCTTTGGAAAAATTCTGCCCCAAATATACTCCTAAATGCACAAAGAGCCAGGACAAAAGCTTGAGGTTTGAGTTTCAGTGTTGTCAATCACTTCTGAACTATAGATGTTGATGATTTTAGAAAATACACCTTGTATTTGAGACGAGGTAATCACAAATGTCAGACATGTCAGCACCGTGATTCAGGCAGTCACACATCTCTATGTGATACTTGTGCCACTGAAGCCCAGTGTCTCAGTATCAGGGCATTCTTGCTGTTTGCTCCAGTTTCCACTACAAATATTTGGGTAGATACAGCATTTTGTTACTGGCAGTGCTGATAATTTACTCACAGAAAAAAATATTAATTTCCTATAGTGTGAAGGAATCACCAAATTAAAATTTAATCAACATCAGCCTGGCCTTTTAGAAATTAGGACAAAAACCTCCTACTCCACTTATTCCTGGGCTACACTGTTAATCCCCATCTTTAAAACTCACATTGCCTATTTGAAGTCTCCACATGAGAAACTGAGAAAGACAAAACAATCAATATACAAAGGAACCCAAAATTAAAAAAAAAACCCTGCCAGACATAAAATACGCAAACCAAAGTAAAAGAATCTCTTGTAGTCACAGCTACAGTATTATTTGTGCTGACAGAACAAAAACTATTTTTCAATGTAAGACAGTTTTAATGTCAATCTGCCCAATTTTACTGAAAATTTTCTTCAGAGCATACAGCACTTCTGTAACAGAAAATTATTTCAGGTACCGTCCTGTAATTCAACATCACAAGGGCAGATCTTACTGGAATAGGTAAAAATAGCACCAGTGAACATGCCAAAGGACAGTCTTTCCACTACAGGGGCAGTGCTTACATTGCAACATCAGCTGGCTCTCTTTTTATAACCTCTTGATTGCCAGTGAGCGAGTTACACAGTCAACTTAAAAGGTTGGTGAAATCTAAGAGTAAGCTCTGACTCTCTTTCTGAGCTGAAATCAATCCACTGTATCACTGACACCAACCCTCTGCTGCAGCACACGGCTACTGCCTGGGTAAGCTTTCTACCTGCTCCACAGCACTCAGCACAGAGGGATGATGTCATTCAGAATACAGCGTATTTCTTGTCAAATGTCAGCATAAAATTAGAGGCTTGCACACTGGCAGCTCCTTAATTTACTCCATTCTCTGCCAGCCACACGACCCATCCTCTAAAGAACTCCTTTTACCCCATTTCTGCAGACCAACCAGCCTGGAACAACCCCTCCCCAGCACTGAAATCTAAATGGGCTTTTTCCACATAAAGATAACAACCATCACAACCTGAACATCTGAACTGTGAGCCCAGTGATCAAACAAAGCCAGAAATGTTGTTTTACCAGAAGAGACTCTGCTCCATAGCCAGCAGCTTGACTTCCAGGTGACCAAAACTGCTTAGCTTTCTAATTAGGCACCAGGGAAACCTGCACCCTCCCATCTCCAACACCACAAACAGGTTCCTGCCTGCTCATCTACAGATTGGGATTGATTGGACACAGCTTTCCAAAGTTATTGGAGGCAGATGGGGAGGGAAAAGAAAGCTCGGGAAAAGCAGGGAGTCACCGAGCTTGCACAGGTACTCTCACACTTTTCTGCCTCAGTCTAAGAAAAACTGACTGATCATCAACAAATTTACCTCACTTAAACCTGAAAATCCAGGAATATCAGAGATGTTTGTTATTTGCACACAGCGGTCCCAGTGCTGTGTGTTTATTTTAAGAACTAAACATCAGCCTCATGCAAATTCAAGAGTAGAGTTTAAACACTTTTGCCATACTTTTAATGGAGGAATTTTACAACACAGGTTTCACCAGAAAAAAAAAAAAAACACAAACACACCAAAATACAACAGAAATGCACAAATAAAGAGCTGAAAAAATATTGTAATGGGGTTATGCAACAGATGAGATCTGAAGGAATTAAATTTCTATCAGAAATGATCAAAATAAGGAAAATATTAACCCAACAGTAGTCTTGGAATTAACAATTGCTAGGTAAGTTCTGAACTTCAGGAATTGAAAAAAAAGGTCTTCTGGACTGTGAAGGTGGAGTCACATCCTATGCCATAAATACGAGCACCTTTCAGAGAAACTTTAGACCAAAGTTTCTACAGCAAAGTTTAAACAACTCCAAGTTACCATGTATCAAAATACACCTTTTCAAGTGAAAGCTGGAGAGGTAATTACAGGCACTCTTACCTTCACATTAAGTGGAATTAAAATGCACTTTACTTTCTCTTTTACAAGAAACTTTTAATAGTGTACTTTCTATGATAATGACTTGGAAACAATATAAACAGCTTTTTTTGGGCAGCAATAAATTAGGAATTAAAAAAAAATTAAAATATGATTAACCAGTATTTTTTCTTCCCAGCAACACTTCCACCATTGAAGCTTCCAGTCTAATAGTCCCCCCTACATCTGCTCTTTGCAGGATTCTCCCTCTGTGTTCCTGCATTTCTGCAACAATTCCATGCAAACAAAGGGAGTACATGGCATCTTCACCTGCCTCACCATGCTCCTTCAGTTTCACCAAAAAAATCTTACGTAAAATCTCCCATGTTTTTCGTACACAAACAAAATTTGAATAAAGAAAAAAGAATCATGATTTAGTCATCTCTGCCACAGGTAGCAAGCGAGTAAAGAGAGCAGTGCCTTTTGTGGTGTGCTAATAGACTGAAATACCACCATAAAATACTGAAAGTATGACGAGACTTTAAGCAAACATTCTTAAATGGCTGAGAACAAGAAAGTGGAATATCCAAAAGCTAGAACATATTACTGATACAGCTGACAGGGACATACACTGGAAGCAAACTAAAAGACATTATACAAAAAGGAAAACTGGTCATATGTTAAAGTACGTCAATATGTACCTTAAATGTTTTCCCCTACAGCAGCATCAGAGACATCTTTCTTCTAGTTGTGCACTATCCTGCATCTTCCTCTTGTTAATCTCTCAGCTCAGCGTTCCTAAAATCCTCACTTTCAGAATTTCAGCTTGTTCTACGGTGAAAAAATTTATGCAACAGAAGACTATAATGGGGGCTCAGAGCCATTTTTTTAAAGCCTGAACCTCTGAGCCAGCTTTAATTAATCTGGTTAACCCCACGCCACACCCAGCTGCGAGTTAGTGAAGCAACCTCCCTCTGCTTGTGAACTAAAAATACACCAATGGCTCAACTGCTCGTACCGATACTACGTCTTTGCATCGGAATGCCCCTTAATTAACGCCCTTTTGTCAGCTGCTTGTCAGAGCTGAAGCATTTGAGGGGCGAACCAACGGCAGGTACGCAATGGGAGCTGAATCTGCGACGGAGCGCTGGGACAGCAGCGAGGGGAAACAGCGGCGCCCCGTAATCAACGCAGCATCCGCAGAGCCACAACACAGCGAGCGAAAGACTGCGCGGAGCAAGGGAACCGCGAGCAGCATAAAAGGGGGCTCAGATCACAGGAGCTGCAGATACAGGGCCCATTGCACATCTCCAGATAGCGCCCAGAAAACACGGCACAGTCACTTTCAGGCTCACCACACGCACAGATTATTTGCAAGGCAATTCTCCAGCTCTTTTGCCTGCAGTTAAACAGCTCTGATTGAAAGTGTGCTCTCGCTCTGCTCCGCCGCTGCATCCAGGATGCGTTTGGAGCACCACAGGAGGAACGGCAGAGCTGCCACACCTGCGACTGCAAACAAACCCGGTGACCTGCATTTGCCACCCTGCTGTTCTGCACAAATCCAGAGTTTCGCTGTGAAAATCTTACCCCTAGAAGCAAGCAAAACCCACTGGAAAATACACAATTCAATCACGTGGACTACATCAGTTAAAAGCCTGAAAAAAGGATACTTATGTAAACATACTATTTATTAATTATCAGTTCTAATTCCTAGGTCTGAAGTCTACCAAGAAAATGCTTTTCTCATTTACAAATGACTCAAGACCAGCACTTTGTTTATCCTCATCTGCTGTGTGCGCTGCAGCATTTCAGTACACAAGATGACCATATTCTATTAAACTGTAAAAGGTCAGTACACACTGCTGCAATAAAATCAACTTTGTGTAAAACAGATGACATTTATAGTACAAACACAATATTCAAGTCACTAAAGGAATAAACGTGCGCCAGCTGCTTTTCAAAGCAAAAACGTTGTTTACAAAAAAACAGCGCACGCAGCAAGAGCCAGCAGAGCTCGGAGAATTATTCACAGAACTTGGGCCAAAACAGACTTTCTTTTCAGAAAAAATAAGAACATCACTAGACACGGGTTACCCATACAGAATAAATTGTATCTACTTCACGCTGTCTCAAAAGCCATGAGCTAATTCATGTTCTTTGCTAAAATACCTTGTTAATTTGTCTTAAAGTTAGAATTTTTTCCCAAGTCTCTTCTGTTACATCAACTCCTCTTCCAATTAATTTGTAGAGCTGACCAAATGTTTCCACAACCTTATTCAATACACAGTGGATATATTTCATACCAGAAAATACCAAAGGGTTTTGCATAAGCAATTACACAAAATCCATCAAAATTGGTACAAGGTAGACGTAAACATGTCTGTTTACAAATTAAACTTACGTGAAACTTAGTGAAGTCATGCTTCAATCACCATGCTTGAAATTTGGGAAATCACAAGTTTTCATCTTGTTTTGATGACTTTTGTTGCTTCCCCAAATAAAGATCATTTTGACTTACGCAATTTGATGGGTTTATTAGAAATAGAACACTAAACACTGTTTTTCGTGACACAGTCTTTAGATTTCAGTGTTTCTGATTTAGAAGATGGTCCAGGAACTTACTTCTCACAACATAATCATCTTTTCAATCATTCGTTTCTACCTGAATTGCCATGAAAGTTTCAGAAATGCAGCTGCACAAACCCCCCCGTTATCCTGGTTCCCTTGGCAACCGGTGTTAGGTGATGGTGGCACCCAACTGTCCTGCCTCTCCTCCACCAACTCTGGGGTATTTCTCATTTCAACCGAAGTTAGGCAGAGGCACAAAGAACAGCACATTCCCACAGGATACAGAAATAGGAAGCCGAAGTATGGAGGAATTCCTTGCTCTCCATCAGCCAGGGCACCACAGCCGGAGCACATCCCCACATGGGGAGCCCAAATCCACGGAAATCCCTCCCTCCTGCCCAGCTGGCAGCCCAGGGAGGCAGGACAAGAACGTGACAACACGGGAAGGGGAGGAGGAAAACAACTGCGGGGTGTTTAAAGCAAGAGCAGAAGGGTGCTGGAGGTGTGACAAAGGTGTGGCAAAGGGAACGACTGTGGCAGCACAGAAAGGACGGAGTGTGTGCAGCACAGACCCAAACACCGAGCTGCACTGGACTGTGCAAGTTCATTCGCTCTACTAACTTAATTAGCAATGTAAAAACAATTTAAACATCCTGTACCCAGAACACAGAAGTGAGTCCATCAACTCAACTCCTGCACTGAATCTTGATTGAAGGCTCTTTTATATAAAATAATTCAACCTAACAGCTTTTGGTTCCCATCTCCTGCAGGAGTTTGGAAAGCAACAGCTCTGAATTTAATGTTTTCCAACAAGGAAAACTTGGTTTTCTTCTCAACTCCTGGTTTTCCAACAGCACAAAGAGCCACATAAATAATCTGGGGGGAGGAGGGGAGTACATGTCCCAGAAGAAATTACTGCTGATTTAGCATACCAAGAAGTGCTGACCAATGATTTCCGTGGGTCATGTTTGTGGTTTAGAAAATGAGTTATTTTAATAAGATGTAGTAAGTTCAGGCCCTGAGACAGCAGTGACTTCATATGTAATTTGAACAGAACGCACAGTTGGTTAAGAACAAAAAATGGGAAAAGGAATTCAACTGAAAAAAATGTTTGTATCTTCTTTGGAAAAAAAAACCAGGCATTTTCACTGCCATTTCCAGCTTTTCTTTCAAAGCAGGTTAATCAGCACTGTTGCACAATAACTTGTCCAGTCCTGAAGATATTAAGAATAGCAACAAACTGTATGAGAAACATATTCCAGGTCTCTGAAAGCATCAATGCTCCAACCCAACGATGCTACTTCACTTCTGATTTAATAATCTAAGATTAAATTGCCTAGTACATTAATCAGTCACCATATTAATTTCATGAGCACACACACAGATCCCTACCTCTTTCATGATTAATTGCAGCCTTAGGGTTTGCCTGCAGAAAATTCTCATTAAGACAAACCAAACTAAAGCCACTTCCATTCTGAGTGGGTGTCCCCAGAAGAGATTTAAGTGAATTGCCTGGAATTAACTCTCACATTCATCAACTCAGTCTCTCCTCCTGCACCAACACTGCACACATGTCCTGAAGAATAAGCATGCCCATTTCAATGATATCCTAGTTCAGCACAATGCAGTGATCCTTCAGGCGATATCTGGAGCTGAGTTTTTCAGAAGCATTAAAATAAAAGACATTTTCAGATATCTTAAGTTGGCGTCAGTTTTGCAAAGATTCTGAGTTTTACACCACTACAGATCCTCCTCGTTTTGCACACCTACAACCTTCAGCTGCAGCTAGAACACACACTGTGCTGCAGCAATCCCACTGCAACTGGTTCTGCAGTCTCACTGGCCAGCTAAGGTCCCTGCATTTGTGGATGTCACTTCAAGGCTAAGAAGGAAAACAATTCTACACGAGCCATTTGGCCTGTCACAGGTGAGATGAAGAACGGACAGCAGTGGGACAGGCAGGTTACCGGTGTGTGCAGTCGGGCTGGAGATAAAGAGAGGCAGGAAACAGCACAGGGCTGGTGCCCGGGCTCTGCAGGAACACCACTGCTACACGGCAAGGCTGAACAGCTTACAAGAAATCAGGACACGAAACAATTTTACTCCTACTAGTAAATGTCTTTTTCTAACTGAATTTAAGTCGCAAAAAATAATCAAGCAAGCAATGCAAACCGAAGAATGCCCGAGTACAAAGAATTCAGTTGTGCTGATACACCTAAAGGCATTTTCTACTCCCAGTTCAGCAGATCACAGTAACAGGAGGGTCAGGGAACCCCGCTGGAAGCGCAGGAGGGACAAAGCTAAAGCATCACAGCGGGGACCCGAGGGGACCGGGCCAGCACAGCCACGGCTGTGGGCAGGGCACAGTTCCAGCTGTGAGGGATGCTCATCTCCTCCTGGACAGGGCACGGCTCCAGCTGTGCGAGATACCCGCTGTTCATCCTCCCTGGACAGGGCACGGCTCCGGGGCTGCGGGATGCCCGCTCTCACTCTCCCTGGACAGGGCACGGCTCCGGGGCTGCGGGATGCCCGCTCTCACTCTCCCTGGACAGGGCACGGCTCCGGGGCTGCGGGATGCTCTCCCCGCGCGGTGCGGGCCCACCCGCGCGGCTCCGCGCTGGCGCTGACAGGCGGCGACCGCGACCCAGCCCCGCTCCCCCGGACCCTCGGGCACCCACGCCCCGCCCTGGCCCTCTCGGCACCGTCCCCGCGGCGGGAGCCTTGGCCCGAGCGATCTGGCCGCGAAGCTCCGCGAGCCCGAAGCCGCCCGGTTCTCCTCCTGCTTCCCCAGCGTCTGCCGGAGCCGAGCGGCCACCCGCCCTTACGGCCGAGGCGGCGGCCGGGTCAGCGCGCCCGGGGCCGAGCCCGGAGCGGCTCCCGCGCGGAACGGAGCGCTGCAAAGAGAGGAAATACGGGGAGCGGGTTTCCCGCTCGCCCCCGGCGCTCCCCGGCCACCCGTACCTGTGTCCCGGGCCCCTGGCGGGTTCCCCGCGCCCCGGTCCCGCCCGGCGCCGCTCGTTCCGCGCCTCAGAGAAAATGGCGGCCCCGCGCCCAGGCAGACATTTATCTCCGCCCATCGCCCGCTCGGCGCTCGACGCCGTCCCTGCGCCCGTCTGCCCGGCCGCTCCCGCCTCCCCGCCTGGCGCGGGGAGCGCCGAGCTGTCGATCGGCCGCTCCGCCCCGCCGCCATTTGGGAGCGGCTGAAGCGCCGCGGGCTCGGCTGAGGGAGGAGGGAGCGAAGGAGGGGATCCCGCGGGGATCCCGCCGCCGCTGCGCCTCCAGCCCTGCCCGCGAGCCGGCCTGGGAGTGCGGGATGAGCGCAGCCGGTGCGCCGGGGGCTGGAGCGGGCGCCGATGGGGCGGCAGAGCCGGCTCCCCTCAGGCAACCGCAGCGCTGCCGCCTCACAGCCACCCCCCGCCCTCAGCTCCTAGACCCGGCCGCCTCCCTGCACCCCACACCAGCCCTGCCTCGGCTGAGTCCCTCACTAGTTTGACAATTAATTAGCTAATTAATTAACTGGGCAGCGCGTCAGCCCCGATATGTGGGCACCGGCCGGGTCCGACACCCGCATCGGCCGCGCTGCCGGAGCAGAGCCCGTGAGCCCTGACCTGTGCCGAGCAAACCCTGCCGCACCTGTGCCAGCCCAGCCCTGTCCTACCTGTGCAAGGCAAACCCTGCCTCTGAAGGGAACAGGCAGCAATTCCCAAGGGGCGGTACGTGCTGAGGGGTGGGGTGTGAGCTGCTGGGAAAGGTATCTGGGGAGAAATAAAAAATAAATTAAGAAGAAAAAAATAGCGTGCAAGCTCTTTTTCCTGGAGGAGACAGGGACCAGCTGTCAGGCAGCAATCCCTGTGTAACTGAGCACAGCGTCCATGGAAAAGCAGGGATACCAAAGGGCTCTGCTCGCTGTCAACTCCCTTATTTTAGCTTTGAAAACGTACAGTAGAACTGCACATCAAGATAGTAAACAAATTATCACCCCAAAACACAGCTGCTCGGGATAGCCATTGCAAAGGAAAACATTTCTCCTAGAACTGTTTTTACAGAACATTACACGTTTGCACTTAGAGTCATGTAAGTTACATTAATTGTTAATTAAATAAGCGTTTCTCTAAAAGAGCCTCCAGCAAAATTCTCAGTCTTACTTTGGATTTCTCTACGGAAGAAAGTTCTGATAGAAACCAAAACCTGAGTTCAGCTGAAGTCACATTAACCTCAGAGAGCCATAGCAAGGACAAGGAAAAAGCAGCACTGTTGGGTTTGCCTCTCCTAAGCACCAAGTAAGAAAAAAACCCAAAACATAGAGAGTCCTTAGGTACTGGTGCCCTCCAGGAAGAGGTGTGGCTGCCAAGTCATAGGGGATTGAAATGGGGATGGCAACCAGGAGCTCTGGAAGGCTGAAACAGAAGTTCCCACGTTTCTAAAATACTGTAATTCCCATCTATTCTGAAAGTTACCACTGATTCCAGTGTAATAATGCCTTCAATTTAGTGGATATTGCTAAAAGAAATACTTAAGCTTTTGTAGCACTCTTTTACAAGACAAACCACATGGGAGATTCCAGCTATTAAAAGATCTTATTCTCTTATTTTCCTCTTCCCCATTGCCATGGGCTGAGACCTACCAGAAAGCCAAATCCAGACCAAGGTGGTATCCACTGAGGGCAAAATTTAAAATCTAAATCTTTCTTTTCAAATTCTTATAGAGTAACTTTTCAATATCACATTTAAACTGAAGAAGTCCTGTGATGCACAGATCCAGTTTATTTATGCAGCTTTAACAGGAGTCATGTCCGTATACCTGACTGCAAAACTTGGCCCAGGAGAAAAAAAAATGCAAAAGTACACTCAAAGCAGTGTGTACAATAAATATTCACATGGCTTTAGACTAAGCATGTCCCTGTAATATGATAGAGTAGTACAGATTCTAGCAAAATATGCAAAAGGATCTTAAAATACTGTAATATAAAATATAAGTACAATGAGGAGTTTGAAAGAGGGAAAGGAGAGAGGGAAAACCACCTCAAGAAGAGGAGGTTTTGACAAAGACCTTTCATAAAGTTTTAAACTTCTTTTAAAAGACTTAGAACAGTGAAGAGCTGTAGTCATGGAGCAAATAAACACAGATCTGGAGGAAAGCAAGCCAAATTTCAGAGTTAAACAATGCAGCACACGCGAAGAAAGACAATAATTACAAGAAAGAAACAGAAAAGCAAACAAGGAAACTGAAACATTACAGCACTGCAGTAGAAGGGAAACAAAAACTGAACAGACTGTCCAAAATAAACTAAAAATTATCAGCACTCTTCCCGAGGTTGATCTGGTTTATATTTGGGATTAGATGTTTAAAGTGTGGATGTCCAGGTATGAGACTTGCATCTGTCCAGGCATATCATCAGAGCTTACATTTTCACCACGTGGGCTGTTTTCTACCTGTACAAAAAGCAGCCTGAGGCGTGGTTAGAAGGAGCACGAGAACCGCGGGGCTTTAGGCTGAGTTAGTGACAGCACCATTCTCTGGAGGTGTGAGGCCAATCTGCCTCGTGGTTGTAGCCCTGGGGATTAATTCCCTTTCCTCCAGTGGGTTTGTCACACAGGCAAAGCCCTCTCAGCCTCACGGACCTCACCTTCCTCACAGTCCAAGATGGGAGGGATGATCCCCATCTTTGAGAAGAGTTTTCACACTGACTGCTGGAAAGGAGCATGGAAAAGTGTCACCTTTCCTTATTTGTGGGGATTCCATTTGCAATATTCCTGTGTTCCCAGTCCACTTGGCTGTCATTACTCGGGGATTCTCAAAAAAAACACCAAACGTTTGAAGTGGCACCACATAACCTTAATTGTATCCTTAATACCTGTAAGCCTCAGAAGAATGAGCAGCAAGAACTAGGAGTGGAATGCTGGCTGGAAAAAAAAAAAAAGAAATGCATATACAGACTTCATTATGGAATTCTGGGTATCAAATCTTACTCCTTTCCTCCTCAAACCAAGGATTGCTATAGACAAACTTTGCCGTTTTATCCAGGGTGCTTCCCTCTGAGCCGCAGTCAAAGCATTGTCCTTCTGCAAGGTTTGATTATGCCACAAATTATTCTCTTACTCCTGCAAAAGTTTGGGGTTTTTTTTGGCTAAGAGAACATTGCTTAGGAAAAAATTTAAGTCAAGTTAGAGACAAAAGAAGTCCAGCATACAGAGACCGTGAAGAAAGTGGCCTTGAACAAATCAAGCATTAGCAACCTAAAAGAGAAGCCAAATAAGGCATCCATTATTTGTATGATGATGATGCATAAACTATTTATATTTTATCATCCGGCTTAAAGACCTTATTATTTCCCCGTGTCACTAAAGTATTCAAAGGAGTGGAAATATAATTTTTAGTTTGGGTTTTTCATGCACTGAGAATTTAAATTGCATAAATTACCTTACAACAACAGGACATCTTATATATGAAGCTGTTATCAGTGCAGTAAACTTGTTTTGCTGGAATGAAAACCATTATTTTTGTTGTTTTGTCCTGAACAAATGGTCAATTTTTTACTTTATCCATATCCAACTAAAGATGGTTGCTGTTGGGCTGGTTACAGTGCTTGCCTTTCTCACCCTGTCTAGCAGCTCTTCAGCCAAATCTTGGGAGTCTCTCTCTTCCCTATGAAAATAACACCTGACTTCCACAGGCACCACACAACAGTCAGCTCCTTCCAAAAGCTTCACTCTTTATCTAATCAATGATAAATGAAGCTTGCAGTGACTTCATCACTTCCCTAGAAAGGCTGGATTCTGGAAGCAGATCCATTGAAGCCAGCCAAGCTCTGGCACAGGGTGTGCAGGTCTGTGTATCCCCAACATCCCCAACCCCCAGGACTTCCTCAGTAACTCTTCATCCCGGTGTACAGTGGAGCCATGCACACCCTGACAGGCTGATAAACCTCACACGTACTGAAGTGTGAAGGAATGACAGCACAGATGGCTTTAATTCACTTTGCTTTATTTACTTCCAGGGGAAATTCAATTTTAAGTTACCAAGAGCTGTCGTGCAAAGTTCCTTCTGTTACATTTTACACCCCCAGGTGAAGTCACTGGGCCATGGTTGCCTCCACAATGCTGCCAACAAGTTTTGCCTCATCTGTTCACTGCTTTATTCTGTATAGAAGTTGAAGTTAGTATCTTCATTTTTCCCTTTCTTTTCACTGCTTTAACGCTTTCACTTAAGAAACACGTTTATCCAAAAAACACTATTCCATAGAGGACTATTATCCTCTGTTGCATATTCTTTCAGAATTAATTCCATCTCTTTACTATAATCTATTAGGTGTTCATACTTATATGGTGTCTTTCTGTAAAATTAACAATAAATACGTTGGATGAAAACATCAATTATGTAGATTTTCAATACCAGTTTGTGTGGGAACACTTCAGAGTAAAATTGAAACAGCTTTTCATTAAGCCTTACAGTAATTAAATTATTCTGAGAGTGCAGCTCTATAAACAGTAAACAACAATCTCCTACTGGAAAAATAAAGTTATATTAGCCCTTCCTCACTGATAATCTTACATGAAAGATTCTTAGAATTTTCAGCAAACTCTCCAGCAGTTTCCAGTCCTGCATGTGCTGCTGCCGTCATTTCTGGTATTGCAGATATCCAGTGTCTCTGGCCTTGTTGTGTGCAGTGCAGCAGGGCATTGCTGCCTCTCCGATTTCAGCGCAATGCAATTTGCTTCTAGGAAAATTCAGAGGCACTGCACTCCCCCAGCCAGTTCTCTCAGGCTCCTCTCCAGACAGGCTGAGCTAAGCGGCTTTCCTGAATTTTAGACACTCATTTGCAGCGCTTATGACCGAGATTCAACTTTCTCCCGGTGTGACAAGAAGCTGTGACAACGCAAGAATGCTGCTCAGAGCTCTGAAACCTGAGATGCCAAGTGCAGGTCCTGCTCACAGACAATTCTCCCCCGTGACCCCAGCCCCTGTCCTCAGCGTCCTTTGCTGTTCCACACCTTGGTGCCCATTTGTTTGTACAGACCAGCTGAGAAAAGTCAAGTAGAAAATACCCCTAAAGCCACGTAGCTTCAAAGTGCTCTCTGTGAACTTGTGTCTGACAGGTACAGATGAATTTTATCAGGTGACCATAACTGGTTTTTCCCCATAGCTGGGAATGTGTCAGAGGAATAGCAGTTAAATTCCAAATAATTTCGGAAAGGATTGAGAGTCTGGGTAAATCTCCTTTCAGAACATAGGAAGTGTCAAAGGGCACCAGACGAATGCACCAGGTCGGTTGGGATAGCACTGGATACTGAGAATTTCAAAGCATGGAAATAATTTTAGAATAATGTTTTATAAATTTCGTGTGGAGATGCTGAACTGATGAATGCCACCTGCACAGTGAATAAAAACTCAAGTCTCAATAAGCATTATTTGAGCTCCAAAAAGAGGAAAAATTTTTTAAAAATTAAAAATCTAGGCTATAATTTGTGTCTATTTGAACAGTCATTCCTACTGCAGAGGCAGTAAATACAGCACTTTGATTTATACATGTATTCTATTTTTGAAACCTAAGCAAACTGGTTTATTTGGTTTATTTTGACTTTCTGAAAAAGTCTAACCACAACAAAATCTCTTCAGAGCTAGGTACTATGGTTTAAAAATAACAAAGTATAAGTAGCTCCTTCCTGACAAACATTTTTAGACCCCAGCCTGAACATATCCTGAAAACCTCTTCTGCAGCAGAGCAATTACACCTGATACAGAGCCACATGAAGGATTTATCATCTGATTTAGTGCGGCATTAAGCTGTGCATTGACAATTTCTCGTGGTAAATGAACTCCATTCAATACTTAGTTTCTCTACAAGCAGAATTACAGCTGTTCACTGTAATAACGTACAGGATGGCAGCAGAATTTCATTTTTCTGTGAGGAACCATGAGCGTGGAATGAGTAGTGACAGGGTGAGATAGGAGGCTGCGTGCGCGTGCTCGTGTGTACCACACTGCAGCCGAAAAATACACACGCCTTCCTTTATCTCTTCACGAATCGTATTTGTTCTGTCTCTTCATCAAAAAGCCCAGGTGGTTTTTTTGTAGTTCTGGCGAGGAACCCGCTCTCCCTGCGATGTGTTTGTGTTGTGCACAGAAACCCTTGCTCCTGCCCTGCTCACGTCACTCTCGGCTTCCATCAAAGGCAGATCCAGAGACAAGGAAAGCCAAAGCAGTGAATCCATCCATCCAACTGCTCTGCAGCTCGGCTATTCCCAGATAACACACACTAATTAGCATATGGGTATAAGGTCATAAATACCTGCATCACTCAAAGGCTCGTGCAGGCAGCAAGAAGACAAAAGTCCATTTTAGCCCCGTGCCCGCATTCGTGCACCGAGAGAAATGCAGCTCTCATTAACTGCATTCTGGTACAAAAAGCAATGCAAAATAAGAAAAAAAGCCATCTGGCTTTCAGCTCCAGCCTATTTATCCATTGTCTTTCAAGTTCATCTCAAACATTCAGATAAACAAAGATAGGTGATCAAAGGGCTGCGTTACTTTTGGCAACACGCCCCTGTTGTAGCCAGCCTTTGATTCTTGTCCTCCGTGTCCTAGAGAGCAATTTGTGCTTTGAGGGCTAGGACAATTAAAACTCATGTTGCAAGCACCTACCTTCAGCAGCCGTGCACTCATGAAAATGTGCCAGCAGGGCAGGGTTTTGGTCACGCAGCTGATGAGGCTTGGTGGCTGTACAGGGGTGGGTTCCTACCAGCCCTGTGCAAAGCACGGAGCGCTCCAGAGCTCCACGGAGCTGCACTGGGGGCCATTTCACTCCGGGCTGATGGACACTGCCTTTCCAGGGATCAGCACTGTTCTGTCCCAGCACAAGGCACCAGGACATTCCCCCCGGGAAGCTCTAACGTGATGCACCAGTGGAGCCATGCTATTTTAAAAGAACTTGCATATGGATATGGCTCATTTGGTGTCTGATTATAAAGGTGGGGGATGTTTTTGTCAGATGTTTCATTTGTTGAGGCCTTTTTTGCTGTTGCACATTCATTTCTCAGACTGGACAGTGGTAATCAGGTTGATTCTGTACATCAAGACTTGCTTCTGCTACAATACAAAAGTCAACTGAACGATGATTAAAGCTTCTAATACGAGATGATGTTCACTTCGGTCTTATTTTTGACAGAACTTCTTTTTTAATTTCTTTTTGCAAGATAATAAAAACCCAAAACAATGCTATGAGCAAAACAAGTAAATTACTTGAGCAGTAATTAGCAAAGACATCAGGCCAAAGGAATGCAAACATACAAGTCTCCTGCTGGAGCTCAGTGCAGGAGCCCGGTGTGCTGCGTTAGGAGATTTGTTCAATCGCTCAGCAACCGCACAGAAATGAGTGTGGACATGTCTGCTTGTACCTGAGTATTTTTAATACTTTGGAGATACACATCTAATACTCACAGGTATTCACATTCATTTATTCAGACGTTCCTCACCTTCAAACCTATTTCTGGTGGAGACAGAAGCTCTGCATTAGCAACAAATTGTGCAAGGATTTCTTCTGCCCTCCACCGAAATGGAACAGTGACATAAGGACTTGAGTAACTGCTGGAGCATTATTGCTGAGACATCCATTTGATTTGATAGTGAGGCCAAAGAAAATACCCAAAAAAGCAAAATCTAAGGCAAGCTAAAGCCTTTGCTTTTCATACAGTAAGTATTTGTAACTTAGAATACCTGATTCTATGTTCACACGCTAACTTCTAGACAGGAAATGAAAAAAAAGGGATTTTTCCCCCTTATCACATACAAAGTTGAATGGATGGAAAGGAACAGCAGTGTTTTGTTGCCAGTATGCAATAATGCATTTACTGATAATTCCAGCTGGGGGTTTGATGGCTTCAGCATCCCCCCATTCCAGTTCTTACACAGACCCCATGCAATCACCTTGATCCTGAGCAGTGGCACTGCAGTGGCACAGGCACTGGGGCTCTCTGATGGCTCTGGAATTGCAGGAAAGCCAAAGCTGTCCCGAGGCAAGGAGGGTGAAACTCCGAGGCATTATTGCCATCTGGGGAGGTTCAGGGCTGAGACGTCTCCCTGGGACACAGCTGACAGAGACACCTCTTCAAGGCTGTCTTGTGAAAATAAACCCCAGTGGATTTTCTCCTCCTCTTGTGGAAACCTGGTTCTGGTGAAGGAGGAACGGTGTGACCAGAGATACGTTGGTGCAGGCAATCTTCTGATGCTTTGCCCCAGCACTCTCTGCGGAAATTATCTAACTTCTTGTAGCTTTCAGACTTCAAAATTAGCTATTTTAACTAAATATTTGGGTGAAACGTTCAGTACAAAGCAATAAATTATTTCCTCAAGAAATGGATTTTGATGTACCAAGTTTTCAAGTAGGATCACGCTCTTGGCTGACAAGAATGCAAGCAGAATTATTTGCCTTCTTTTTTCCTCCTCTCCCTCTTCATTTATCTTTTGATAACAGCCAACTGCACTTATTCTTAAAGAAGTATTGATGATTATAGACGTAGTTTTGTTCAAAATAAAAACTGCATGTTTTATAAGCAAATTTCATAATCTTTTAAATATAATATACAGTATATGTATTATTATAAATTAAATATATTATAAAATAAAATCATTTTTCACCCCTGCCTTGTTTATACCTAGGAGAGTTCAGGGTATTTCCATTACAACCAAATGCCTAAATTCAGATTTTTAGGTCTAGCAGAGTAAAGTATATTATTGAGATTGTATAAAACAGACCTGTTCAAGAGGAATTGCCATTCCTGGAGCAATCCTAGGAAGTCTTTGAGTAAGGATAAGAAATAGGATCCACTCTCATATTTGACACAATAAAATATCATGGATTTATTTAGTTTAATGTAATGTAATTCACTTGAGTATTTAACTCGAGCAGGTGGAAAATCCTAGTTTCTCTTAGGGATAGGAAATAGACTCAAGTGATTAAAAGTCTTTGGTTACTTTTCCTGGTAGCTTTTTGTTGCTTGTTTTTGCAGGAAGTTGAGAATTCTCTGAGGAAAGCTCCGAGCTGTTTGTGTGGCTTTGTGAGTAATGGAAAGAATTTACACAAAATATGCCACTGCTGTGTAGTGATATGGAACAATAAATAATAAAATAGGCAAGAGGTAGGAACTGCTCAGACTCCCTTTCTACAAAATCGCTTTTCCTAGAGGAAAGTGGAACTGCTGCGGAACAACTCGTATGAAACAGTTGGGATGATAATTGCCAAGGAAGCCTGCTTTGGAATTCGGCAAGGAGCCGAGATGTCCTAATCACCTTTACTTGGCAGTTTTTGGTCTGAAAGCACTACCTGGAAGTAGCTGGTATTGTAGAATTTACTAATCCTGAGTAAATGGGATTGTTCTGCTGCAGAAGAAACCTGGGCAGGCTTTCAAAAAATAAGAACATATTGAAAATATTATTTTGTGAAAGACTTGACAAAGATATAAAATCCTAGGTAGCCAAAGTTGGAACAGTATTGTAAATAATCCTTTATGCAGGCTATTAAAATTAACAATTGTTTTCTTATGAAAATCGGTAGTTTTCCATTCAATACTGCATTCCTCATTCAAGGAACAGCAGCTCCCAGAAAATCTTTATCACAGGAGGCGGGAATTATCTTTTCACAATAACAGAATTACCCTTTCACAATAACCGAGTGCAGTGGAAAACTTTCAAAGCAATAAGCCCTCTAAATACTATTCTTACCACGACTATTTACTACAAGGCATAACAGCCCTGGTCTTCGTTAGCATTTCAAAATTAATGACTGCCATTAGGAATGGCAGCGTGTCACAGTGAAGCAGCTGCTGATGTGCCACACAGTTCCTTCAGCTCCACCACCACCGACCTTCAAACAGCCCCGAACTGCTGGATTTTGAAGCTTCCCCTGAACTCGTTATGCAGATTTCCTCACCGATATTCCCGGTGCAAACAAACAGCCCACAGGCCACTGTTAGTAACGCAGCGTCTGCCCCAGCCTTCCCCCTGCAGCCCTGCAGCCTCACCTGCTCTGCCCGAGCTGGTGCCACCCAGGAGCTTCCCAGCGGGAATGCCTGCTGCGCTCAGCACTCGCAGGACAGGGGCTGCATTTCCGTTCAGAGAAGCCACGGAATTAAGCTTAAAAAGTTTGGCGAGTTATTCTTACTAGACCCACGCTACCAGACAGATTAACTGAGTCAGGCTTCGTATTTCCTTAGAGAACTTTTCGATTTTTGGCTTAATTTCCAGGCACAAGCTTTCCCTTCCAGCAGCTGCAGGATGAGTGTCTCCTCCTCCTCCCAGGTGATGTGCTCCCGGGTCTGACAGAGCGGACACGCACTTCGTGGCTTTGTCAAGGGTTCCAGTTTCGCTCTGCAGCGGCCTGAAAACCAGGATTTGCTTAAGACAACACGGAGAAAACCAGGGTTTGGTTAAGTTCTCGGAACCTCATCTTTTCCTCTGTGATTAAGAAGTAGGAGCGGCGCTATGCTTTAGGGCTGAGGAGCAGTTTAACAGGACATGTAATTGTGTAATTATATCCCGAGTAAATGGGATTGTCTTGCTGCAGCAGAAACCCGGGCAGGCTTTCAAATAAATAAGAACGTTCTGAAGATAGCGTTTTGTAAAAGAAGGCTTGAGAAGGATATGAAATCCAAAGGGTGCCAAAGGGACGGCCCCTTTTCGCCGTGCAGCCCCAGCTGCAGCCTGTGCCCCTCTCACCCTGCAGCAGCACTCAGGACACCGCACCGTGAGGCAGATTTTAGGTTTTCCTGACTAACCTCGCTGTCCCAGCGCTCCCCCAGCACGGCCAGGCAAGGCTGAGGTGCGCAGGGACTGGAATCTCCCCATTTGGCAGCAGCCCGCAGAGCCGAGCTGCTGGCTGGGAAGCTGCAGCCCGAGCAGCTGGAAACCGATCCCACAAATGGGAGAGCTTTTGCATATGCAGAGCAGATCTCAAAGGCCGGCCCTGCTCACTCAGCTGTTTATCACGCTCACACGAGCAGCAGTATCGTTCTGTACAGTCAGAGCTCGAGCCGTTAATTTCTTTTTAATCTATTGTTCAAAATCCCCTACACATTATAATTAATTTACCTGCCGCAGGTATTAGCCGGTTTGAAGAAAGCCCGTGTGACTTCTTCAAAAGGCCATAAAAAATAACAACGGGAGTAAATCGGAAGGCAAGAAAATTTGCTGATGAACAAAATTTTCGAGATACTTGAGGCTAAAGCACAGACACTGAAAAAGTGCAGCATTAGATGACGGAATGGTAGATTGCACCTTAGGCAAGTGGATGCAAAGCAACAGGCTGGGAAAAGACAGCCTGCATTGTGTGTTATCAGTCAGGGGTTCTGCTTCAGCTCTTGTCAACCAGATAAAGGCAGGTGGGATTTACTGGGCAGAGCTCCCTAAAAATGCCAGCTCCGTGCTCAGCAGTGGTTAAAACAAGAAACAACGTCAGGAGTTTAGGACGGGAGAGAGATGACAACAAAACAGAAGAGAGTATTTACTTAAACTGGAGGACTTGAGGCTGCGCCCACGTTTTGAACACAGCACGAAGGTCTGTTCCTGCACCGCAATTTATGCTTGACAAAATTAAGAGGAACAGAAAAGAGCACCAGGGATTTGGAGAGATACAAACCAGCTCCTACATGATAAGCAACTAACTGCATTAGGAGTCTTCAGCTGGGGAGAGAATAGGATGAGGGAAAAAATAGTTATTTTCATAAGCACCTCTCACGTGCCCATATAGTCATCTTGTAGGGACTGGTAAGATTTGAGTAATTAGAGAAGCTCAGAAAGTGCTGGGTATTTGTAGATATTCTCTATCAAACCGTGACAAATCCAGTGACAGATGATCAGGAAGGGTGCTGTATGCAAACACAAAAGGGTTTTCTCCCACTATTCCAGTGTTGTAGCAATCAATGAAGGGTTTTCCTGAATTGGAGGCTGATTTTCTATTTCTGGGCATTTGAAAGTCTTTTATGCTTTCTCTAAGTTGCCTTTTGGGATTTGTGTTCAGCTTGCTATGATTTTGTATTTGAAATACCAGAGCCAAGGGCTTTTAAATTGCCATTTAGAAACAACTTACTCTATGACAAATGACTTCTTGCCAGCTAATATTGCTCTTTGTTTATCCTGTTTAGATTTGGAGGGAAAGATCCTTTAAGTTGTTCTTTTTTTTAAATTAAAATCTCTAGATTATGTTGAGTCTCTACAATAGCATCTTTAAACTAAACAACCTGCAAGCATTTTATCCCTTTAGCTGTTACTTCAAAATGCAGACAGAGATTGATAAAATCAATAATCTATTCTTGAAAAAGAAGTAATCTATTATTAATACACATTACTTGTGCATCTCCTGATTTGAAAAGTATTTAGGACACAAGATTTAGATGCAGAGCTGTTCTCCAACTGCTCCACAGTTGTTGGAATTTGTATCTGCTAACCCAGGACAGCCTAGGCTTTTCAGAGTAATTACGGCTCAGCTTTAGTGATGCTCTTGTTCCCTCACAAAATCTTGGAGAGCACATTTTGCCGTGCTTGACCTTTGTTTCATTAAGTAGGATAAACACAGAGTTGTTCCTCCAATGCAGAAAAAATACCAATACGACATAAAAATACTTAGAACAGTTTTGACAGTAAAGCTGAAAACCCTTCATTTGAAGGTTAATTTGGTTTAATTTGGAGGGTTAAAAAGCTGTGCTGTGTTTACAAAAAAATCTACAAATAACTTGAAAATCCTTGACAGGTAGATCCTAAAGAAACATCTGGGATGTTAATTTCTGGAATAAAGGTGCATAGAGTATATAAAAAGATGTTGAACTCTGAGTTTTTGTTTATACAGAGCCTGGCAACACAAAGCCCCATGAAAGCGTGCAATGTGTTTTTAAAAAGCAAGTTTAAAACACATGGGATTGTCATCCCAGATTGCTCACAAATACATAAAATTAAGGAAAAAAAAAAAAAGAGGATGGGAGAGGAAAGAGAAACAACATTTTCCCATGGCAGGTATTCTGAAGAGAACAGCAGACTCCACCCAATGTGGTAAACAAACACTTTGCAGAAAGCCAGGCTTAAAAGAGAAGTCAAATGAGGAACTCTGCAGTCAAAAAAAAATTTCAGAAGTTCCCCAGCTAAATAAATGTTCAGTGCTAAAATTTATCATCCTGATTCTAGGAACTCAGTGATATCACCACAGGCTACAAAAATAGCCACCCAAGGAGTCACATGGAGTGATGTAATGTGAACGAGGAATAAATCCTTGCTTTTTTTAAACTGAAAAATTTATATTCAGCGAAACTCTAGGAAAAGCACAAAGCACCATAAAGGGCAGTGGCCCAGGTCAGGGGCAGTTCAGCTGTGCTCTCCTCGTGCTCCATCAGTGTCCCGTGCCAGAACAGAGAAATCACTGCACGGAACTGATGGGTAACACCTTTATTTCTGATTAAATGCATCATCACAAAGCCTCTTAACTCCCTCTGTTCGAGCAGGGAATAGATACGGAGTGTCCAGCAACCCCACTCTGAGGTTCTGCCCTCAGGAAGGCAGTTCATGGCTTCTCAAATACAAAGGACTTTTGCTTTTCTACCACATGTCCTTGGAAATAAAGGTGCCCAGGAAATCAGAGATGCAGCACAGGGCAGTGCTGGCACTTCAGTGTGGGCAGCCTGCACTGCCACAGTAACCTGCTCCGGGATGAGGGTCTCCAAAATCTGAAGTATTTCAAAGAGCCCTTATTAAAAATACAAACCTAAAACATTTCTAAGAAAGCCAGAAAGAAAATAGAACTTCTGAGACTTCCACTGGAGTATACTGGAAAAGAGCAGAGTGCTGAGCTGTGAGTGGTTAAAGACAATTAATGGCTGGATGCAGTGTGTTAATCACTGATGGCAGCAAAGAGCATCATTCCATAGCCCTGCTGCATGAGATCATTGGCCAAGTGGGTATTTCTAGCCACATGAGAGAAGTATTGCTCCTTCCAGCATGGACTACGGCCAGAAAGGGGGAAAAAAAAAAGTTTTAGATTGTCCTTTATGAAAAAACAAACAAAAAACGTGGCTCTGCCATGAGCTGCACATGACTTGCCAGGTCCATCATTTAGAAGTGGTCTTGAATTTAAATTATTGTATAAATTGATTCCACGTTTCTCCCACGTCATGACACCAGTGAGGAGTTTAACAACAGCCTCCTTTGGCTGTGGAGCCTGTCACAGCTCCTGCCTGGTGAAGTTACTCTCATTATCCAGCTCCACAAATTCCAGCTTTCTTTTCTGGAGTACCTGAATATTCAAGTGTGATGCTTTATGCCATTTAATTCTCTTCACAGAGCTATGTGTTAATAAGGAAATAATGTGGTTTTAAGATAGAACGCACAATAAAAGTCTATACAACAATATCATGGCAAATTTCAGATGATAATGAGCAACAACTGCAAAGGCTTTGGATTTAAAGCAGTGAAGGGCTCGAATTGTGGCTCTACCAGAAACTACTGAGTCAAGTCACTCAAAGGACTAATTGAAATTAGCTGGTCTTAAATGTTTTACTGGCTCTGAGATTAAGTTAAACGCAATAAGATTTCCAAGAATGGCAAAATTACTTTGTTGGCGATAGTGGGAATCAGTTGGGAAAAAGCGTGAAGTAGCAAGGCAGTGACAGGGAATATCTATTGTATGGTACACCTGGAGCTTCCAAAGCATCAAACCAAAACCGAGAGATCACACTAAAATAAAAAGAGATCATCCTGTTTAGTCCTGTTTATTGTTGTCCCTCTGTCCTCAGAAGACACGGGGATATCTCAGATTATCACCACCACTCTCAATTCAAGAGCTCTTTCAGTGCCCCACGTTTCACTCTGGGTTATTCTGTTCTGTCCCAGCCTTGCTGCTGCTGCTGCTTGCAGTGTACAGCAAGGAGGAAATCAGCATTTCACAGGGGTCCTGCCCTGTCCTGAGCCGGGCTGAAAACCCACAGAGAAGCCGGAACTTCTCAAACCCTCACGAGACCAATCCCTGTCCTCACATGACCCAAGGAAGTCACAGGACTTGGTGACACTGAACGAGAAAGGCTGAGGGGGAACTGCCAGTTCTGCTGCGAGTCTTCCGCGTGTCCCTGGGCTTGGGCTCTGGAAGAGCCGCTCAGGGCAGCTGCCACACCTGAGCACACAGACCTGCTGCTCCTGTGGGCTCCTCACCCTCCCACGGGCACCGGAACGTGCTCCAGCTGTGCCCAAAGCGGCAGCCAGAGGTTCAGAGCCGCTGGGAGGTCAGTCATGCTGCAAAGGCCATCTCAGAGGTTGTTTTGTGAGACATCAGAGGACTTAAATCTCCAATTTTCACTCCTTCTCTTTGCTTTTTACACTTCCATCCCTCAGTGAGAAAGGACGAAGCAAAGATAAGCTAAACATCACGGGACTCCTGGGTATTGCTGTAATGAGGGCTCAGTTCCGACATTCTGGAACGTATTTGGAAAATGCTTTGTTCAGGAAGGGTCCACAGCCTCCCCGTGCCTCAATTTCCCATCCTTGAAGTGGAAACAGGCACGCTTCCCTTGGTCTTTCAACACTTCCACAACTGTTTATGAGGCATCAACAGTGGTTATATGAGGGACAAATTCATCATTCAGCATCCTGCCAGCACTGGACAGAACTGTAACATTGACAAGGGAAAGGTCTCCAATGTTTACTAACACTGGAAACTGTGTTCGTGAAGAGGGAGGCACTGGAAGACAACAAAAAGCCCACTTTGAACTGGGAGAAGGATTGTAGAGCACAGTAGAACAGAAAACAGAGCTATTCACTACACACACCTATCTGCTACATAAAATTCTCCCTTCAGCCGTGAGTCAGCTGGAGGAGTGTTATCCCACTCCTGGGGGATGAGAGGCAAAGTGAGCCGTGGAATTCAGGCAGGAGTGAACCTCACAGATGGCCCTGGGCCGGGCAGGTGGAGGTGTCCCTGCACGAGAAACTCCACCCTGTAGGAGAACATGCTCCTTCATCTGAGACATCCCTTGGGTGTGGGGAATGAAGAGGGAAAAATCTCTCCGCAACCTGTGGAGAAACTCCTCACAGTAGGGCAGGCTCTCCAAAAGCATCTACTTGCATGTCCTTCTTCACCAGGAAAAACTGCTTCTGATTTAAGTTTGGTTTTTTTCTTTGCATTCTTACCACTTTGTAGCATTTGTACGTTTGTTCCAAATATCTGTAAAATCTCACACGTCTGCCTAGGAAGAGTTTCACCAACAGGCTTGCAGCATAAACAGTCTGCTCTTGCTGTCCAAAACATAAACAGAACCCAAATTAAGAGTTACTCACTTCTCAGCAGACTGAGTGGCATGAAAATGTTGTGAACATTGCACTTCCCTGGCTAGCAGCCCTGTTTTCCTCACAGCCTGTAAAAAGAGGAACAAAATTCACACTCAGGTGCTGTTGCAGTGGTTACAGCTGCCTCCTGACATTTTTTCAGAGAGGCTATTTGATTCCAAATTGTAAATGTCTGAAAATGCCATCCCAAAGCAGCAAGTTCCTAGAGAATAAAGGTGACGGCCACTTCAGTTCCAAGCTGTCCCAAGTTTTCTTTTACTTTGACTCATCTAATCTTTAATGGGAAGGACAATTAAACACCGTTGACATAAAACATTCCAGGAGATCTGGTGAATTCCAAGTAGTATTGCCTCCAAATCTATTTTTGAAAATGGATGAAGACTTCTGGCGGCGAGTTGAAAATAAAAAGTTACATGGAATTGATCTTGAATCCTCTGGCCACAGACGAGTTTTTGTTTGCATTTAGCTCTGATCTCCTGGAGCCAGTCGTAAACAACAACTCGCTGTTTGATCCTGTACGGGGAAATTCTTCCCTGGATCCTCAGGAGCCTGGCTCATCCGTGATATCATCGTGGCCTGGCTTGAGGAACAGACCATGGTCCCTGACCAATCCCTTTGAACTCTGACAGAGCAGTGTGGTTATTTCTCATGATTTTACCAGGCGGAAAATGATTCTGTCCCATGGTCCAGCCATTCTTCTGGAGATCCAGCAGCTCCAGCTCTCTCATCATTTCCAGTCCTTTGACCATCTGCTCTTCCCATCTCCCGCAGCCTCCGGGTCATTACTTCACAGGGCAGATGGGCCTTTCTTCCTCTCCTTCAGCACCCAATGGGATTTCCTTTCAGCTGAGGTTAAATGGGAAGCAGAATCAGGAATGCAGCCCTCACAGGAAAAGAGAAGCAGGAAGTACCCCAGAGTCCAGGCCAGTCCTCATCCCTTCTCCCCAAAGAACAGGAATGTGATTCAGAGATAAGGACAGCAAACGGGAGCTGGATGCCACGGGGATTGCTGAGGGACGTCACCAGTGGGTCACTCCCTGAGGGAAGGTGGTGGAACTGCAGGTGAGGTGGCACTGGCAGCCTTTTTTTTTTACCAGGCAGTTTTAGAAGTGCCTGTTCCCCAAGGCAAATGGCATCCCATGCATTTAGGAGACTCCAGACAACCAAATAAATAGATGCACACCCAACTCCGTGTGTTTTTCTGGGGTTTGTTGTTGCTGTGGTAGAAGTTTTCTTCCTCAGGTCGTTTTGGGATCCAGCCTGTGCTTTTTGAGGTTAGTTCTGTAATCCCAGCACCAAATGTATAGCTGAAGGTGTTCTCCAGCTGTTCATCGCTGAGGGCCGACACACAGCTGGCACAATGCTAGCCACCAAAACTACAAAAAAAGGTTTAATCTCTCCTTTTCAGTGATGTCTCCAAGAGACCATGAGGGGTAGAGTACTAGAGAGGGAGCAAAATGGCCTTTTAGATTCTACCCAGTATGAAGGGGGATGGTGCTGGGAGAGAGCAGTTTTAGAGGCTACAGCCAAGGCCATTTTTGAAACTTGTCAACAAAATACCACAGAAGTTAGGGGTAAAGTCTCTTTTGTACACGCCAAGTCCTCAGGTTCTGCCAGAGCCAAGTGGGATACTCAAACCCAGCTCTGGTGGCTGGTTTTTCTCCTTTTTTTTTTTGTCTTTCAGTCTCTCCTGATGGAACTGATTTACTTTGTATAAATACACAAAAATAGGAGCAAAATCCTGGAACTTCTTTGT
Organism: Rhagologus leucostigma; assembly: GCA_013397725.1. Lineage (NCBI taxonomy): Eukaryota > Metazoa > Chordata > Aves > Passeriformes > Rhagologus > Rhagologus leucostigma. Next base: position 1,190,342 of record VZTD01006082.1, read on the forward strand.
TCCAAGCAATTGGCCTAGACTATGTGATAATTTGGAATGAAGGGATGGCTCATCTAAACCAGAAACTTTGTGTTAGAACTCTGAGACCTTCCCTGACAAAAGCTTCACCAAAATAAATTGGTTTCCATGCAGAACTTCTGGGTGTGAATCTCATTTCCCAACGAGAAAGCATTTTGTCAAAAGATCCTTGATGAGTTCTCTTTCTGAAGAAATACGTTTTGAGTAATCACTCTGTAGGCCAAGGAAATATTTGAAAATCACGAGCTTCATCAGTGTCATCCAACAGATGCAACTTTACATGAGTAATTAACTCGACAAACACACATAAGCATTCTCTACTGGTTTGCAGTTATTTTCAGGCAGCTGCAATTTATTGATGAGTGGTCTTTGCATATGAATAGAGTTTGATCTGTGCATGACTAATTTCTACTTCTGAAAGAGATTTAAACATCTTTTGCTTCCTGCTAGAAAGCAATTACAATTTCTGTGGACAATTCAGCATTGAACACTACCCTCAGATTGGAAGCTGGGTTTCATTCTTAACTCGTTTGCTTGCTTTTGATATCGCCCAATAAATTCCACCGAAGCAGAATCTTAAAGGCCCATCAAGTGATAATTTACAGGGCTCTGAGCAGGGAAATTATAGGAACACAAGGGAATCTGAATGTTTTGTATTATCTTTGTGCTTACTTCAAACCAGATACATGAAGAGTCTTTCTGCAGCTGAGTGCTGACAATTTATGCTCCATTGCAAGAGAAGATGTGATCACGAAACGGCCCTGTCAGGTTTTGCACAGGGAGATCAAGTTAAAGCAACAGTTATTATGAATGTCAACCTAGAAAGCAGCTTGAATGTGTGTAATACATACATATTCCATAATACTCCACGTTTTTCTGCTTGACATGACTCCAGTGAGTTTTACTGACCTCTCTAGATGTAACAATATTAAAGCAGAGGTGCCTCCACACAGCCTTTGCTGGGAGTGTTGATGCACCCTCCCACACGCCCTTGTTAGCAAATCAGTTTTGAATTGAAGTGGCATCTGCTCATTCACAGTTTCACCAGTATTAATTGGTGGAATTCTCCCGGTGGAGCTGAGGCTGTCACTGCATTCTCTCAGCTCTGTGTCTGTAGGGAGAACGGGGTCAAAGGAGGAACCAGGAAAAGGGAGGCAAAGCATTCCCCTGGGATTTTGAGGCTTCGAGGAAAGGACTGCAGGATTTTGGCAACACGTGAAGGAATCCAAATGCAAAGCCTGTGAGAGAAACCAGATCCACAAAGGTGCTGGAAAACAGTGAGAGGCACTGGCTGGCAAGCCGGGAAAGTGATTAACCCCAGGAAGCTGGCAGGGAGGCTGAGGTGGGAGGCTTGGGGGGAATTCAGTCAGGTTTGGGGTTGTTTTTCACTGCTCCACACCGAGCTGGTTCCTACATCTTCACCCTGGCAAGTGGGCATGGCATGAATCAGCAAGGCAGGATACTCTAAACTCGATTTTGAAACTGAGGGCTGCCTATCTGCAGAGGTAGCTATTATCAGCCTGCTTTCGTAGCCAGGGGAAACACTTCCTTCAGATTGCAGCCACTTTTCCCAGCAGGTGCTCAGGTCGCAGCTGGTTCAGCTGCACTCCTGCATCCCTTGGCTGCAGCTTCTGAGGCACGGGAGAAAGGAGCAGCCTTGTGGAAGTAACACAGCAGCAGGACACCTCTGACTGCCCTAATGGGATCTCAGAGCCCTGGGGTCCAGAGTGTCCTCAGGGAAAGGTTTGGGTGGACGGAATAAACAATTTTCCTTCATTCACTCACATCCACAAAACTGCACTGAGCCGGTTCTAGACTGATTTGAACTCCTCTGAGGGAGCTGAATCTTGTGAAAACTTAAAAATAATAATTTAATAAGGTAGCATATCATGAATTTGAGCGTTTTTAGTAGCCTTTCAGACACAGGTTCCTTCAACTGAATTAGGAGAAGGGAATGATTATCAAATCTGTTGGGTTTTTCATCTCAGTGCATGGGAACATCGACTTCTGCAATGCAATCTAGTGATGTTTTCTCAGAAATAAAATTGCTGCAAGAATCCCCTCTTCCACGTGCCCATAGCCTCCCACAGCATCACCCACCCCTCACTGTATGGGGTGAAGACTTTGATGGGAGGAGTTCATTAGGGCAGAGGAAGAGTTCAAATAGCCAGTGAGCCTGCACATCCCCTGGTGTGGAAATCAGCTGCAGGGGCTGGGTAAATTCCCCAGTTCTGGCTGCTCAGCACAGGCTTCAGTATCTGCCTGCTCAGTTCCAAGCACTCTTTATTTATTCTGTGAGCTGAATGCCTTCAAAAGGGACACAAAACTGTCCCAAGGGTCTCTTGCACACCTTGTGTTTCCACACAAAGAACTAGAGCAGTCTCCAGCCCGTGTGTAAAATTAATTCACAGCTGACACAGCCCCAGTTTATCACACATTAAATGGCTTTCTCAGGACAGGAACCATATATTTTTGTGCTCACCAAAACTGTATCCACGTTTTGAAACAACAAAATAAGATTTATAAATGTATATCCAATTTATAATCTGAAGAGCAGAGCTCCGTCTGCACCTTGAAAACTTCACCTTTGCTTAAACAGTGATTACAATCTTCCCTCAGATAAAATATATGTGTGTATGTGTGTGTGTATATTTATGTGTATAATTTCAAAATCAAAGCCTTGCACTTCTTCTGGATGTCATCTGCTGGCACTGGGAGCTGATCCCAGCATCCCAGAATGCAGCCTGGCCGGTATTCATCTCCTGCCTATGAAGGGCTCTCTGATTGCCCTGGGTTTTTTCCCTCCTGAACTGGCTCACCAGGCTGTAATTTCTCCTGCTATCTGCCCAAAGGTAAATGAGGTGTCTGGTACACCCAAGGAATTCCTCATCTGCTACAGGTGACTTCGGACTGGGAGTTGCCATCACCGAGGAAGAAGGAATTTCCGTGTAACCTGGTTTCAATAATATCCCCGGGCAAGAGAGATCTCTCGTGCTTCCATTTTCACTCCGTTCATTAGCTCCTGCGAGAAGGACAGCAAAGCCTTCGTGAAGCCTCCTCCTCTGAGCTCCAGCACAAGATTGAAACTGGGAGAGATTCTGATCACTGAGCAAGTATTGACTTGATTAAATCAGGCAAGAAGAGCCTCAGTGAGCAATTGCAGCTGCTGCTGCTGCTCCCCGCTGGCTCCGGGTGCTGAGCAATTGAGCCTGACACACTTGGTCTTCCCCCTTTTGCAAAATCACGGTTATTCTTGCATGTGGCACTTTGCAGTCAGGCAAAGGCATTTCAAGGAATCCTCCACTGTCTCAACTTGAAAAGATTCTGCTGTTAATAAGCAGCTGGTCAAGGGCGATGCCGTGTAAAAGCGGGGAGGAGGCCGCAGGTTAAAGGCAGGTTAGCATGGAGTGACAGCGGCTCTGTGGCAACCAAAAAAAGGGCTGAAATATGGAAATACCAACTCTTCTCTCCTTGTCCTCACTTTGAGAAGCTTTCTTCTTCCTGCTGGCATCCTGGTGTCAAGCCCCTGCTTTCACCGTGGCCTCTGCCTTGTTCCGCGTGTGGGGATGTAGGCAAGACACCAGGAAAATAATCAATCCCAAGCACCTGGAGTCTGGCTTTTGGAATGCACAGGAAGGCCAGGATCTATAACAAAGTCTGGGAGAATCTTTACTCCAGACAGCAGCACTGCTTTCTCTACCTCAGCATTCAAGCCTCTGTACCCAAAACTGTTCTGTGTCTTTTAGTGCTCGTAACTACAAAGTTCATTTCAAATCCACTACAGATTTCCTAACAAAAAAAAAGGTGAAATAATTTTCTATATGACAGTTAAGGGAGGATTCTCAAGTTTTAACCAGCGGGTTTAGGTATTGGTGAATTGGTGGGCAAACAGATTATAAATTCAAGTAAAACCAGTGGAATTATTCCCATGTACGTGCTAAGAAATGAAAGTGAGAAAAAATAACCCAGTCTGTGGGGTGACTCTGTGTGTGCAGTGCTTCCATCAGCACTGGAGATGGGGGGTGGAGAGGCTGGAGGGGGTGTGGAGACATTTTACAAAAGCAAAAACGACCTACAGGTGCAGCCAAAAATACTCTGCTTCAAATACAGTCAACGAGTTAAAAACGCCAGTGAAGTCCCAGAGTGTGATCCTGCCAGCATTTAGCAAAAATGTTCGTTCTCTTTTTCCCTTGAATGCAGTTCCTTCAGTAATTATTTCAGTAGTTACCCACTGTAGGAGTTGGAGAGCAGGGGCCTGGCTCCTACAGAGTGGTTCAGCTGTAAGATTTTTTTTTTCCCCTCCACCTCTGTGTACACAGTTTTATTTGTATGCAAACAATATTTGTGCAGGTGCCTACCTGGAGCTTGGGGCATGCAAAGCCAGGGCTTGCCAAAACTCTGCATTTTTTTGTTTTCCTTTTCTTAAGCAAACAATCATTTCACATACCAGAGTGTTTGGGCACCAGAGGGATGTGTTCTGTGCACAAGTCCAAATTCTTTATGGAACTGTTATAGTTTCTTCTTGCACTGCAAGTGAATAAGGGGACAAGACAGAATAGAACAAAACCTTGTGACAGAATTCTGGAATCTTTCTCTGCAGCCTCCAGAGTAAAAAGGTTTCTGTCTTGACCCCCCCGAATACACTTCCTGCTACCTGATACACGCCAGGGTAACAAAACATTTGAGGCAAGGAGAAAGAGTGATTCCTGGTTGGGAATATTCAAAGGAGGGGACAAGCTTAGGACCCTCAGACACGAAGTTCTTTAAGCAGGGACTTCTGGACACCTTGTGGGATCAAAATGAGCAAGTCTGAAACCTGAGTGTCAAACTGAATCTGCTGGTATTCCATTGACTGAAAAAGTTAACATCATCCTGAGTATCAAAATGAAAAAGTATTTAATTAAACTTCCAGGGCACTGTGATTCAAAATTATTAAGCCCAACACATCTTTTATGGGAGAACTGTGTGAGTACAGCAGGGTTTGTGCAAGGATCAGCGCAGTGGCAGAGGGAACACAGCTCATTTTGGAGCAAATGCTGCTCCATCCCCGGGCTTTGCAGGCAGCTCTGCTCCTCTCTGGGGCTTCCTCTGGCACCACCACCCCACTGGGCTTTCCCAGCCGGGATGTGGCACCTCTGTGCTTAGGAGGAAAAGAGCACCACGATTCTCATGTTCCCCCAGACAGAGGAAGGAGCACGGAGCAGCCCAGCACGCGGCACAATCCGAACCAGAGGAACATGCAGAAAAACGGGGGAAATGTCACATCTGGGCATCAGAAATGAAGGAGGCAGCGACCACATCGACTACAGCAGGGCCCAGCCTCAGCAGGAGCTGACGGAGTGCTGACTTCACCGGGGTATGCAGGGCTGGGAGCCAACGACATCAACCCAACGTACAGTGCCCAAAATACTCATCCCAACCTTTGTGCTTCAGATTTTGGGGCAGCATGGGGCACCCGTCAGTGAAGGGAAATAAAGGGGGGCTTTGGAGCTTAGAGGGGAAAACACAGCAATGAAACATCTGGGGCAAAAGCTTACCACACTTCCATTTTGTTATTCTTTCTCCCCCAGCCTGATTAATGGTAGTTTGTGAAGGGTTTGGATTGGGAATGTAACTTGACATTACATTTAACTTGTAAACTCCTCTTTCAAAGCGGAGGACAAAGTGTGCTCCACCGTCCAACACAAGCAGGTGTCTCTGCCAAGAAAAAGGACACTGGGCAAAGGGGTTCTGATGGCTGTTGTTTGGCACAGGTCTGTGTTTGTGAAAAAACCTCCATTTCCACTCATTTGGGTGGGGAGTTTTTATGGAACAAGCTTGATTAGGTTGCTTTCTTAAGGAGAGGAAGCTTATGTAATGGTTCGGGCTATCTCCTGCTCCAAATTTCGTACATATTTGACACATGAGTCAAGGCCTCAAAAGTAATTAATTTTCTAAAGTTTCTTGGAAGTCAGCAACTGAAGACAGAAAAAGGAACCACGTTCATTCCTCAGCTGAAGGAAGGACAGAACTCAGGCACCAAGTATCCTGTTTGTGCAGCAAGCTCCCAGCACCCATGCACCTGAGGCTGAATGAGCCCCAGGATGAGAGGGGTTTGCCCTCTGAAATGAGAACCACAGCTCAGATATCCTTACTTATCACAGTGGGGAGCAGAGGTGCTTTAGGGACGAGACCATGCAAGTCTGTGGTGAAACTGCTTTAGTCTTGCTGCTCCTGGAGCAAAGGGGGCTTTTTCCCCTCGAAATGTGCTCTGACATTCAGAACACAGTAAGCTCAGTCTCCTTGCTCTTAAAAAAGCGTGGAATACCCGACAAAGCGTACCAAGGATGAGGCACAAAGTAATTAAAATCCTGGGAAATATCCACAACATTCTGGTCCTTGGCTATCTCACCCTGGTGTGAACGGGCAGGGGTGGGGAATCACCTCTGATCCACCTCTCTCAGCCCACTTGGATTTCCCCAGCTTGCCAGAGAACGAGAACGGGAGTGGAGCTGCTGCCCAAGTGCAATCTGTTGACTCTGATCCTGCTGAGGAACAATAGCAATGCAGTGATATAATGGCAGGAAACTGTCCAAAATCATAAAATGCCTCACTTCGGTTTCTTTCCTTATATCTGTGTCATTCCCTTTCCATTTGTTGTTCGCAGCCTGAATTCCTCAGATAACTTTGCTGCAGACTGGAGTTTCACTGCAGATATGGAAAACTGCCTGGAAGTTCTGCTCCTTGGTTGTTCTGGCTGCTTTCCAGCCTCAGTAACACTCAAGATGCAACAGATCCAACCCGCTCCAGCAATCATTCCGTAAAATACAGCAAAAAATAAAGGATCCTATACAAAATTAGCTGCTACCTTAATTAATGACTTCAGGAAACAGTAAAAGTGAGTCTGGCCCAGGTCTTTGGAGGGGTAATTCTAATTCTGCTGGAGAGGGGAGGTGAGCCTAAAATACATCAATACAGGGCTAATATGAGGTCAGGAAACACTGCAGATTTTCGGGTAATAGTGGGGGTTTTCTATCCAATAACCAGAGGATGTTGGTAGCTCTGACTGCACCCTGGGCACACCTCGAAGCTGTTCCCAGCACCTGCTGCTGGAAAATGAGTGTGGAGACCCCTGGGTTGTACCAGGCAACTCTTTTAACAAAAACTGAGCTGATTTATGTGAAACAGAGCTTTAACCAGAAGGGAAACTCCTGAATAACAAATGGAGCTGCACGAAGCTTGTAAAGACAGCAAGGCAGGTTTGGAAGCTGCCTGAGAACGTGGCACACATTACACACTGTGCATCCAAGTGCTAGAGAGAACCACGCCCAGCGCTCCCAGGGACGCACAGGGTGGGATTTGGGGTGCCTGTGCAGGGACAAGGGCAGGGCTGATGTTCCTGTGGGTCCCTCCTGACTCGGGACATTCTGCGATTCCACCAGAAACACCTGTGCGGTTTTAAGCACCCACCTAACGCCGGCAGGAGATCACCTCCAGGCTCCTTCCGAAGGCCCAGCGCGAGCTGCTGTTCTGTAGGTGAAGGACCAAAGCAAATCTCAAGAGCGCACAAGAGGGCAAGATGCTGGGCCCCATCGCTGCATCCCCTGCGAGAGCCTGGGCCGCAGGCGAGACTCTGCAATCCCTGCGCAGCACAGGCTGCTCCAGGCTGAGCTGTCAGCTCCGTGTGGAGCGGCAGAACTCCCCAGCGCTCACAAAAACGCTAATGAGGGCCGGGATTAAACTGTGGCACACTTGGAAAACGCGGGCCTTAATGCACATTAATCTCAGTCGCCACTTGGAAACTCCTGACCTACGTGCAAGGAGCTCCCGGTGCAGAGGGACTATCGGAGCCCCAGGACTGTGTGGATATAATTCGATGTTATGCAAACACGCAGCTACTTTTATACCTCACTTTCACGCTCCTCACGGGTTTCGTTTCAAAGCATCGAAAAGGGAGGCAGAAATAAAGCCTCCTGCAAAGAGGCTTCAATTAAAGCTAGGAAGGATTTTTGCAAACGAGTCAAAGGCACGCAGTCTGAAAGCCTGAAACGGAACGGTGCTGCTCAGGAAAGGGCAGCCACACTTCAAAATACAGCTTTGTGCCTGGTGAACATTAATCCCTGGGCTGCTTTAATATTTAAATAGAAAATGACCATTTCAGAGATTATTGGATTATGATTTTTCCTCGGAAAATGTGGAAATTGCCACCGAATCGTTCATACAAAATTCATGGCCCTCCCCTTAGAAATAGCACTGGGGCTTTTCCATCCGATTGCAGACGGAATCTGCAATTAAGGTTAATTAATTTAACCTCTGGAAGCAGGTTCAGCAAGTATTTAATCCTGACCCTTTAGCCTGGATTCACAGATCCATTATTAATCTTCCAGACAATTAAAAGCGCTGCAAAAGCCGTGAAAAAGCCCACTGCCCCCACCCGGCCCCCCCGGCACTCACCAGAACCGTGTTTCCCACAGCCAGCCAGCCCACGGGCACTGTCCCAGGAGGTCTGGATCCAAGGAAAATCCAAAGGCACCCGGCTGGGACTGCTGAACCCGGGGTTAGCAGCTCTCGGGGAGAGCGGAGACCCCGGGAATGGTTCTGCTTTCCAAAAGGCTCCAGCGCGTTCCTTGTGCGAGCACAAATACCTGGACCCGCAGGCTGAGCCCTGCAGGGTCACATGGGTGACAGGGCTAAAAAAGGCAACCCCAGAGGCTTAATTTAAACCGCCCCACAATGTTGGTGTTTCCCCCCTTCCCCCCCCCGGGGCTGCTCGTGAGCCTCTTCCAGCCTTTCCTACAGTTTTCCTGGAATTTTAACATCCCGCTCTCTTCGGGTTCGTACTTTTGGGTTCTTTTTATTTTTAGCTGCAGTATTTCAGAGTGGTCTGCAGAGCCTGCTTGACGCCAGCAAATGTAACTGGATCCCGGGTCCCTGCGAGCCAGGAATTGCAGCCACGATCAGCACGCTGCGAGAGCACAAACCCTGGCACCGGGCAAAACCAGCCGGCCTGAACCCTGCACTCATCCCATGGCTTGGGAAAGGAGGCACCGGGAGCCCATCAGAACGGAAAGAAGGGCTGGGAAAGGCTAGGGGTAAGCAAGTAAAAATGGAAGATGCAGCAAGGTCTGTCCCACGAGAGATCGGTGTGAGCAGGCTTCCAGGAGCGAGAGTTCGCAGAAAAGCCCGAGATGTTTCCCTCCAGCACGCTGGTAACAGGCCAGGCACGCACCAAGCAGGCTGCCTTTGGAAAGGCCTGCTGTCAGCAAGGTTGGCCTGGGGGGATAAATAAGAATAGGCTGCTTGGCAGCAGGTCACTGCTGACGGGCATCTCCCAGGTCACTTCTTCCAAGTTCTGATGGCTCAGTTTGACACACACGGAACTGCAGCTCCCAGATAACTGAGGGCTGCGTCTCCCGCCCAGCCTCTGGTGAGCAGCTGTCAGGTTCTTACCTTTCCCTTCCACACTGTACAACTGGAATAATTCTGGCCGAATCACCTCGCCCGAGCTTACTTTTTAGTTTTTCTGTAGCAGAGGACGGAGTGGAGGATTGCCAAATTTATCTGACTGAGAAATTGCTCATCCTGCCTATTCGAGGCAACGTGTCTGCAACAGAGTGTGGCGGCTCCGGGAAGAAACAAAGGAGTGTGTGGGGGCATTTTATGTCCCAGAGGTGACACGGTGAGTCAGCAGCAGAGCCTGGACCGCAGTGGGGTGTCCAGCGGCACCGCTGCTCCTGCTGCAGCCTCCAGGGAATAAAGTCCAAAGAGCTGGGAATGCTCCGTGCCTGCCCTCGCTCTGCACTTTGCTGTTTGTCTGTGTTTTGGCAGGGCTCGGTGTTTGTTGCCAGGAAAGAGGGTAAATCAAGGAAAACAGAAAGCACTGGGCTGGCCGTGGAACAGCTTGGAGAGGCGGGAATGCTGGGCTGCCAGGGCACTGCCTATACAGAGTGTGTGTGACACCGACATTGCCCGAAAATGAGTTTTTTACAAGGCAGCTGCTCTGTCCTTTCCTAAGTAACAAATGCAGAGTAAAACAGACCGAAAGCAGAGATCTGGACAGAGCAACTGTGACCTGCCAGCTTTCTCCACTGCATAAAGAAGGGTATGGGGTTTTTTTTATTCCTGGCATATTTAAAACTGGTTTGGGCAAATTCAGTACCCTGAGCGTGTTTCCTTGGCAAAGATGGCATTGAGTATTTCATATCTGCTCACCTCACTGGGAGCAGTTCCGCCGGCTGTCCCTGATGCCACCTCACACAGAGGCAGGAAGGGTTCTGCCTTCACTGCTCCCCTGTGGCACAAACTGGGAGGAGACTGTAAGAACACACCTCGTGTAACCTCCTGTGTCCTCATCCTCTCGCTTTTCCGGTACTCTTTGGATCACATTTCCTCCTGGTCCTCCTTGGCCCTGCTCATTCCTGACGAACCCTTCATTTTCTTTGTCCCAATTAGCAAACTCCTAAAAGGAACCACAAGAAAAGTGACGTTATTTACCCTCAATGCTGAGTATCAGAGTTCAGGAGCTGCTGTTGCCGCTGTGATGCTGCAGTGCCTCATCACACCAAGCACAACTGAGGTGAGAAACTTGCTAGTCTTTCATGTTGATGCAAGTTTTCCATAGAATTGTTCTCCTCATCCAGATTTTTCCTTAAGTGACCCAAAGCCTTCGCTTTCTCTCCCTGCTGCTGGCTGGCAGCCTGAGACACCTCCTTGAAAGTGCTTCAGATTCAGGCTCAATGATGAGTCAAAAACTGGTGATTTGCCCATGTCCCGCTGCCTTGCTCTCTTTTTTTAAGTGGCAGAACAGTAATGGTGATTCATTAAGGGAATTTCTGATCTGCTCTTTCATTTTTCTGGTGTCCAACGCTCTGGATGCACACAGATTCTGCCAGGCGGTGTGAGCTGACACAGCAGTTGGCAGGGAGCTCTGGAATATTACAACTGTCTCAGAAATCTCGCAGCCTGGTCCACAGGGCTTGGAGAAGGGGCTCAAGGCAGAAAGTCCAGTGAGTGCTGAGAGTGGGCTGGTTCCTGGGCAACTGGGAGCAGCTCTGGGCTATCCACCACCAAGGAGCCCCGTGAGGTGAGCACAGCCCTGTCCAGCCTGGCCTTGGGCACTGCCAGGGATCCAGGGGCAGCCAGAGCTTCTCTGGGCACCCTGTGCCAGGGCCTGCCCACCCTCACAGCCAAGGATTTCTCCCTAATATCCAATCTCAACCTACTCCCTTTCAATTTAAACCCATTCCCCTTTGTCCTGTCCCTGCAGGCCCTGGTAAATAGTCTTGCCCCATCCTCCCTTCAGGCGCTGGAACACCACAGTGAGGTCACCCCAAAGCCTTCTCTTCTCCAGGCTGAACAATCCCAGCTCCCTCAGCCTTTCCTCAAGGCAGAGCTGCTCCAGCCCTCTGATCAACCTGGCCTCCCTCTGGACTGGCTCCAAAGCAGATTTGAGCAGCAGAATAGAAAATGTGGGACACCACCCTGGGCTCTGCCCTGCTTGGGGAGAACGTTCCATGAGAACACTCCACGAGGAAGCATGGACGGCCACAGTACAATCCCTTTTAACGCTGAGACCCAAAGTACGAGCTGGGGGGGGTGTATTACAGCCTCTTTAATACATTTCCTTGCTAGAAGCGACTGTGAGCGTGCTCTGTGTTTGCGTGTGCCTGGCAGTGCTTCTCCGGTGATGGATGGTGCAGAAGTGTTTGTGCTGGGCAGGGAGTGCAGCCAGATGTTCCGGGATGTGCACATGGCAGCCTGAGGCAGTAATGGAGAGGAAAGGGGGTGCTGATGATGGAACACCGAGGACTGAGTTACCACTTCTGGCCATAATTCATCCACTTTTTGCATTTCTCTCAGCAAGAAATACGGACGAGGGAGTGCCTGAGTGCAGGACACACAAGAAGCCTTAAGCTCATGCCATGTAAATATTTGTAAAGCACACAGTGAGTCCTGTGCATCAGGGTAAACAGAAATCCTGCTGTGTTCTCCAGTGCAAGGGTATTTTATTCAAACCCTCATCTATGTAGCTGCCCCCAGTAAACAGCCTCTTCACAACCAGTCTCCAAAAAGAGATTGTTTCCCACCTGCCCTGACATGTCCTTGCAGGCACCGTGCTCTTTGCTCTGCTGATTTATTATTTATTTTTTGGACGTGGTAAAAACCGTTAATCTGGGAATCTGTACTGGGCAGAAGGCAGGGCTTAAACCCAGTGATACTGAGATAATTTTGGAAGGCATAGATAACTCAAGTTCAAATCCAAAGGTTTTTATTGAGTCCTGTACCTTCAGAGAGAGCAATTTTAATTACATTTTTCAGAGGGGATGAGAGTATCCACACAGCCTGGTTTGCAGGATCTGCACTTGGGGTCTCTCAGGAAAGAAGTGGACTCTCATTTTTTATTTAAGTTACTTTATGGAAGATCTTGTCTCTCTTTTTTGATGAGTACAGAGCGTGCCAGGATAAGCAGAGCCAAACCATTTTACACTAATTCCTTCAATATGAGGATTCCACTTTAGACTGGGGAGGCTGTGATCTCCACTGTGAGAGAAAAATTGCTCATCTGTCAAATGCTGACCAGATCCAGCTCTCTGAGCTGTTTTGCTCAATCCATGGTTTTCATTGACATATTTTTTACATGCAGTTCCAGATCACAGCTGACAATGTGCCTGTCACTGGTGCCATCAGCCAAAATACTTAAATAGCTACTTTCCTAAATGTTTCCTTAAACAGGGAGAGAGGTGTACCCCTCATTTTTTATGTATCATGGTCTGAACATATCCATAAACTGAACTTTCATTAATAAATGCACTTTGTACTGCCTTTGACCTAATTTTTTGTGTGCAGAGAAATTACCTGAATTAGTTCACTGATGAAAAAAGCACTATTTATACAAAGAATATTTTCAAGGAGCTCAGGTTCCTACCAACACCTCTCTGACTTGGACTTGCTTCTTGAGTGCTGTTCCAGTGTTTTCACTTGGTTTCTTTGTGTTTTGGGGTCCCGTTTCTGGTTGTTTATGCAGGTCAGAAGAAGGCCAGTGTTTCCAGAACTGCAGGTACCAGTGTGGATGTCTGCAGCAAACCAGAATCCTGCCTGCAGTTAAGGATGTCGCTACTAAAATGAGCAAATAAATTAATTTTAGATGGTTTATTACAGTGCTTAAAGACGTTTTTCAGAATCAAAGTAGGCCACTCTGCCTGGTCTCTTTTTACATCTCTTGTCTTCTGATAGCTAAACTGCAAACCCTGTTGACTAAAATATGCCCTGTGCCTTCATTCTTGTAGGTTAACACTCAACAAAAGTAAAATAACTTTAACCAAATCCCGGATTTCTCACAGCAATTGCTGTACCTGGTCACTTGGATATTCGAGGATGATGCAATAGTTACCATTTTGTTTGCCTTTCTCACACAGGCTCCCACGCCCTTGAAGTCTCCATGTAACATAAATTGCTTTATAGAGGAGACACTGGAAACCAGGAACCAAATCTGAGCAGGGGAGTGAACTCCCCTATGACCATTACATCACTGAGAAGTATCACCAGCCTCTCTCTTTTTTAGGAGAGAGCAATCACACCATATTGCTGAATAGAAAACTGGATTTTTTTTGTACATCTGGGACAGGGCTGAGTCTGGAAACAATGCAGAAGTAATACCATTTTGGAGAAGAAGAACTCTTTTTTTTTTCTTACCTCATAAAACTGATGAGCAGAATAATTCTGATGATTCTGATAGTTTGGGGTGAGCTGGGGTGTCAGGAGTTCAGGAGTGCAGCAGGAAGCATTAAACTGTTGGGCTTCACAAACTGCTCTGAGAGCAACTCAGCAGAGGCAAAACCAAGAGAGGATCCCAGAGTCCTCCCAGTCAATAGTTACACCTGAGTTACAATGAGGATTTGTGGGGAAGAAATCTGGGGTTTGGTCTCTCCACCATCACGTGCCTGTGGGTGAATTCTCCGTGATGCCCTAATAATTTATCAAATAATAGAGAATTGGATGTTACCCTTATCAGCACGGCAAACAGGGCATCCCAAGTGCACGGGGCAGCAGGAAAGACAGAGATAACTCGGGTTTTGAAAAACTTGTGCTGGAACAAGGACTTCAGACTTCCCCAGCAGCTCGTTCATGCCTCAGACACAGGAAAGGCAACTCTCCAGCCTATTTGCCTTCCTGATGCAGGTCAAGAGCCAGGAGGAGAACAAAGACACTCCTTGGTGCTGATAAGGATTCGGTGCTTTGTGGTTGAAACTGGATCCTTGATGTTCAGGGCTTGTTTTATGTGGCAGGGTGGGAGGAGTGCCTGGGCTCCATCTCCTGTTATCAGCTGGCAGCAAGTGCTCGGGTTTCTGCTGCTGGAGCCTGGCTCCTGATGGGGCTCGCTCCAATCTCTACAGAGGGCTCCAGAAGCTGAGGAGGTTTGCTCTGTGCAGGACTTTGAAACTCTGGTCAAAATTAAAATAGCAGTTAAATTTCAGCTCCAAGAATTTAACCACTTAGTAACAATAGGAACTTTTTTTTTTTGGAGTCAGATATTCTAACTGTGCAATCGCCTCAGACCCTCACAATCAGAGCCACCCCTGACACCTCAGCACGGTGCTTCCTGCACTGATTCAGAGCCAGAGAATTCCACACGAAGCCACAGACCCTGGAGTTTTTTAGTGTGACTTCAGGGGGGTCATATGTCTTGCTCAGTACTTTCCTCAAAAACAGGTGGGAAATGAAGCCAGTTGTGGGTCAGGAAGGTTGGACAGCCTTGCAAGAGCAGTACACAGGTGAGAATAGGAACTTTTTGCAGTTTTTGAGTTCAAATGTGCAACAGCCTGAACTTTTTTCACTCGTTCCTTGCTGTCTGTAATACAGAAAAAATAGAAGATCCAGGAAAAGAATGAAAGAAATACTAATTAAAGTGAGATTTCCCCAAGCTGGAAGAACAGAGTGGGAAACCACTTTGTGATACGAAAAGCCTCTCTGGTCGTTCTGAACTTTTAGATTCCTCCATGCTAGCGCCAGCCTGTTGTTCCCAACAGTGACAGCAACCTTAAAACCTCTCTTCTGGTCTAGTGGGGACACTCTGGGTCTCTGTGCAGGACTTCAGGCACCTCCAACCACTCGTGAGGCTCCTCGGACAGGAGCAGGGGGCCCGGGAAAGCAGCGCGTGTGCTCAGCTGTGCCTGTGAGAAAAGAGCTGAGTTTAGGGGTGAAACGAGTCCCAGTTCCACATCTCCAAAGCGTGAGTCAGGAGGAACCTGCTGGGGTTCGGCCTCTCTGGGGAAAGGCAGTTGATAACCCGAAGGAAAGGCAGCCAGAGCCGAGCAGTGTCCCCAGTGTCGCCGTCAGAGCCCCGTCGGAGGCTGGCAGTGCCCCTGGCAGAGCTGGCGGCCGCTCCCCGGGCTGCGTGCTGGGCACACCGCTGCGGCCAGCAATCACTGCCCGCTCTCTCTCGCTCTCACCGCCGCGGACCTGCCCAAAACCCCCTCTTGGAAAACGCCGAATGGGCAGCTCGCTGCTCTGAAGCCTGTGCTGAGCAGCCGGAGCTGCGGTGCCGACACGGCAGCGCAGGGAGGCGAGGGGAATGCCGGCCCTCCTAAAGGCACCTGAGCACGGCCGGCTCTGCCCTGTGGGGACACAGCGCTGGCTCGGAGCCACCAGCCCTGACTCATTATATTGCCTAAACCGTTCGGGCTGTTTCACACCGGCTCTAAATCCCGACTGACGGCCACCCCTAAGGCTCTTTATATGAAGGGAACCGGGCTCTTGCAGATACGGCACGGTGCTGATCTGCTTTGCATGTTTTCCTGCTCTCCAGCCAGGCTGTCTGACACGGCCACAGGCAGCTGCTGAGCCAGGCCCAGCCTCTCGGGCACTTTGGGGTAGTTCTGTGCCTTCAGCGTCCAGAGGAGATGGAGGGTCACTCCTTGGTGAAGTACCGAGGGCAACTACCACAGCAGAGTGAAGCTTCCACCTCAGTGCAGTATTAAATCAGGAAAGTCTTTCCGTGAGAGGTGTTCCTGCATCGCTGAGTGCTCCGCGTTTCATATCCTGTATACTTTATGGTGTACGCAAAGAGCAAATACCAGCAACAGCTGAGGTTTACCTTGCAGAGGGAAATGCTCACAGCCAGAGCCAGGGAGAGCAACGTGACCTTCACAAAGTCACTGATTTTTGCACGCTCGGCCCGTGGGGTTCGGGGTCATTCCTGTTTCTCCCATGCCCCCTTCCCCACAGGCCTGCGGAGATACCCAGAGGGGAGAGCTTCTGCACCACCCTGAGGAAGAAGGAGCTGTTTGGTTTATAGGGGCAGAGTCTGGTCTGTGCAGACGAGCGGAGCGGGAGGGCTGACCCCGGGAAATTGTGGCACCCAGTCCCCAGGGCTTTGTGCCACGTCCACACCGACCCCGACAACGCTGAGACAATGTCTCCCAAAGCAACCTCAACCAGTCCTGGTGAACCGAGAGTCACCGAGAGCTGCTTCCCCTCAGTGCAGGCTTTTGAAAACACGCCTGAAGTTGATTAGAAATGGCAAAGTTTCAGATTTGAGCTTGACCAGGGCACCAGAGAGGGTAAATGCTGCCCCCTCTCCTCATGGCTCAAAGCAAGTGCCAGCTTCCCAAGTGTTCTCCCGGGGAGCATCCAGAATGCCAAGGGCCTTGTTTGATGCTGTAGAGGGTTGGGTTGTCAGAGCTCCTGAACAAAACACCGACATGCTGGTATTAATCCAAGATTTCTGGCTGGCTTCCAGATTACAGACTGGCCCGGAAAGAGTTAACAACAATTTCCCTGCTGCCCTGCGGGAAACTCTCCTGCAAAATATCTGCAGGCAGCTAGAAGAAAATACCTGCAGAGGCAGAGGAGCATGGGGGCATCTGAGAAGCTCTCTGCAGCTGCAGACAAGCGGCAGCGAATTCCTCTGCTGGCTGTGGGTACAGCTAATAATGGCTGTGGCAGTGTGGGGTGGAGGGGTTAAGGGGTTCAGTGTCTGAAGTCACTCTTCCAGTCACTCTTCCAGTCACTCTTTCAGTGGCTCTTTCTCGGCTTTATTCAAATCCTGGATCACAAAGGTTCGTTAATGCTTAAGCAAACAAGAGCAAAGCAATCCCAGTCCCAGCGCTGCGTTCACTGGTACTAAGGGAGTGCTGGAGCTGGCATGGCATGGCTCTAGACTGAAAAATTCCAACTGCAGGGATACAAAGGACGTGTGGGAGCTCCTGCAGCCAAGTGCTTGCAGCCCATAAACCACAGGCTGCATCTGGGCTCGCGGGGATGTGAAGCGCTGCAGTGCATTAGTGAGCACAGCTGCACACGGAACGGGGACTCCACGTTTTGGGATGGTTTTGGGGCCTGTGGGACTGATCCACTGCCACGGCTGTGCTGTTTTAGGGACACAGATGCTGTTTGAAGGCATTTGTGCGCCTCGAGCTGTCGAGTCCGTGACCCAAAGGATGTGTTTTTGTAAGGACCCCTGGGTTGAGGCCTGGGAAACAACACAAACATTTACCCCTTTTACGTGAACCTCAGCCCCTAGAGAAGTGAAAAAACCCCAAAAGTCTCTGTGCCAGATCGAGCTGCATTTCACATTTTGCTTCCCAGGCAAACCTGACCCAGCAGCGAGCTCCAAACAATGGAACCAAATAAATACCTGCTCAGACCAAAAGCACCAGCAGCAAGCAGTGAATATCCAATTCTAAATTGGAGTTTCGCTTCTTGGAAGTCATGTGGGAGCTGTCCCCTGCACAGAAGGTTACGGAGTGCCTGGATGTGATGTAATTGTTCTGGCACTGACAACCTGCTGTGAACTGACTGTGCTGGGAGTAGTTCATTCACTAGAACTGGGGGACTGAGTTCATCTCTAGGGTTGCCCAGATTAGGGCATAGAACTGGAAAGAAATTCCTTGAAACTCAGGCCCAGCGCTCCCCTTGTCACAAAAAAATTGCTCATTATCAGTTGGGTGAGGACCTGCCACCTCAAATATGTTGTTTTTTGAATCCTGCCTGACTCAGGAAAGGCTGAAGAATAATTTAGGATTAGTTGTATGAACAAGGCCATCTCCATTTTCACTGTGTCAGCTGGTAAAAATTTGCTTGTTCATGAATATATTACCCGCTGAAAACACAAAACTTTGACTAATTATTGTTCTTTTTAGGCTGCCTTCTTTAATATTCAGATGGAAATATGTTCACTCAGCTGGTGCTGTGTAAAACAGAAGAGCACAACCAAGTTGTAGTGGCTTGACTTTGCCTTGTACAAGTAGAGGTGAGTATTTGAAAACAAAATTTGAGTTATTTTTGTAATGGGAGCCTGACGTATACACTGAATGGAATAATTCTCATGCCTAAATCTCCCAAGTTTTGTCAATTTACATTTTCTGCCATTTGCTCTGTTCCAGTGGGTCACAGCAGGATCATATTTAGAATGATAATAAACTTGAAAAAGCAGCAGTTGTGAGCATTTGGTATTCATGGAATGGAGAAACGATAACTGGTACTTTCAATGTAACACTTCGAGATGCTGGAACTTTTCCAGATAGGACAGAATCACAGAATATTCTGAGTTTTCCATCAGAAAACGTTGATTCAGTGGAAACTTATTGGACTATTTCTGGTCGATCCTTGACCTTAGCAACTCTCTCTAGGCTGATGTGAAATGAATCCTGTTTAATTGATGCTGTGGATGGCTCCTTCTTGCTCATTTTCTCCTGCAGCTCAGGGAAACAGTAGGTTCACCTTTGGCTCTCCAGGGCTGTGCTGGTCAACATGAGGGTACAGCTTATTTGTAACAGGAGTTTTAAGTACAGGAGCTCTTTCTTCTCTCAAAAGAAACTCTCAGATCTGAGCACGGGGTTGTCAGTGCTACATCCCAGCTCAGGCTGGGTTATTTCCCTCCATTCCCCCTCAGCTGACAGGGCCCATGGCGTATAAATTGGATTACTGCCATTTACATCACCAGAGCCTTCCTCTGGCAAGTGGCTCCTGTGCATCCTGGGAGTACCACCGTGCATCCTTCTGCTTCCAGGACGACCTCTCCCTGTGTTTTCACTGCTCTCAGTAACTCCTGATCACGGCGGGTGCTGCTGCCTGGCTTGGGAATCTGAGCACGGCCACGTCGCTCTTGTCTCCAGACTTTGCTCCCTTCTATGCCTGTTTAATATTGTAGCCAAAAATTCCCTCCTTACTACTAATATTACTGATTTTTAACCTTGCTTGGGATGTCTGAGGCTCTCCCCCGCCCTGCCACCCCCTCCTGCTGCAGTGCTGGCTGCTTTTGTCTCTCCCTAATTTCCCTGTACGGGACAGCAGAGCTGCAGTGCAGCTTTCCTGGGCCTCATTAACTCCTGCTGAAGTCTCATATTTCAGATGCCAGTTTAAGGCTTTGGTCATAATCTTCAAAGTGGTTAATGGATCAAGCCTTAGCTACATTAAAGGCTGAATTTTGATCTGTGAACCATCATGACAGCTGCATTTCCTTGGGGCAATGGAGATTGCAAAGCCTAGGAGGAAGTGTATGAAAGGGAGGAACGAGGTGATCTTAACTGAGAGAAGCGAGGGATGGAAAAAATATCCAGAAGATATTGTACAGACCCAGACATTTCAAACCTGAACCACTCCAAACAGCGATTTCCCCCTGCATCCGAGCAAACAAACCAGCAACACCCCATCCTTGAAACAAACCCTCAGTAAGCTTTTCTGCTACAAATTCTGCTTCAAATGCAAAGTTCTCAAGCAGCCAAGTGCTAGAGCGTCTTTTCTCTCTTGTCCTCAGACGTGCGGCTGCATTCACAGAATGCCCCAGTGGTAAGAGACCGTCTGGAAGCAGAATCAACAACAAAAATTAATGTAAAATATTCGAACAGAAACAATCAAATACAGATGAGGAGTCTCTTCTTCAAGAGGGACTTTCTGTGAAGCTGCTGATGAATACAGTGCACCGTTTACTTTTGAAGATAAACCAGAGCTTTTCATTCCCATTCTGAGCTAAATTAGTGTATTTCAGGCTCAGTGTTTATCCAAACACAAAGGTCCCACTGGTTAATCTCCCACGGAGGTTTCAACCAGCTCAGTGAAACTGGTGTAAACACTTTGTAAAGGCTCTTAGTTTAGTTTATGTCAACTTGGGATGTGTTTATGGCAACCCAAAATAAGCTATTCTTACACTCGGCTACAAATGTCAGCCAACATCTTGCACCGATTTTGGCTACCCTGATTTAAAATAGAATCTTAATGTAAACGGGTGTGACTTTCCTGCACGCCGGGAACTCCTGGGTGGAATCTCAGCGTGGCACATGGCACGTCCTCCCTCTCGTGGCGGACTCGGGGATTCCCAGTGCCGGGGAGGGGACGGGAGAGCCCCAAATTGGGTAAAATTGGGCTGTCCCGAGCCATCCCTGGCAGCAGGACAGGAAATTGGCCGTCATTTCTGTGTTCAAAGATAAAGAAACACAGATTTATAGAAGAGAATTGAAAAAAACTCGAAGTTGTTAATTTGACAAACTGAATTCACAGTCATTTTGGAATAAAGTAATTACTAAATTACCAGTAAACATTGCTGGCAAGTCACTACACAAGTGATAATGTACTGGTTACTGGTATAGGATCACAGAGTCCCAGACTGGTTTGGGCTGGAAGCCTAAAAAAAAGTGAGTCCAGAGGAGGCCCTGGAGCTGCTCCAGGGCTGGAGCCCCTCTGCTCTGGAGCCAGGCTGGGAGAGCTGGGGGTGCTCACCTGGAGGAGAGAAGGCTCCAGGGAGAGCTCAGAGCCCCTTGCAGGGCCTAAAGGGGCTCCAGGAGAGCTGGAGAGGGACTGGGGACNATGAGCTTTAATGTCCCTTCCAGCCCAAACCATTCCGGGATTCCACGATGTGCCCATTCCATACTGTGCACGTTTCCAAGCACAACTGGAATCTGGCATCTCCCAACTCCTACCCATTAGAGATGCACCTTGTTAGGATCCACCTCCTGCCATGAGAGCATGGTGCTCTAAACTGAGGAATGGTTGAGGAATGGCTGAGGAATGGCTGAGGAATGGTGCTGTCCTCAGCGCCCGAGGCCAGTGTGGGCAGTGCAAGGGACTTCTGGCAGTGCCCTCCAAGAACATGTGTAGGGAAGAATAAAGAATCCACACAGGGAAGGGGATAAAGAATCCACAGGCTGGGACCTCAAGGAGCCTGGGAAGCTGAAGGTGTTTGGCAAAGGCTCTTGTAGCACACTGTGGAGAGGCACAGCCAGGGAAGGCAGAGTTTATGCCTGCTGAACGTGTCCACAGTCGGTTTGGCCGCGACCTGCCCTGTTCCTGAGAACACTGGGCTCCCTCACACAGAACCAGGGCTGGCCTGATCACCCCCTGGGGACTCACGGCCGGATTGAGCCCTGAGAGGAGGAGAGGGGAACCCTGAATTCCGAGTGATCCCGAGTTCCCTTTGTCACAGTCATTCCCACAGCTCGTTAAACTGCAGTGTAGGGTGGGGAAGCACTTCAGGAGAACACTGGCAGCGCATGAAGCATCTCTTCCATACTGAGGGCCAAACAGGTCTTTGATGACCTATTATGTAACAAATCCTGACTGCCATTCAGTGTCAGGATGGAAAGAACTCATGTGGCTATTTAGCTTTATTCTGGAGCTGTACATCTGGCTTCAGAGTTGGGCTCCTCCTCTCTGACCCTGGTTTTTCCTCCCCGTCCAGGAACAGAGAAGTGCCCAGTGTCAGGCAAGGACAGGTGACAGTGCAGAGGTTATCCCTGCTCAGCCCCAGTGGTACGAGGTGGGCATTGACTGGGCACATGAAAACTGGACAAAACTATTGCAAAGTTCATCTCCTTCACACCTCTTCATTCAACCCACTGACACAGACATTTTGGACATCCTGCTCACATGGTTTGCATTAAAGCATTATGAAATCCCAAATTCTGGTGCCAGATGGTTTTGGATTACTTTGCTTGTGTAAAGGGTTTAATTTGGGTGCACGGAAAATGTAAAATACTCTGGTAATAGCTTTAGCAGGACTCCACAGCCTGCATTTGCTTTATTCATCAGCCCTGCTGGCTGCCTTCTGCACGTTATATTCCCAGCCATGATAAAACTTCAAAACACGAATTCAAATTTACTGACTTCCCAGAACAGACTCTGCTCTGTAAAATGTTTAAAGGGATTGACGTGAAAGGAAATATTCCTAAAGACCTCTCTGCTGAGAAACCACACGGCGAATAAAAATAGCTCTCTTTTTCCAAATACACGGCTCCTAGGAATGCCTGAGCCTGGTCCTGAGTGCAGAGAGGGAAAAGGGGGAATGGAGAAAGGTCAGGCATACAGCTGTTTCTCCTGCCAGGAGCTTTCTGCTTGCTTCACTTGGTGAGCTGAATGAGCCTTTTAGCTGCTATTAACAGGGATCGCATTTTTCAGATGATCTTTTCTTGGTGGAACAGATGAGCACCAGGAGTATAAATACGGAGTTAACTTGAAATCAGATCTGTTGGAATTCACACATCCCGTTCTCCGTGGTATGAACAGGGTGAAAAGGGCCCTTGCACCTTCTGGATTTCACCCTGCACAGACCACTGTCACATCATGTACCACGGGGTTCTGCCTGGTCGCTATTCAAATATAGAATTACTCCCCTGATCCAGTCACACTCCCAAATGCAAGTGCAAAATGCTGGCCTGGTTAGACCAGTGGCTTTCTAGGATATAATAATGAAAATAAGCTGGATTGTATTTTAGGAGAACTCTCTGAAGTTACTCCGTTAACTGGATGTGATTTCAGTTTGTTTAAATTTGCTCGAGATGAGGAAGCCAGTGAGTGGCTAAAGAAAGTCTTTGTCTCAGTATCCTCTTTTCTAGTATTTTAAAAGTAAATTGCTGATTTTCAGAGACAACATAAAAATAAGGGCATGACAAATGTACAGTGGTCTTGTTCTCAGAGACATAACTGGGGGAAGGCTGGTCTGTACAGAGGGATTCCCCTGGCTCTGCTTAACACCTTCTATCAGTTTTCACTCACCCTTTTCCCACAAGTATTTTTTCCCTGAGTTTCTGTGTAAAACCCTGAAAGAGAGATGTCAAATAGAAAAACAAACCAGGAGTTTTAGACTTGATTTTGACAAGCTTAGTATTGCCAAGGAGTCTGTGTTTCCACTTGTACTGCAACACAGAGACAGAACATCACTGACTTGCAATTCATCTGATCAGTCTCCAAGTACTCTACAATAATTACTTGGGAGTCATTTTTCTATCAAGCTATTCTTTAAAAAGAAAGGGAGACAAAGCAAAACTTGGGAGTTTTGCAGGCTGTGAGATCCCCACAGTAGAGTGGACACTTAGAGGTTCACAGAGGACTTGTGACTGAACACTGATCTCTCCTGCCCAGCCCAGGGGAGTCTCCTCAGCTGTAGCACCTCACCAGGGCAGCTGGGAGTCAGAGCTTCCAGGGAGGTGGAGGTGGGCAGGAGGAGGAGGGACATCCCCCAGTGCACGGGGCTGTACCCAGGCACTGCGGGGGTGCCAGGGCAGGGTCCATGGTGGCCATGGGTGGAGTCCTCACCTGAGAGCTGCGTGTGCCCAGGGCTCTCCTCCACCTCCTGGGCTGGGGTGAATGGCAAAGGCCTGTTTAGAATTTAGAATTAACCATCGGGACACTTGGATCTAATGGTAGGACAGGGAAGCATGGGAAGCAGACACACAGCTGAACATTGCCCCTAGCTGCAGGATGCACATCTAAAGGGGGTTTAGGATGTGTACTGGCAGAAATGCACTGGAGCAGCCCCTGTTTCAAAGGATTGATCAGCACGGGGACACTGGTGTGAGAAGCTTGTTACATTCCCTAAAACCTTGTTGTTTAGCCTGTGCTGTGTCCCGCTTTTTAAAACTGGAAAGGCAGAAGTTCCCCTGTTTTCCTCAGTGCCATCTCTCCCGCTGGCTCCTCTATCTCCAGAGGCACTCCAAGGACTGACAGAGTACTGTGGATTATTTACCAGTGTTTTCCTCTGGAAGGCTCTGGGGTGGGTCGCTTGGGACTCTCCCAAATTTTCATCATTTTCATACATTTTTCAAGATTAAGGTGTCCCCCCACCTGGTGAGACACACACTCAGTTAACATTGAGACAGCCAAATAAAACTGATTCAGCAATTTCCCAGGATGACCCTTGGCTCAGAAGAAGCTCCTGTGACCTCTTTCCTGATAATGCCAGCGCTCCTGTGCTTCAGGGTTAGGACCTGCCTACGGTTCTGGTCATTCCTCACTCCTGTCTCACACACAGAGCCTTTGAAAATGAAGCACATACATGTTGTCACCCCCTGGGAAAAGGTTCTGTGACCCGTGCGGCATCAACCCGGAGATCTGTCACATGGACATGGACAGAATTCAGTCACCCTGGACAAGGTTCGGTTCTCTGAGCCATGAAATTGTCCTTTCCCTTTCCTGTAGTCTCCTTGTGCATGTCCCAGCTTTTCCAACAAGGAACAGAGAAGTGCCCAGTGTCAGGCAAGGACAGGTGACAGTGCAGAGGTTATCCCTGCTCAGCCCCAGTGGTACAAGGTGGGCATTGACCATAAGGTAAAGGTTCCATTAGCAAGCAACCCCTACTGGCTCCAAGGAGGCGGGGAAAAAGCAGCACTGAACTACTTCACTGAAGGCTGTTGTAATTCTGTCCACAAGATTCCTAAAGTAAGGTTGTAAAAATGAACTTAACCTTAGCATGTCCCAGTTGTGATCTGTGTTCTAATGTATTCTAATAACTGCATCTTCTGGATGAATTTTGTCTAGGAATTCACACGCATCACCAACACTCTGCAGGTGTAGCAGTGCTCAGACACGAGGAAGAATTAACGATTCTATTCACCAGCACTAATGGACTGGCCCAAAGCCACTTTCCTGCCTTTGAGGCAGGAGGTTCCATCTCATTAAATGAAAATTTAATGGAGTGGGCTCAGACATTCATTCCCTTTATGCCAGTGCACAGGAAGAGATCCCCGTGGCCAGCAGGTGAGGAACGATGAGCTGTTTGATTAAGTTCTTCCTTCAGGTCGAAAAGCTGCCCAGAGCCGCAGGCACAATCCCCTTTGGGGAGCACAGCCCCTCAGCTCCCCCGTGCTGCTGCTGGGGGGTCTCGGCCATCTCAGTGACCCCAGCAGTGCCACACGAGCGGGTTACAGCCACCCCACAACACATTCCCTGCAGTTCAGGTCTCAGTTTCCAACCAAACGAGCTTCTCATGACTCAGGCGGGATTTCCATGCCCACAAACCTGCTCATCAGGTTGGCTAATGAACGTGTTTGTTTCTGAATGCTCCAGTGTCAGCGTTAGTCACTGCACGAACCTTGGGAACAATAGAGGGATCAGCCAACACCCAAGGTCATTCCCAACCCAAAATATGAAAATACAATCTTGAGGCACTTTCTGTTTGTTATTGCTTCTATCACTTTTCCCAGTTTGAAGCTGACCAAGAGCTGCTTCTAGGAAAATAACCGTGGCCAGAGCAGATAATATGTTTTATCCTGGTATACACTGAAGAGAAAAACAAATGATAATTTCTGAAAAATAACATCTCTCTTCTGTAAAGAAAAAAAAAATCTATTTATTCTTCAGTTTTCAGGGAGAGCTGATTTTTCTCCTAATTTCACATACAACCTCCTTTTCCCTATCTTTTGCTAGTACCAGTATTGTGCCATTTTCAGGCTGCCATGGATAAAACATCCTCCTAGATGACTCCTTTCACTAGTGTGACTAACCTTGGAGACAGATATTTATGATAAAATGATGACTAGACTTCCAGCTGCCTGAATCTTAAAGGAGGAGTTTTTTAAAGAAGACTTTAATATGAAGTATGCCTGTTAAAGCCGGTGATAATACTAATAATATGAGCCTCAGATGAGTTACTGCATATTTAATTACTATAATATGATATTATCAAATAGGATGCCAGTGAGGAAAAACAAGCCATCCTTTTGAGCAATGACAGGCTTTTTGCTCCATTTTATTGAATAACAAACGCTGGAACCAAATGCCATCCTTCTCTTAGGTGACTCTATCTGCTTTTATGGTGTTTACATGGATTCCAAAACAGTCCTGTATAACGTATGTTGTACCATCAGCCTGGAATTAGGGATGTTTTGAAAGCCCAGTGGCTGCAGCTCTGAAGTCCATACACACAATTTGATGAACCGTGCAAATATACCGGGCCCTGTTTATCTTCTCCTGGGGATGTGGCACCTGGGGACGTGGGGCACCGGTGGCCTTGGCAGTGCTGGGGTAATGGTTGATGATCTTGAAGATCTTTTCCAACCTAAATCATTCTGTTATTCTTTGATTCCATACCCAAGGTGGTGTGAAATTGGTCAAATCATCACGAAGCACTGGGGAAAAAATGACTTAAAAGTGTGAAGTCTCGTTGCTCACATGTGGGGTAAGGAATTCAAACAGCACTTCCACATGTGCCAGAAGACTTGGATTTACTCTGACTCCTCCATCAGTCCTTAAGATCTTCAAAAATCATTATTTTGTATTAAAAAGTCATCAAGTATTTAAGTCACGCTTCAGGCAGACCTGTTCCTGCTCTCCTCCAAGCACATATCCGGCACATTTTCTTCCCCTGGCTGTGCTTGAGCAGGCTGGGCAGTGACTCTTCACTTCTGTCCCTTATAATGCAGCTTGGTCAAGCTACAAAACACGCAGGAAGGAACATCTTTCCTTTTAATTGTTGGTTTCTGCCAGTTTGTGCTCAAGCCTTTCATTTTAAGAGCAGTATTTTTCCTTTATGAGCCTCTTCTCTGAAGCAAAGGACCAGTGACACCTTGTCCTGTTGTGGCATTGCAAAAGCCAGGCGGGAGTTTAGGTACAGATCACAACCCACGTGCAACGCTTGGCACAAGAGTTCTGCACTCTCTGTAATTGTGAAGTCTGACAAAACGTGTAAGTGGGGTTTCCAGCCACTCCAGAGAGACCGCTTGGGAATTAAAAACATCAGGGGAAGCAAAATCTGCTGCGTACAACGTTGCAAAACAGAAATAGCCACTCCTCACACTGAGCAGTAGAACTGGGGGTATTTAGCACGAGAAGCAAGGACCTGTAAGATGACAGAGCACTGCCAAACGTATCCTGAAAGGCCAAATGCTGAATGGAAGCCCCTCCTGCACTCACACCAGAGAAGAGTTTAGGTGGAAGTGTTAAGCATATGCGCCAGAGAGAGCTATTCCTAGATTCCCTAAGAATGCACCACAAGATTTTATAAATAATCAATTCAAAAAGCTGGAAAACAGAAGAAAATTATTTATTTATACAGAGAAGATCACACCTCTTATGAATTATGAACTATGCATTTATATAGCAGGCCATATGTGCTCATGAATAAATCCTTTTCTGAAACTCAAGACTTTGGTAGCTGTTCACTAAGTTAAATTTTACACATGTTAATGAGGAGAAGCCTAGGAAACGAAGATCGTTCCTTCCTAAGTAAAAGTCTTGCTCAAACCAGTGAGACCCCAGGACCTCAGTATGGTTTTGCAATGTCCATTTGTATTTCTGGGACTGAAATCGTTACAACAACTCGAGAACATCCCAAGAGAAGAGCAGCACCCAGCTGTGTGCACTGAGGAGAAGAAGCTGGTCGTGTGTTTAGGATGTTGTCACTCACCAAGAGCTTGCATTGAGGCTGAGGATTTTTTGTATTTGGCTGAATCCAACAATTAGATCTGTAAATTTAGCACTGAAAAATTTTATGATGATACAATTATGAGGGGAAATTTTTTTCATTTCTATTTAATTTATATGGAATTGACATGAAAAGAGCAGAAGTCAGAGTAGCTTAGAGGAGTTTTTACCTGTGAATTTTCACCCTTACAAATTCCAAACACAGTATTGTTGCTCTGCTGGGGAACCCCACAGTATCTGGGGGTTTTTTATCCGTTAAAACTGCCTCAGCTGCATTACTGCTCCAACTTTGAGCCTATAACATAATTAAAGCAACTCTATTAACAGCATATCTCACGCACACACTTTGTCACAACTATGAACTGTGATATGCCTGTTCCTATACTTTTCTACCTCCAAGCCAGTACCCTTTTCATGACCTTTTACTCATCCTCAGCCTGTAGGTTTCTCATGCAATTGAAGTGAGCCACGCTTATTTTTAGCACGTACAAATATTCTAGGAACTAGAGAACTGTTTGTCATCTCTGTTGGTAGAGCCCAATTGTTTTCATTTGTTACTTGGTGGAAATTACAGTGGAATTCAGTTATCTTTTTGTTGTTGGTAATGCTTACATTTCTTAGATAATTTCTCCTCTCCTGCGAGTTATTCCCACTGCTCCTTCCTGACAGGCATATCCCTAACATAGCTTCGCACAGCTTTAGGGGCACATCTCTTTTAAATTAGTATTTCTCATAATTATTTTTGTACTTCTATGTATTATTTAATGCAGCTGAAAGGATGCTGTCAGGTTCATATCCACGTTTCAATCCGAGGTGGGATAACCTCACTTAGCTCACTCTCCTATATCCTCCGCACTGTTTTGGGTAAAACACCTCACTGGAAAAAAGCAATAAAGCAGATAAATCGCTGTAGTAGTAACACAAAATTTTTCCCATTAGATATCTATCTTTCTGCAGAGAATTTATGTCTGAAAGGAATGTGGCTATAATATTTTCCATTAAATTATCATGCTGCTAAATCTTTCTTGGCAAAGGTTGTGGTAAGGTGCAACAACTCAACTGCTTGCTTGACAGCTTATTCCAGGAATAATGTAGAGGGGAAAAAAAGTTCTACTCATTACTTCAGTAATGAGATGTTGGGGGGGGCAAGGTTTTAATCCCCTTTGCTTTGGCAGGCTGCAAACAGGATACCAGATGGGATATATTTAATAAATAAACACTGCAAAGGCTCTGATCGACCTATAGCCAAGTCCTGACTCAGCCTCCTCTTACTGAAATCACTTGGAGCCTGGTCAAGTACAGATAAAGAGCTCATTTCAGTGTTGGATCCCAGCTGAGGATTGCTGCATCCAAACTAGGTTAGGAACCTGCTGCAGGGAGCGGCGGCAGTGGGAGAGGACAAGGCAGCTTTGCTTTGGTACTCTCTTCAGTCGAATCAGTCTAGACCAATCCATTTTCTCTGCTTCCAGCTGCCTCTGGAAAACTTGATAAAGCTGTTCCAGCACCTGGATGTCTCTGCTCTGCCACTGCCCTCTGGACATACTGGTTTTTCCCTAAGAATCTCTTTCCTTCCCAGAGTTAACCCAAACAGTCGTGAGGGGATGTCCCCTCAACAAGTAAAGCCTTTGGTATCCAGGTACAGTTACTCGATGTCAAACACACACTGATACAAGACGGGTTGGTTATGAATCTCAAGCCGAGGCTCCAAAATCCATTTGACAAAGCCCAGTAGGACTGTCCAGCAAAGAGGAGGTTTAGTTGTGGGATCTGATTCTCCTCTGGAGTCACAGCTCAGGAGATGCCCTGTCAGAGTAAACAGAATGGCACAAGCATTCAGCTGGTGTCATCAACGTCATGGAATGCCTGGGCTCATCGAGTCCAATCGTGTTAAATTAATAATTAACATTTTTAGTTGTGTTTGCAATTAGCACTGCACAGAAATTTTTGGTGGCTGATTCCTCATCAGTAAAACTCAAATTTTGGAATCACTTGTGTAAGTGGCTGGGAGCAGCGCGAAAGGCATTTGAAGAGAGGGAGGAGCCCGGGCTGCAGACTGACTGCGGCAGATGCCAGAGGCCAGACAGCTGATAACAGACCCAGCGAGCCGCAGCCCTCTGAGGACAATCCAGTCACCTCCTGACCGGGGCTCCACATTGTCCTGGATAACCCCAGGGCACTGCTCAAAACCAGAAGCAGCAGAATGACAAAATCCGCCCCTTTAGTCGAATATCCCGTTTTAGAGGGACACCAGAACTCCATCAACGCCGTGCACATGAAACATCTATGCTGTTCTCACGGCACAGCGCCTCTGGCACCCCAGGTTTTGGAGGTTCTCCCTCAGCCTTTGGGGTGTGCGGTGTCAGAGCCATCCTGCAGCAGCAGGTCTTTGCAGTGCCACACAGACCATCAAATGCTGCTGTGATTTTTAACACTGTAGCCAGCTCAACAGCCATAATAACATCGGGCTCGGTGCTGAACTGCCCGTGTCACCAAAGGAAATGCCACCTGGAAGGTGGGCACGGCGTAAAATATTAAAGTATACCGAGCAGCTGGCACCCAGCAGGTTATTCCATAGGTTGCTTTAAAAATAACAGAACAGCACAAGGAGGTTTGTGTGTTCTTTCCATGCCAGAGAATATGCTTTAGAGGATACTTTATTGAGACATTTTCTCAGCGTGCCTCAGCCTGTGCCACATTGGTTATGTTGGGTATGGCCTCATGGTGACTTCATCTGCAGTTTTACCTTCCCGTTCTCATGGGACACCAATCTGCTGCTCCAGGCACTGAGTCCTGAAGGCTGCCCCTTGTGCCATGTAAGTTCTGGCTCTTTATTCCACAGGACTTCCTGAATGACTGATTTCAATCTCTTTAGAGAAATAGAGGGATGATTGTGTAGCTGCAGTTCTTAGTTAGCAAAGGAAGTTCTTTTTGCCCGATTCTAAATGTGGATATCTGTGCAACAGTCATGAGCTAACTCATCACTCTTGTATTATTATATATACTAAATAAGTAATTATTGGAAATCTCATCAGCTAATTATAATAAATCAAAATGGACTAAGCATCTGGAATCAGTCAGTATGATTGCTTCTCTTCAACCAGATTCATTTTGCTCTAGAAGACTGTATATAGCTAATTTAGCATAGACATGGTCTCAAAATAAAAAAAACATATATATATGCCTATGAAATAATTCAGCCATGAAGCTTGAATACAAATACGAATATTTTACAGAAGAAGCGGGCAGATCTCTCCTGCTATCTGTTGCATCATGCAGGGAATAGAGGGAATATGTGCCTTCTACATTTCAAAAGTCTCTTGAGATCACCCCTGGTGCTTCCCAAACTGTCATTTACACAGCCAAGGGTCACCCAGAGTCTCCTTTCTCAGCACAGCAGCTGATTTCACCCAGGCCTCTGTTCCACAGCAGGTTGAGTGTGACTTTTCTAACGAAATAAATCCACAGGGCTGCCTGCAGACTCTCAGGCCCCTGGAATTCCATTTGCTGCCAAGGCTGGGGCACAGCATCCAGGGGCAGGCCTTGGAAAGGTGGGGGTGTTCCCAGTCCTGCTGCGGCCTCCTGTCAGGGGATGGGATGGCAGGGCATGGGGAAGGAAGGGGAGACAGCCACCATTTGTTCTGACTCTGCTGCCAATGAGGTGTTTTCAACCCAGCCATACTCCAGCAGCAGTTTCCCTTCCGAATAAATGCTAACAATCCATAGCATTCCTTTTAGGTCTCCCCGGTTTTGAGAAACCCCACCTACAAAATGCAGTAAGGTTTGCTTTAACAATGGAAATCTGGGGCTGAGAGGCAATGACAATCACCCAGCAACTGGAACAGTTCTCTACCCACAGCTCCGACCACTCACAGGAAAGCAACGCGACAACATGAGTTGCAAAATGTGATTTGTTGTTTTATTTGATCTTAAAATGATTTGGCTCTTCGTCCAACACTTCTAAGAACGGTCTGTGTTAGGAAAGACATACTGCTGAAACAACAGATTACCTTCAGCTGGGACTGCACTGGAGCTCCTCTGAGCACAGCTATTCACAAACTGCTCTTGAGGCTTGGGATTTTTGAGGCAGACACTGGACCTGACATACAGTTGTATTTTCCTTGTGTGCAAGTAATGCAAAGACTTTGTACTTCCACCTTGTTTCTGTCTCGTTTGTTTTCTCTAGTGAGCCCAGAATAGATGTCATGCTCCTCACTGTTGTTCTGTAACTGCAAGACTATCCTTTGCCTAAATATCAAAGAGAAACTTGCAAAACAAGAATTACAAGTTTTATGAAGATACAACAAGCCAGTTTAATTCTTGAAACAAGTACACAAACCAAATGCTGTTAGAAGGCTTTCTTACTATCTGCTGGGGGAGAATTTCCTCCATTATAATGAAACATAGCTAAAAATATCCTGTATTATGAGAACACTGGAGCTGAATGTGAGGCAGTACACTTAGAGAGGATGATTAATTGATGTGTCACCAGCAGTAACACTTCTCGACTAAAGCATTTTCACTCACAGTTGCACCCTGGTTCCATTTCAACTAAGGGAGAGTCCAGGGTATGATTTGACGTTCCTTTAGATAAAGTTTTGATTTGCTCAGGGCAATTTATCAGCTGTATCAGCCACAAAAACTTTTTACTACAGTAAATCTACAGGTGCCACCAAGATTAAGCTTGGAGTTTCCTGGCCTCAGGGATAGTTCCAGAAGTAAAATCAGTACAACACAAGAAAAAGTTAGAAAAGTTTTATTACAAGAGATTTGTCGGTCCAAAATTCCTGAGTCCTATTACAAAGACTCAGAGAGAAGCCAGGTTTTACTACTTTAGAAAAGATTTGATGAAAAAAATGAGGATATATGATTTTGTTTCTGCAGTCTTTGCGCGTGACATTGATCTGTTGGTTTTTTCCACACAGTGAAAAAAATGATGATTTATAAGTTCTGAGCACTTCCTTAGCTACACATGCTATTTTTCTTCCCTTTATCACCTGAAAACAGCACTAATTGATTGAAACTGAACGTGGGACTAGTTGCGAACAGGATTGTAATGTAGCTGAGGCAACCAAAGGCCATGAAAATTATGCTGGACAAGGACTATGACAGTAGAGATTTAAAAAGTAATTAATGGGAAGAAATGCTATTACTGGGGAAAATGTTATTATGAGTTCAAAGCCCGTTGGCGATGCTGATGTTTTTACTAAAAGGCTCATCGCCTTTTCACAACTCGGGATGGGTTTAGTTCTGTGGAAACCACACCACAAAGACATGCAAACACAGCACACAAACCCAAGTCCATCTTAAATGAGCTGCACTTAACAGGGAGGAAAAGACACACGTCGTTACTCATAGTCTAATTAAAGAAACTTAACAGTGCTATAATATTAGATTTACAGCTTGAGGAAAGGTCAATCCAAAGTGTCTCCACGATCAGCCTCGCACATTTTATTTCTGAGCCCGGAGGCTCGGTGGGGGTTTCTTGTACCTGATGAACAGGAAGGGAAAGACATTTAAACAGAAGGATGACAATTAATTGTGGGTAACGCTAGTGTGTCGTACTTGCTGCACTATCCACTTAGGAGTGCAGTTTGGGGCAATAACTGGCCACTCACTAATCCATTTACAAAGTTCCCAAGCAGAAGGGAGAAGATTTACGTAAACATTCTCAGAAGGCTGAACTAAGCGGTAAAATACTTCTGAGCATTGCGTAACGCACAACGGCTGAGAGCAAATTCTGTTCAGCAACTCAAAAAACTTTCTTCTCCTCCAGCCTTTCGGCTGTCGCGCGTGGAAGCCCAGCGCGGTTGTTGAGCGGAGCCCTCAGCGCTGAGGGAGCCCCGGGAGCCGTCACGGCCCCGCGTCCTCCATTTCCTGCGCTGCGGCGGCGCCCGTGCCCTGCCAAGATGGCGGCGGCGCCTGAGGGCCGGCTGAGGGCGGGATGCGGCCCCTGCCCGTTCCCCTCGGCCCCATCCCGACCCGCACCGCGGGCTGTGGCGAGCGCGGCACCGGCGCCTGGCGGTGTCCGGACAAGGCGGCGCGGGGAGTGGGGCGGAGGCTGAGGGAGTCCCAGCTGGCGGAGGCTGCCGGGGGACGGGGCGGCGACGACTCCCGGGCGGGTCTCGCTGTGGAGTGCGGGGTTCTCCCCCAGAGGCTTTGGGCTGCCCGGCTCGGCGCAGAAATCTGGGCGGGACAGAGGAGCGGGGCCGAGCACGGCTCCTCAGTACAACATGAAGTCACAGCGCGGAGCGGAGTGAACCAGGCCAGGCCGGGCCGGGCAGCAACACGCGGGGAGTGAGGCGGGCAAGGCGCTCCCGCCGGCCGCTCGGGTGTGTGTGGGGCCGCGCCGCCACTGCCGGGGCTCCGTTGTGCCCGGGCTCCGCTGAGCGCGGCGCGGGTGGAAGCGGGCGGTGAGTCACGGGGAAACAGCGCAAACCCAGCGCCGCCATGGCCGCCCCGCCCGCCCCCGGCCAGC
>VZTD01006082.1:1234775-1245102 GCA_013397725.1 Rhagologus leucostigma
CCATGTGAGTGCGGCGGGGGCACTGCAGCGCGGGCACCGCTTGAGTCGCGGGTCACCTCGTCTAAGGCTGGTTCGCCTCCTCTGAGGCTGCGGCCGGACCTGGTCTCACACATCCGTGCCTGCTGGCTGTGACTGGCTGGCCCATAGAACTCGCTGTTCTGCCTCTTTTAAAGCACCGACAGTTTAATGATGCTTTTGGGTACTTGGTTGTTCGTGTGCTGGTCCAGAGGCAGTGGGAGTAGGAGGGCGCCTGCACACACGCGCCTGGTGCTGCGGAGCTCCTGTAGCTGTGCTGGGTGCAGGTCAGAGCCTGTAGCAGTGTACTTGTACCCCTGCAGGCTGGAGGATAAGTACGCTGAAATATATTGTAAAGGACTCTTGTGGTTTTAGGCAGTTCCCATATTGGGAACAGAGATGCCAGGCCAGATAGGAGAAATCTATCAGCATTGCTTTATTTGAGAAATAAACCACTGAGGATTTCTACTGTTGAAAAGTCATTAGCTGGAAGAGCTACAGGTGGTCAGTGAATGCATTCAAGCCTTTGTTTTCTACAGACTGTAATTAAGTGCATAATAAACATCCATAGCAAAACCTGTTCCGGTTGGAATGTGGATTTGTGAAAGTATATCTGTTTTCTTCTCTTTAGGACGGCCTTGGCAAGATTTCGACAAGCCCAGCTTGAGGAAGGAAAAGTCAAGGTGAGATGTAAAAGCCCTGGAGGTTTGGTAGCTCGAGTCAGGGAGGAAGGCAGGCCTTGTTCAGAGCTCTGTTGGGCCATAGGTCAGGCCCAGGTGTCCTGTAGGAAACTGACTCCAGTTAGAAGGAAAATAAAAATATTTCAGCTGGCTGTATTTCTCAGTCGCACAACCAGGAAACTTCTCCACTACAGTTGCTCCAAACTTTTTTACTTTCCTATTTTATATTGCATATTATGCAGAGGAAAGGGGTTTAATAGCTTTTAATAAAAAGTAGAGCTTTTAGTAAAAAGGTAGAGCCTTTTAATAAAAGGTAAAGCTGTGGGGAAAGGGATGAAATAACTGCACACAAATCCCTAGAAGCAAGATGAAGTATTAGTTTGTGTAAGCAAGCCAGTGGAATGTGAAGAAACTGTATAAACTGGAAAAAATTACATTATTTAGTAGTAGTGGTTGAGAAGGGCTTAACCTTAAGCATGTGGTGTGTGCTGAAAATGGTGAAACTGTCCTGAATGGAGCATTTGTTGTATTGGAGAGGATTGTGAGGTGTTTTGAAAAAAAACAGGTGAGAGATTTTGGTTTGGATAAAGTGGACTTAAATAGGTTTTTGTAGTCCGTGATAGTTTAACTTGTCAGGGCTGTAAATCATTATTGTTTTCCACTTACTAAAAATCCATGGGAGCAGAAGGCCCTGGAGCTTGGTAGCATAATTTAGGATTAATTGAGCAGTAAAGCCTGTGTGAAATGCTGTGTTTCAGTGCTCAGCTGAATTTGATGGTGTGTGGTTTTCTGTCAAACAGGAGCGAAGGCCTTTCCTCGCATCAGAGTGTAATGAGCTGCCCAAAGCTGAGAAATGGAGGAGACAGGTAACGTCAGCCTGTGGGTTTTTGTAATTCTGTGGGAGGTAGAACTTACACTTCCTGTTTAAACAGTCTGCTTACAAAGGGTTTTCCACACTCGTCAGAACCCTGACAGTTAAATTATAGAATGCTTTCTAAGATCATAGAGCTCAGTGTTCAAAGCAGATCCTACTGTGTCAGGTTGCCCCAGGGCCATGGCCAGCTGCGTTTTTAACATCTTCAGGGATTTAGATTCCAGCTTTTTGGGGCTGCTGTTCCAGTGTTTGGTTATCTTTTTAATGGTTTCCCTCCCCTTGAATTTAATCAGAATTTCTCCAGTTTCAACTTGTGTTTTGTTGCTGCTTGTCCTGTTGTCATGTGCTTCTCAAACAGTCTGGCTCTGTCTTCTCTGTACTCTCCACTGATTTAGAAATTAATTTCTGTGTTCTTATTTGACCAGATCATTGGAGAGATTTCCAAGAAAGTGGCACAGATCCAAAATGGTAAGATTTTCCTAACTATGTTTTATTTTTTGAATCTCCAGTCATAAGCAGTTACAGTGAAAATCTCATTTCATGTGAACTATGCTGTTTCCATTGCATAAATTCTGAAATTCCTCTGGTGCTTCTGTGAGCTGCCTGATTTATTGTCCTTTTCCTCTTTAACAGCTGGATTGGGTGAATTCAGAATTCGGGACCTGAACGATGAAATAAACAAACTTCTGAGGGAGAAAGGACACTGGGAATACAGAATAAAGGAGCTGGGAGGTCCTGATTATGCTGTAAGTGTGGAATATGTTGTACTTCGTGGTTGTTCTGCTTACAAGTGAAGTGACTGCTGAGAAAAATATGCAACATTTAGTTACCCACGGATGGCTTGGCCAGTGTTTATTAGAGAGGATCTTTCTTCAGCCCCTAAAAATGTTTGTGTCAGAAGAAAGTTTTAAACTATGAACTCTGTTTATTTTCCAGCGGATTGGCCCGAAGATGTTAGATCATGAAGGGAAAGAAGTTCCAGGAAACAGAGGCTACAAATACTTTGGGGCTGCAAAGGATTTGCCAGGAGTTAGAGAGCTCTTTGAAAAGGAACGTAAGTAAAGAGCAGCTCTTCCCAGACATGAATCTGTGTAGTAGAACATCTTGAGTGAAATGCTGTTGCAGTTTGTGGGGAATGCTGGTAGCAGCATTTCTGAATGTCTTAGGTCAGCTCAGTGAAACACTGAGCACAGGTAATTAATTAAATGCTATTTCTTTGGGCAAAGAGCACTTTTGGCTGTTTGCAGTTAAGGAAATCGAGAAAGGAGTAAACTGGTTTCTACTGGGAGTTCAAAATAGTAAGGACTGATGTCCTGCAGAAACTTCCCAGCGTAACAGGCTAACTTTATTGAGAAGTTGTAAATAATACTTGGAGTTCAGGAGTAGAAAAAAGTTATGGAAGAGGGAAAGTTGGGATGAACATAGTTTTAGAAGCAGCTTTCATAATAGGAAAAACTAAATGTAAGGGGATGAAACTTTGTCATGGAATGAGTGGGAATTGCTCGAGCCTGAAAGTGAGGCAAAGACAAATTATGGGAAGTACTCCGGGATGTGGTGGAAGCATTGGGTCATGTACTGGAACTGGTTTGCGTGGGCCAGAGGGTGACGCCGGTGTTCCCAGTGCTGGCAGCAGTTCCATCATGCTGGGTATTGGCTGGAGCCGGGCAGCTGCTGGTGCTTTGAGGTTGGGGAGGAGCTGGGGACACTCAGCAGGTGATGGAGGTGACCTGGGTGGGTGACAGTGATGTTCTTGCAGCCCTGCCACCCCCACGGAAGACTCGGGCTGAGCTTATGAAAGACATCGATGCCGAGTACTACGGCTACAGGGATGAGGATGATGGGATTCTGGAGCCCCTGGAACAGGAGCATGAGAAGAAAGGTATGTGAGATTCCAGACCCGCACAGGTCAGCCCAGGAAGGGGTGATGATGGGCTCTGAAGTTACGGAACCTCTTCTTTTCCCCCTTGGGGGCCTTGTCTTGTGCTTAGCTGTCAGACTTTGTCACATACATATCCAAATCAGTCTAAGGCATTTCAGGGGGGAGGTGCTTTAGAGTTGACTTTCACCTTTACTACTGTAAATGATTTAATATTTTAGCAAGTCATTCACTACGGAAGCAAAAACTCCTTCCCCCACGCTCCTTTTTCATGCTTAAGAATGTAGAACAGTAGGTTGCAGCAAGATCTGTGGAACCCAAGCAGTTCTCTCCCTCCCTTGTGAAAACTGACCCTACCATCTGTTTCCTGTCTGACCTCATTATTTATTTATCCATAAACATCACTGGTTACTTTTCTGGGAGATTAGAGGGGCCTGCTGGAAAGCCTGCAGTCTAGGTGGGCTGTGTTAATTTATCCACGTCATGTACCTCAGGACTCCCTTACATTTGTGAATATTTTTTCCTTTGAAACCTCTTCTTTCTCAATAGATAACACTTATCCATGTGTGTGCTCACACAGTTTTCTAGCATTGTTTCTACTGACTTTCCTGGTGAAGACACCAGTGTTATGAGTCTTAATTCCTGAAACTCTCTTCAGAACACAGCACTGTGTGCTATTTTCTGGGATTTGTGTAGCTCTAAGCAAGAGAGCACAGACCACTTTTAAGTCTCCTAAATAGTTCTCTTGGTGCTTCTGCTGAGCACTGGCTGATCCTCACAGTTATCCCTTCTCCATGGGTGAGAATTCAAGGTCATGCCTCGTTGGTTAGATGGGAGGAACGGGGCTGAAGGAAATGCTTCACTTATCAGTGTCCTGCAGCAGAGCCTGGAGCCCTAAACCCTGGGAAGGGGAGCTGGCTGCAGGCAGTCAATAGTGCAGGAAGGGAAGTTGTGTGGTGAGAGTCCCAACAGCTCCCACTCAGGGTCCATCCTGCTGGTCTGGGATCTTGCAGTTTTTACCTTGTTAAGTCAAGTTTTTGTGAAACAAAGTATTGAAAAAACAACTTAATTTGAGGTTCCTTCTCTGTTACTGAACCACACACAAACCATGTGCCACTGGTTAGGTCTTGCTCTCTCAGGGAGAGCATTTTAATGTGTGATCTGTGAGAGCTTGGGGAATGCCTGCTGGCTCCCGTTGCTGTAGGCATTTCCTACTGCCAAGATGCATTAATCTGGCACCTCTGTAGGATCTTACGCACTGGCTGTGTCACTTGTTAAGCTTCTTAAAACTTGTTTTAGTGCTCTTAATGTCACTCTGCTGTAATAGAGAAGCAGCAGCCTGGCAGCTTCCACCTAGCAGCAAGGTACGGAATTGGGATTGTGCTACAAAATAAGAGAAATACCCTCTGAGATGGAAAAAGAGACTTATGTGGGTGGTCAGTGTAAGGAGCATAATCATGTTTAATTATCACATGGTGATCAGCATCCCCATAGCTGCTGACAGGCTACAGAGCTTGTAAGAGCCACTTAGCCTGCTCATGTGACCCTGCTGCTCAGGTCAGGAAGTAGGTTGGTATTTATCTGTGACATTTAGAGTCCAAAATGTACCCAAATGAAGGCATTAGCAAGTACCACACTGTGACAGTGTATCAGTGCATGCACTGATACATTTTATTACATACTACATCAAGGGTGTGGTACTGATGTAGAGCATTTAGGCAAGAAGTTTAAGTCGATTGGAAAAGCTCTGGCAGTAAGACCATGCTGCTCTAACAGGCTCTCAGCCACAACTTGCCATTTTCCTTTGCTCCCCAGTTATAGCAGAAGCAGTGGAAAAATGGAAGATGGAGAGAGAAGCACGACTGGCAAGAGGTGAGGAGGAGGAGGAAGAAAACATCTATGCTGTCCACGAGGAAGAGGTAGGGGATGGCTCAGGTGATGTGACTTTTCATGTGTCTTCTGTGCTCCCTTCTTGGACGTGGTGTTACTCTGCCAAGGACGTGTCTGCTGCTGTCCTGCCCCTCTCTCCACCTGACCTGCTACACAGTTGTCCCTGTTTAGTAAGAATCAGTAGTGGGGGAGTGCACTTGGCCCAAGTTTAGGGAGTGTTGAAGGCTGGCAAGTGAGGACAGACCTTTGCTGGAGCGAGAAACAGTTGCTGTCTTCTTGCTTAGCTGGCTCCTCTTCTGTTCATAGCTTTGCTGTGGCAGCCAGAGTTATGGAAGGGGAGGAAGTACAGCTTTACATTCATGCCCATGCCACAGCAGAGCAAAGGCCATATGAGACATTTTCAATGCTGAAAATGTCAAGGAGCAGGATCTGCATGTGATCCTTGTCGTGTTCCTTTGGTGCTGGGTCCCCCTCCCCCATTCCCATGCTCAGGTTCCTTCTGGCAAAGCAAGTGAAAAATGTATTTTTTTTATGATCTCTATGTAAAATAAACTTGATGTGATTTTTTCACTTTTTAGTCTGATGAGGAAGGTGGCAAGGAGAGAGAAGGTGAAGATGGCCAACAGAAATTTATTGCACATGTTCCAGTGCCAACTCAACAGGAGGTAAGACATAACAGCACTCAGCTGCAGAGATGCACACTGGCTTTTGCAAGACACATCTTAATTTACGTCGGGTCATCAGTAAAAGTGCCCTACATTTGTTATTTCTGTGACTTGACTCTGCAGCTGTTTAATCCTCTTGCAAATGCTATAACCCTTTTCAGCTGAGAATTTCCGAAACCTTCCTAAGTGTTCCATAAATTGTGAAGTGTTGTGGTGCTGTGATCAATAACTAGGATTGCCTACTACAAAAAAAGGCACTGGACTCTGCCTTTTTGCTGATGATCTGACTTGTTTTTTAATTTAATGGGATGATTTTTGAATTGCGGGGTTTGCTCTCATCGGTTTTCTAAAATTATTTTGGTGGCATGACCTTGAACTGACTGTTATATTTTGAAATTGAAGTAGGGTGTGTATTACCTGAACAGTAACAGGTTGTTTGAAGAATAATTCAGGCAAAAATGTTCTGGAGTTACATAGCTGATTCTCTTTTTTACTGACAAATCACTCCATACCTGATGCCTAGAGGATTATGCCTTCTAGATGCTAAATTACTGAAAACTAAGGTTCAGAACACTCATTGTGAGAGATGCTGTGTGCAATTTGGGCACATATAAAGCATTACTGAGGTAAAACAGGTCTTGCATGTTGTTATTAGTAGATCTTTGAAGTATGTGCTTTGTAAAGAACCACGTTGGCACTTCTGGCAAAATG
Organism: Rhagologus leucostigma; assembly: GCA_013397725.1. Lineage (NCBI taxonomy): Eukaryota > Metazoa > Chordata > Aves > Passeriformes > Rhagologus > Rhagologus leucostigma. The sequence continues at coordinate 1,241,487 of VZTD01006082.1, forward strand.
CAGGGCAGAGGTTCCTGGCTGTGGCTGATGTGAAGGGCATACTCACTGTGATTTCAGAGCTGTGGGCTCTGTGGCGTAGCCCCACATGTTCTGCATTTCCTATAGCTCTGTCTGAGAGAATTGTTTGGAACAAAAGCCAAGTGACTGAACTGAGATCAAAATGAAATGGCAGCTAACACCCTGAGTAACAAGGGTGGAAGCAGAGATCAGAGAGGAGGCATCTTTTACTGCTTCTGTTGACTCCCAAGAGCTTCAGCTGAGTATTGGAAAAGATTCTCCTGACTCATCTTAGTTCCTGTGCTTTTACACCAGTTCACAGCTCCAACTTTCACAGACTCTTTCCTGTGGTTTTCTCCTTCCTGTGTTCTTCTATAGCTGAGCATCTGAGGTTTCAGCATCTCAGTTGAGCTGAATCCATCCTATTTTTATCCTGCAGATTGAGGAAGCTCTTGTACGGAGAAAGAAGATGGAGCTGCTCCAGAAGTATGCCAGTGAAACCCTCCTGGCACAGAGCGAGGAGGCAAAGACACTTTTAGGATTGTAACATTGCACCAGTGTCCTGGTTTGTGTGTAATCCCTCTGAAAGCAACAGGTTCCTAAGTTCTGGTAGCAACGGGTTTTAGCTGTGGAAGTCCCTTTGGATGCGGAGTAAACCGCTGGGATTACAGTGCGGTGTGCAGGAGGAGGGCCAGCATTCCGGTTTCTCCACTAGGATGACTTGTGCTTCAGTGCTGGGAAAGGGCAAACCTCGGTGAACTTGTCTCTGCATCCAGCAACTGTCTTCAGTGCTTTCAGTTTGGGGAAGGGTCTGTTCTCTTACAGATAGAACCACACCCAGTGATCTCCTAAATCCCGAAGGAAAACCCATGGTGTTCCTGCCACGCTGTCTGCTCTGTCCTGACTGTAAGTGTGCACATCTTCTCATGCTGGGTTTTGTTGAGCTGAGAAGTAACTTACACTGTTACACCTGCTTAGTTTAGCAGAACAACCTGGAGCCTGTCTAGAGGTACCTTGAAGGCAGATCTTAGGAGTGACTTTGGAGGAGATTTGGTTCTTTCTGAAACACATGCAGTGTCTCAAACCTGTTACCCTTTTTGTGGTTTGTAACTGCGCCTGGACGAATTGCTTAAATGCTGGATATTCCAGCAGCTACTGTAAAAAACTTTGCAATACCTTGTTCAAGTATTTTTAGTAAAACTTACTTACAGCCTGATGTCTTGTTTTAGTCTAGCTCAAAGGATTGTGGTGCTTCGCTAATGGCAGCCAAAGACTGGGATCAGAGACAGCCATTCCCGCAGGGATTTGAAGCTCTGCATCCCCTACTGCTCTTGGCTTGTGTATCCTGGGACAAGAGGCAAGGCAGAGCCTGTTCAGAGTCTTATGGGTGACTGACATTGTTGTACAGGTCTGAATGAATAGCATTTGAAACTGGACATCTGCAGCCATGGAGTATTTCTGTCTAAGGAACAGAGTATTTAACAGCCAAGTCTGGGACTGTTCAGCCTTTCTGGATGCTGTCAGTATTTATCTATTACTGTCTATTGTGAATCATCCACTCCAGAACAATCAAAGCTCTAAATTATAGAGACAAGCTTTGTGTTAGTTGATGCAAGTGATCAAACGAAAAAAAAATAGAATGGAAAAAGTGGAGAGCATAGCTGCCAAATTAAAACCTTAGGAAAAAAAGCCCAGAATAAATCAAAAGCTCAATTATTGGTAGCAAGCAGACAACTAACATCACAAACACATTCTTCTCTCTTCCTGTCAGCAGTGCAGCTTTCTCTGCTTTGTAATAAAGCAGCAAATGATGTGTTTATGGCTTGTAAAAATTTGTTGTAGATTTGCTAAACTCTATGGTGGAGATAACCAAACTAGATTTAAGGGGGAAAAAAACCAGCTAGTTTTTATGGCCTGATACAGTCTGAGGGCTTGGTAATACCAATGGTAGATCCCTTCTGTCACTATATGAATCTATAAGATAAAAGAAGACAGAAGAGCAAAGGCAGATCAGGGACAGAGTCATGGTAACAGAAATACAAAAGAAGAATAAATGGAAAGAATGAGAAAAAAACAACAGGATTGTGATTATAGTCACATTCAAAGGAGTATGATCAACTTGATGTAAAAGGGAAGTTTCATAATGTAAAAGGGAGGTTTCTAAGACAGGGCTGATCTCTGCCAACCAACACAGAAATGGAATAAATGCACAAAAATGCAGTGTGTAACTGTGCAAGGCAAACTGGCTGCTGCCTGGCCCTGTTGTGCCAGATCCTCTCTCTGTAGCTCTGAGTGTGAAGCATTTTTGAGCTGAGTGCTGTTGGCTGCATCTGAGGGAACAAATTGCAGAGTAATTATTTGCCACAGTGGCCTATAGCAAAATGCCTGTGACCTGCCAGGCTGTGGAATTGCTGGTGGAGTCAGGGCGGGGAAGCTGCTGTGGCCACAGCCAGGAAACTGATCCTGTTTGTCCTGGAGAACGGAGCAGTGGGCAGGCTCTGCCTGCACTCTGAGTGTGCAGCTGTGCTTTGGATGTGTGTGTGGTGTCAGGCTTATGGCTCATACCATCTCTGGAATGCCTCAGCCCTAAACACATCCAGGTTATAGAACAAGTACTGTATGTATTCTTACATGTAGCTTGTTCTGTCTGCTTCAGAGTTCTGCCCTGGGCGTGATCCTGGCTTGAGCACCAAGGGGATAAACTCTAATTGTTCTGTCTGCTGCATCGATTTGGGCCTGCTTCTGTCTCTTAGAAATGTATTTGTGTGTTTCATTGAATGCCAGCCACATCAGTGGTGCAGATCGAAGGCCGCCTTCCTTGTTCTGTGTGCTGGCAAGCGCAGTGCCATCGCTGAAGGATCAGTTTCTCCCCGCAGTCAGAGGGGTGGTGAGGAATATTTGTTGGCAGCACTAGGAAATAAGTGGATTTACCTAATCTCCATTAGCAGATGAGCAAGATAAACAGAGATAGCTTTGCAGAGTATCCATTAACTAATGACATTTTGTGCTGCTTGTCTCACTTTCAGGTCTAGCTGCTGGGGAATGCCTTTGCAGTGCTGAGCTGAGGGACTGTGGTGTTTGTGCATGATAGGCTTTTTCCCAAAAAATGAATCGCAGAGTGGGTCAGGCTGGAAGGGACCACCGTGGGGCCACCTTCCTGCTCCAGCAGGGCCATCCCAGAGCACAGGGCACAGGACTTGTCCAGACAGTTCTGGAATATCTCCAGTGAGGGGACTCCACACCCTCTCTGGACAATCAGTTCCAGTGCTCAGTCACTGCACAGGGAAGGTCTTCCTGGGCATCAGTTCCTGCCTGTTCCTCTTGTCCGAGTGGTTGGCACCAGCAAGCAGAGCCTGGTCCATCCTCCTGGCACCCCTCCCAATGCGGTCCCCGCTCAGGCTGGACATGCCCAGCTCCCTCAGCCTTTCTTCGTAAGAGAGATGCTCCAGCCCCTTAATCCGCTGGCCAGGCAGAACCAGAGAGAATATTTCTTCTGGTTTGTTATTAAATTCAGAAACAAGTTATCTCCTTGGTCGGAATGCTGTGCTGATCTCCGCACTGCTGCCGCCGCGGTACCACCCCCGGTGCTCCGGAGGGGCCGAGCCGCGGGTGCGCGGCG
>VZTD01006082.1:1245358-1272400 GCA_013397725.1 Rhagologus leucostigma
GGCGCAGCGAAAGCGAAACGGGCGCGGGGCGCGGCGGAGCGCGGCCGGGCCACCCGCCGGGGCCGGGGATGCCCGGGGGGATCCTCGCTGCCCCGGGACGCCGGAACGGGGCTCCCGGGTACTGCCGGCCGGAACTCCTGTCCTGGGGCTGCGTGCGCTCCTGGTCTTCCAAAGGGAACGAGGGAAACTCGTTCCGACCGCTGCCGGCTCCGTCCGTCCCCTTGGTTGTGCAGCGCGGCAGAGCACTCCTGTCACCAACAGTTTCTTTGGGGTCAAAAGGGAAACAAAGCGGTTGACTTAATTATCTCGCTGCTGGATAGATGTTCCGTTCCTTCCTTAGTGCTTTTTTCCCCCTGTAATACTTTCTTTTGCTTTCTGCTAGTGTTACTCACTGTAAAGTTCTCATTTGTAATATGGTATCTGTACATCTGTTATTTATATGTAGCAAAATTAACATAAAGAGTCGCATCTGCTACAAAATTATTCCAATGCCACTATAGTTTCGGCAGTTTCATGTACGGATTCACAAAGCCTGGGAAGACTGCTGTACATTTACTAGCAAGCCTTTAGCATCATCTCTGCAGCAGCTGGGTTATTTCTGACATAGCATTCCTGAAACGGGTGCAGGCAGTGTGGGGACAAGGGCTTCAGGGGTTTTGTTCTTTAAAATAAAAGGGTGATGATTCTACAGAGGAGAGAGGAGAGGGCTTCAGAGGGAGTTCTTGCATGTAAAGCTGAACAAAAACCCCAACCTAATTTAAATGAATGGTAATGCAATGTATTTACAGTGTTGACATTATTAAATCGGGCTGTGTAGGGGAATGGATTTTCTTTTGAGTGCCGTGGGTTCAGAAGAGGCAGCAGTGAGAGGCAGCGTGTCCGGGTGTGCCGGTGCTGCATCACCATTCCCGGCGGTGCCGGTGGCAGTGCCTGTCCCGGTGCTGTGCCCAGCTGCAGGAAAAATGTGGGTGCATGAGTAATGGAGGTGGAACGAAGTGCTGCTGAAGTGGGCGAAGTGCCCTTCTCCTGCATGGGAGACACGGTGGCTGCGGGTGCGTGCCCTGAGACAGCTCCGGCAGCAAAGGCTGTCCCACCTGCCACGGCTGGAGTCCCTTCTGTGCCTGTTCCCTCCATCACGCTCAGTCTCCGCCCTTAACCCCTTCCTTTTCGTCACTGACAGAGGGGATCATAAGGCCCAAGGTTCCTGGTTTCCGTTTTAGGCTCGGGAGAGAAACGAGCTTTAGATGACAGATTTTGTTCTGTACTTTTCCAGCCTGATCCAGTAACAGTTTCACTGCCCAACAGTCCTCTCTCTGTCTCTGCCTCCTTGGCCTTATCACCCAGCTCGTCTTTCCCCACGCTCCTTCCCGGGGCTCAGCGAGTCCAGCTCTTCACTGCCTCAAAGGCTGGCAAGGAGATACATTTCAGTAACTCGAGCAGCACCTTTGTTTAAGGAGGTGCTGACTTTCCCAATTAGTCTGCCATGTGTAAAACTAGGACTGAAGCCGTGTGAGGAGCACAGCAGTCACCTGGCTGTAATCAAACCTCTCGTGGAACAGAACAGTTTTACTACATAAACACCTTGAAAGGGAGGAACTGAGTACAATAGTTGTGTCCAAGACCTGCCTACTACAGAAAAATTTACCTTTGTATATTTTGTTAGTATTCTGTGGGGGTCAAGCCAATCTAAAGTGAGACTCGCTGGCACAGCAGCATGCATTTTATACCTCCTGGGATCAGTCTAACTTAATTTTTTCCTGTCATTTGAAATGTTCTGGTACTATTTGTAGGGCAAAGTAGCACTCATGAGTCTGTATGCATAAGGCAGAGGGAGTTGTGGTGCTGCTTGTGTCAACGTGCACATTAAAATGTGCAGAGTCACAGATCCCTTGCTCTCACTGGGGGTGCCTGTTCTCAGGGGGCTGTAGCTGCTGGAAACTCTATCAAACGTGTGTAAGTACAGGCATAACTGATGTACCCTTTGATTTCATCCCTCCTTTCAGCTCAGCATGCTGCCATCCTTCGGATTTCTCTTTGACATTGATGGGGTGCTGGTCCGAGGGAAGACCCCCATTCCTGCTGCCAGAACAGCCTTTCGAAAGCTGGTGAATTCTCAGGGACAGTTCCTGGTGCCCGTGGTCTTTGTCACCAATGCGGGGAACTGCCTGCGCCAGAAAAAAGCTGACCAGTTGTCTCACCTGCTGGGAGTTCCAGTGAGTCCCTTAAATCCTATTTATTTCATTATCATGTTGAATGTGTCAGATGTATGATCTTCCATTAAATGCTGCTCAGTTAATCAGGTCTGCTTTTCCCTTAAGCCCCCTTGACATGCTTTGCTGAAAGTAAAAAATGCTGTCCAAAGCTGATGGCTTTTCCACTGGTGAAGGTACTGATTTTTCCAATAGTAAAGCTAAAGGTATTTCTTTGCAAAGGTGGTAAGTAGAGACTCAGAGGAGCATCTTTCCAGGATAATAATCTTACTGGTTAATACCTGTCCTGTTGAAGGGGTGGGGATATGTAAACTAAAAGAAGGTGATCTTCTGGTACAATTAAATCAATGCTGCAGTTTAGCAAAGGGCCCTCGATTGGAACAGGGCAGTTCTGATTCTCCTTCTCTGTTTGTTTCCAAACTAACTCGGTGATTTTATAAAACCAGGAGAGAAAGGCTTGTTCATGTTGAATAGAGCTGGAAGCTGAAAGGGGTATGATGTATGACAATTTGTCAGTAAGGTATTTTTTTCTGGTATATTATCAATGCATCATGTGTGAAAGGAGAAAATGCTGATTGTTTCGTAATTCCTGGAATCTGTCACATCTGTTAATTGAATCTGTGTGTAAACAACTTCTCTGAAAAACAACAGGCTCCTTTTGTTTTTAAATCCCCAACAGATTTCACAAGATCAAGTGATGATGTCACACAGTCCTCTGCGGATGTTCAAGCGATATCATGAAAAATGTGTCCTGGTATCTGGACAAGGACCACTTCTTGATATTGCTCAAGAGTATCTTTTTAAAAAAAATTTAAAAACCAATAACTTTCTGTCAAAGTATTTTCTTTAATCAGGTTCAGGGATCCTATGGATGAAGTGAAAACCAAGTATTTCAATGCTACAAATGCAGTAATAAACAGTAATGATGGCTCCTAGTATGGTGTCAAATTTATGTTTTGAATGTGGTTTTATACTAAGTGTGCCCAAAGAACTTGAATTATATTGATGTCATGGTGATATCAAAGTTCCAAACTGTGACTTCATAGCCTTAACTTTTGCATGAGCTTTGCTCATGTTTCCATGAAGTCTCTTCTGCACTTCTTCCTTTAGTGGGATTTTCATTAAAGTTGGTGTAAATCATAAGTTGTAAAAAATGTATATGCAACTTAAGCATAAGCTCTATTCGAAGTACAAAACTGAGAATAAGGTATTGAAGGACCATTCCAGTTAATGGTCAGAATTCATTAGGCTTGGCTAAGAGAGAAGTAGATGAGAAGACTGAGAACAAAATAGAAGAACATTGGTCTCTCATTTATCAGCAGTGGGATGATAATCCTTTTGCCTCACAGAAGGAAAAGTCTGTCTTTGATGTTGCGTTCATTCCTGAATAATTTGTAAATTGAATACATTCAGATGGTTAAAATGGAATTAGCAGTTTGAAAACCTTTTCCTGTGAGCAGCTGTGTGTCCTTAGCTGGTGTGTCCAGCCTTGGTTTCTGCCAGCCCATCACCATTGACACCCTGCGGGAGAAGCGCCCGCTGCTCGACGCAGTTGACCATGACAGGAGACCCAACGTCCTGGTGAGTGTAGATTTTTGCTTTAAACCTCTCTGTTTGCTCATTGCATGACATCCTATAACAGGGGTCAATGTTTAACTACCCAGCTAATGCTGCTGTTCTTATATTGTATTTTTGACTTTGCTTTTCTGCTTCCTTATTTGTTTTGTTACAGCATTCTCCAGAACAACTCTTTTCTCTCAGTAGTAATTCTTTAACCCAGCCTTTGATTTTGTAACCTACTGTTGTGGGAAAACTTACAATCTAATACAGATACCTAATGCAAAATCTGTCTTGGAAAGCTGATTAGCTTCCTCAGAAGGTGTGGAAGATAACGTAAGCCTTTCCCTGCAGTATGGGATTGTGTTGGCATTGTTTCTAAGCCGTGAGGTTGCTTTGATTGTAAATGAAGACTTTGAAGATAAATAATTTTCCCTCAAAGGACTCCCTTTGTTGTTTATAGCACTGTTTAAATGTTGGCAGTAGGTACAGTGGTTCCAGCTGAACTGTGCAGAATTTAAAGAAGAAGTGAATAGCTGTGTGTACTGTCCATGCTCAGGGCCAGCCTACAGAGTGGACTTTCCCCACCTGTGATCAGGACATTCTCTGTGGCTCACAGAATCCGTAACTCAGGTGTGGCACCTTTTTCTGGGCTTCTCACCCATGTGGGTGGGGAAGCTCAAGAACCTGTTAAAGCGTTTGTCACCGTAGAGAGTAAATAATGAAGTGCAAACTCTTAATTGTTTACAAATATATTGCATGTTATACAGTATGTTCTTCTTTATTAGCAGAAACACATCTCAAAACCTGTTTTTCAAATGTCTTGGTACTACTGGGGGCCTCTTGCTCCTGTGGTGAAATAAACATCCATAATTTTATACACAAGTAATTTAAACGAGTGGAGCTCTGAGGCTTGCCAGAGGCAGCTCAGGAGAAGCAGGAGGCTCGTGCAGGTACAGCACAGTCACTGTCTGCTGTCCCTGTGCCAGAGACGTCACTTCAGAATGGAAACACAGGTTTCTGAGTGAACTGGCATCAGGTATATACCAACAGAGAGAGTGCATTTCCTGTCACAGCTGCAGGAGGCAGCTGTGGGAGCTGTGCTTGAATTTGTTCTGTTAAAAATAGATGTTTAATCTCGTAGAAAACTTTGACTTTTTTCTTATTGCAGTCCCCCTCTGCTGTGGAGCTTCCCAAGATTGAGGGTCAGTTACCTTTATTTAACTTGCATCTATCCATTAATAAATGAAATATCTTTATTTTATTTTATAATCCAAATTTATTTTTAGATTGTTGGGCACTTTAGAAATTTGTCTGAGGCAATCCTAAAATTTCCTTGTTAACGACACCTGTCATTCATTTGAGAGCATCATGTGTTGTAAAGCTGGTTTTTAACATGTGCAGTCTTCAGCCACGTGTTTTTGAAGTTTGAAGGATACATGAGGTCTCCTTTCCTTCTCATTTGCCTTTAACAGGCTGTTGTTGCCCTTCTCTCCTAAGTGAGGAATGAACTGATGTTCATTATGCAGAAATAATTGGTCTTGTTCTTACAAGTAGTCAGGATGGAGCTGTAGTATGAGAAGGGTCTTGTTTTCACTCTCATCTCGTCTGAACTACAGGAAAGTAGAAACTGGACCTTAGGATTTAAAAGAATCCACGTCAGATTATTGCTGGAGACCAAAGCAATTTTTAAAAACAGCATTCAAATTTTGTTCTAAGATGAACAAATCAACATCTCTGGTGGAGTATTTGAATACTGTGTGTAAACACAGAATTCACAAGTTGTGGAAGACTTAGAAATACAGTTTAGAAGTTAATGTTGTAACTTCTGGAGAAAATTCACCAGTAAAACAAAATCCCTAGACCTGAAGATTTTGCAGTCTTGTTACTTCTGAGGTTTTCAATGAATGAGTGGGCATGTGATATCTTAAACCCCTAAATCAAAGTTCCTGTGACTATTTGCTCAATTCCTGGTTATATTAAATTACTTGTTCAGTCTCTTTAGGCCAAGTTTCAGACCAGGTGTCAGAGATTCAGTGCTCTGTTAACAATTCCATGACTGTGGTTCTCACAGCTGTGGTGCTGTTTGGGGAGCCAGTCAGATGGGAAACCAGCCTGCAGCTGATAATAGATGTTCTGCTGACAAGTGGCTATCCTGGAAATCCCTATGAGCAGGAAAACTACCCTCACATTCCCGTGCTTGCCTGTAACATGGACCTGATGTGGGTGGCTGAGGCACAGTCCCCAAGGTAAGTGCTTTACAGCATTCGTATGATTGGGGTATATTTGGGGCTTCCTCATTTTTCCAGTAGGATTCAGAGTCAACACTTGAATCCAAAATGCTTGATGGAGCTTCACAGCAGGCCTTGGCTGAATGCAGCATCTCTAATGCACTCTCAGCTGATGCTGCCTTGTTGCTGGCTGCATTATTGCATCCAGGAAATCAGTTACTCAAGAGAAAAGCTGCTTTTAAGCTCTAAACCCTTTTGTTTCCTCACTCGCAGAACCGTGGGGAAAGAGAGCTTTTTTCCTGAGGGCCTCAGAGCCTCGGTTCAAATGAAAAAATTATCAAGGCCATTGTTTCATTTCATTAGGTCCCTCTTTGGTATTTCTCTTTTCCTGGTAGGGTAAAGGGCTGACCCTGCTGGCTGAAAGCAGTGGGTGGTTTTGAGCTGAGGACAAGCAGTGAGCTCTTTAAGGAACATAAGAAAAAACAAGTAGAACACGCAGAACAAGGTGGCAGGACCTCTTAGAGTGGTTTTGTTTGATTTTGCTTTCAATAGAAAGCACTTCTTTAATAGGTTTGTGACCCTCCCTTCCCCTCAGTCTGTCATTTGAAGATATGCTGAAATAGAAACTTTTTACTGTGACTTGATTGCTGCCTCATCCTGGGTCAAAGATCTGCTCAGATACCTGTCTTTGGAAGCAAAGGCCGTCTCTAATTAGCACGTTGGAAAAGATACATGTGTGATAGTTTCAGGCTACAGCAAGGCAGCCAGGATATCTCCAGTGAGCAATTTTAAAATTAGATAAATCCGTTATGCCACCCCAGTAATGTGGGTTTATTGTGGTGTTTGTTGTTCAGCTAATCAGCACTTAATTTCAGTGAAACAACTGCAGAAACGTTGCATGCTGGGGGGAATTTGATAGTTGCAGGACACTATTTATTCCTTTAAAAAAACATGAAATAAAAAAGCCTTGTTAGTTGTTTTTAATCCGTACTTAATGTAATTTGATATGGTTTTAGATCTGCGTAGGTTTGGGCGCGGAACATTCATGGTTTGGTCGTATATCCGTGTAGGTTTGGGCACGGAACGTTCATGGTTTGTTTGGAAAACATTTACAAGAAGATCACTGGCAGAGAGCTGAAGTACGAGGCGTTGATGGGCAAACCCAGCAGGCTGACATACCAGTATGCAGAGCACCTGATCCGGGCCCAGGCCCTGCAGAGGAGCTGGGAGCAGCCCATCCAGACCCTCTATGCTGTGGGGTAAGGTGTGCTGAGCCCACAGGTACCCCAGGAAATCCCAGCCCATCCAGACCTGGTGTGCTGAGCCCCACAGATACACCAGGAAATCCCAGCCCATCCAGGCCCTCTGTGCTGTGGGGTCAGGTGTGCTGAGCCCACAGGTACCCCAGGAAATCCCAGCCCATCCAGACCCTCTGTGCTGTGGGGTAAGGTGTGCTGAGCCCACAGGTACCCCAGGAAATCCCAGCCCATCCAGGCCCTCTATGCTGTGGGGTAAGGTGTGCTGAGCCCCACAGATACAGCAGGAAATTACTCACAGTGTAAATGCCAGCCAAGAAAAACACACAACTCTTACCAGCTTCTTTCTCCTACCATTAAGACCATCTAACTTTCTTGGCGCTATGGTGTATTTTTTATGATGTTTCTATTCTTAAAAATTAATAATACTTTGCTCTTTTTATGTGTAATTTCTGTAGAAGCACAAAAGGTGTTTTATTCACAAATAAGATTTCTCCTGATTTTTTTTTTTTTATTTATCTCTGTAATAGGCTGTGTAAATCTAACAAAAAGGGTTAGCATGGGTGTTTATTTTATTAGGTTTAGTGGTGTAACACCAACTGGCTTGGAGCAAAGGACAGTTAAGAGAGTGTAGAGCTGGACTTTATCTCTGAGGTCATTTAGGTTGGTCATATGCCACATCATAGGATCCTTTTCAGAGGAGGAGATAAAGCTGTATTGTATTAAAGACTGTTCCAGAATCTCCAAGATGTTTGGAAATATAATAAGCTCATTCATAGGCTGCTCATACCTTGATTTTCTCTCCCCTCTCCCCAGTTTGCAGTCTGGAGAGTGATTCAGTTTTACCATGTCACGCTTCATGAAAATGGTGCAGTAAAATAGCTGTGGGGCTGGATTTCTCCCCGTCTGCCTGATTCCACATAAAGCTGTGCGAAGTACAGAATAAACTGCTAAATGGAAACTGTAAAAATGCCTTGTGGCAACTAAAGCTGCAGAGCTGACTGGACTTTGTCGTCCGCAGGGACAATCTCATGACGGATGTCTATGGTGCTAACCTGTACAACCGCTACCTGCAGGAGAGCTCCAGGAAAGGCTCCAAACCCCGCATCCAGGCCAAGGTTTCTGGTGGCAGAGGCCCTGCCACGCTCTCTCAGGACGATGAGATAGGCCTCAGCTGGGAGAACGAGTTGGCGTCCGCGGCTGCTGCCCACTGCAGGTCTGTCCTGGTTTGTACCGGGGTGTACAACCCCCACACCGAGGTGCCCCTGGACACCAGGGACAGCATAACTGAGACCGTGTTCCACGGCCACAGGGATTTTAGGTTTGACCCTGGTTTAGTGGAACCAGATCATATTGTGCCAGATGTGGATGCTGCTGTAGACCTGGTCTTCCAGCTGGAGAACTTTGCACCTAACTGAGGTGACACGATTTCCTAAGGACCACTCAGTGCTGTGCTTTTCTTCCCCAAAACACACTGTGCTTTACAAGAGTGCCACAAACCACTGCCTTCTACATTTTTTTAACCTCTGAATGAATACAATCTTCTATTAGGTATGCTTATTAGTACTACATGTAGATACATTAGCGTGTTCAAGTACGTTCAATATCAATAATGCTTTCTATAGTGCTCCAAATTATGTAATTTCTGGCTTGAGTTGCCCTTTGTTGTCTTCCTCTTTGTTATGTTGGGTATTCTAATAGCAATATTTCATGGCAGCTTATTCATGTACTGGAACTTAAATCCCTCCGTGACAGTACCTTCTTTGGTTTGCTGGAACATCTAGCTTTTAGGTGTTGGGGATCTTGAGGATATCAGATTGTGGTGCTGGGGTCACTCAGTCCATTCCAAATGGGCTGGTACAGAGCACAACATGTGTCAGTGGTTGGCATTCTGCAAGTACTGAATGCTCTCTTCAATCAGAGTGGAGTTCAATCTGTTCCACTTTGGACTTGCTCTCATATAAGCTGCTGCTGCCTTTCTCTGTGTCTGTTTTCCCATGTCCCTGGAGTTTTACTGCTCCTCTGTGCTGTGACGTGTGAAGCCTTAACAGAAATGCCCCTGTGGGGTGGGCAAGGTTGACTTGTTCCCACCGTGCTGGAACTCCAACCAGGCTGAGCACAGTCCTGGAAGGAGAGCAGCAGACCTGGGTGCCCTCTGTGGCCTTTTGCTCTTTGCCTTTCTAGCTGCACTTTTTTTGGGGTTTTTTTTTGAGGAATTTAGAATCTTAGAAAGCTTTAGCAATTTTGTTTCAGGTGTTTCTGTGAGTTGGACTTGACCACTGAATCAGTGACTACTGCTCGGCCAAAAAGTGCCTCATAATTTACTTGAAGCCTCATACCACTGTGGTAATTAACTGGCCTTTAGTGTAATATATTTCCTCTCATGTCAATGTTATATGTTGTTTGGTTCATGGATTTTATAGCTGTTCATTTAAAAAGTAATTTATTTTTTGTTATTTTTGTAAAATACCTCTAAAGTTTTCATCCCAAAGATGTCTTGGAAAATATTTCCGTGTGAATTTGTTACAACACAGTATATGTTGCACTTGTGACATAAGCTTGGAAAACATAACCCAATTAATTGTTTTAAAACCAAACTCAACTTACACCCAAAGATCAATTCACATTAGGGGCTAGTCAGGTTTTTAGGGCTGGGTTTTTTTAGGGTTTGTTTTTTTTTTTTTTTCAAATTAGAAATCGTACAGACAAGACCTGGGTGTTCATTTCTCCCAGGTTCTTGCAGGGCTGGCTGAAAGCATTGACAGACATGGTGGCACGGAGTGAAATGACTTCCTGGCCAAATCCTTCACTGCTCATGATCCCAACAGCAACCTCTGAGAGCTCACAGCTGCTGTGAAGTCAGATTTTGTTGTTGTGTTTCCTCTGCTTGCAAAGCACTGTAATCCCCTCTCCACTGTCAGGACTGTTGATTCATCTCTTGTAATGTTTCCTAAGTAGCTTTCAACATGTCTCGCTGGATCCAGTGTAAGGACACTGCTCTAAACTGTTTATTTCCTGTTTCTTCACTGGAAAAGTATTTACAGCAGCACATTCTTGCCTTTTTATTGGTACAATAAGCAGATACCTACCTATTTCTTAAGCAGTTTTCTGTCGTATACCAAGTATTTGCAAAGAATGCCAAATCTAAGTAAAGATTGTAATTTTGTAAGGCCTGGATGATTTGAAGTCACGTTGTTTCAGTCCTAAAGCATGTTGCAGCACTCTTTTACTTTACCAGAATTGGTGAAGCAAGGAATAAAAATGTTGGAAGTTGCTGAAGAACAGAAAATGTTCTGTTTGTTTCTCCTTTTTTTTCTCTACAATATGCACGAACACTTCACAAGGTTCACAAAGGAACTGTACATATACCTCTTAAATTCCATCCCCCATGGAAACAGTAACATAAAATGTGTTTATAGAAAAGGAAGACAGTCCCTTTTTCTCTGTCACATCACTAGTAAAATGTAAAACCATTGCCCCCATGCAGTCCTCCAAGCCTCAGGGTATTCCAGGTTCTCCAGCTTCGTGACCTGAACTGCAGCTTGGTGAGTGGCAGCGTGGGCTTGGCAGACCCTCAAAAAGCCAAAATGCTGAAAAAACAGCAGATGAAGGAATTAAAGGAAGGTAGAAATAGTGACCTGGATAACACTACACACAGAAGGCACTTGCCAAAAGAGGTGGAAATCTCTTTCCCTCAGTGTAAAGAGGGGAGAAGCTGGGATTACAGGAGTTCCTTTGAAACTCAGTGGTGTGCTTGTACCCTCTGTAACTTGAACAGAAATGGGCAGTACCAGTTGTATGGTATCACAGCGTATCTCACACGGTCTGTATTAAAACCTTTTGTCTAGATGAGGATGAACTCTTGGGTGATGAAATATATCCTGTTTTCAGCATTGACAGAAACAGGCTGCACGTTTAAAGTCTCAGGAAAGAGTGGTTCTGTGGTCACTTGGTGAATAGAACAAACGAGTGCATATTGAAAACAGCACAGGTGGGTTTACTTCGTGTAAAGATTGGTTTACTCTGTCTAATTGAGAACACCTGGGACTCAGCTGGTCTTCATTAAAAGCTCTCCTCCTGGCATTGCGTTGGTCTTGTACGCCAAGCTCAGGGTCCAGCACTGGAATCTAGGATTGTGCTAAACGTGCCTTACAGTTCAACATCCAGCAAGTTTATTTATTGACCTTTTCCTGAAGCAGAAGCAGCACCTGTTGTACGGGTAAGAATCTCAGAATAATATTTTCAGTAGGATTTGGGATTGGTGTCTTGTTCTGTGGAAATCTTTCTGCTAGTTTAACAGCTAACTTCCTGCCCATAGATGTGGAGGAAAAATATTCGGTGAACTTTGACTATAAAAATAGAGAGTTTGGGGGTTTTTTTTTCCGGGTACAAGCTACATAATGAAAGGTCAGTTCAGCACAGCAAATGAGAAATGGTGTAGTGTGTGTAGAGCTCTTGTATCCAAACTATTCCACGTCCCTAGAGAATTCAAGGGAGAGTTCCCAGAAATGAGAAGTCACTTCTAAGTGTTCATCGTGTGCTCTTATAACGACCCACTAAGCGGGAAAAGTTGGGGTTTTTTCCCCCCCCCCAGATTTAGAAACTCTAGCATAAATGTGCAGAACACGTGAGAAATGAAGGTCGGTCCCTCCCAAGAGCAGGTAATTGTTAACCACAGCACTTCCTCCCTCTCACGCCGATTCTCTCCAGCCCTGCACACCAGTGACGGGACAGTTACAGCCACAATGTTTCAGTAGCAAAGGATCGGTCATTAAAGAGAATTAACTGACAAGTTCAGCTCCACCCAGCACTCTGAGCAACCAGCTTTAGAGCACTGACATGTCCTCATTGCTCTTTTGATACCTGAGGCTGTTATTGAAGGAGCAGACAATGCAGAACCAAGTAATTCAATATCTGGCTCCTGCGGATCACAAATACCCATCTGCTGACGTTGGAATTAAAGAGCCAAGCAAAAAGAAAGGGGTGTTGCTTTGTTTAATTTACAGCACTTCAATAAAATCCAGGATCTAAACGTTCCCTTGGGGAGGTACAGTTGTAACTACATTGTTTACACTTAATTGCAATCACTGAAAAAGTTATTTGCACTTCTCCAACGCTGAGCACTTCAGTTTTCATTCTTAATCTTCCAGACAGCTCTGCTGGAGAGTTTGCTAACTGGAAACAATTGAAAGTGCATGCATTTCTGGAAGTGATGGGACAGTTGGAAGGATAAGAGGAAGTTAGTTCAGCACCATTTGTTTAATTAGGAGCACATTAGGTCATATCTTGTGTAAAAGTCGACCATACATCACTGTAGGATAGGATACATAATTTCTTAAAACTTGGTTTTGTTTCTGATCATATACCACAACAAGGTGCATGCATAAAATAACAACAAAATGTATTAATTGCCAAATGTTTACTTTAATTAAACCTTTTTAATGATACACAGTACAATGTATCCACTACTTTGCTAAAATTCACGACAAAAGCAGGTTTCATGTTTAAAAATACTTTTCATAATAAATTCATAAATAGATGAAGGTAAAGTATAAAAAATTACCGTAGTATGCAAGCTTGCTCCCTTGTCTCCTCATATTCCAAATCATTTAGTCAGTATCGTGAGAAGAAAGTTAAAAAGCAAAATAGTTACTGATGATTAGAAATGTACAGCCTGCATCTCTCGAAGAAACCTTGGAAAGCAACAGATTTGTCGTAGAAAATGCAGAACCATTTTAACACTGTTATCATCCAAACCCCTCAAATAATTTTGGAATGCAGTGAATGAATTCAATATGAATTAGAGATTTTTACCTTCCCCCCAAGAGGTGTGTGTGAGCCAGACTGGCTGGGATGCTCCCTGCTCTCTGGAGTTGTGGGCTTTTTTACCTGTCAGATCTCAGCGAGTGAGGCACAGAAGAGGGAAAAGCTGGCTGACAGCACAGAGCGCATCTGGCTATCAGAAATCATCTCTCCTTACAGACTTACAAAATAGAAATCTTTAAAAACAGTTACAAAGAACTAAATGCACCTTCTGCTCAGTATGTGCCTGTTTCTACTTTCTGTCTGGCAGGCAGGACGGGGTCTGGTGTCCCCCACTGGCTTCCCCTGTTTTGGGAATGGTTTGTGTGTGTCACACCGTTCCAACACAACCCTACGGGGAATCCCTGGTACTACACCACCAAACCCTATTAGCAAAGTTATTCTCCTCATCAGTATTATCACTCTCTTAAGAAAGCATTTATTTTGTCAAGTATCAAACTACTTTTCACACTTTATCTATTTTAGTATCATTTATAAAGGGAAAAATCTTACTTATGCACAGCATTGAAATAGGAAATGAACATGAAAAATGCAGAATAATCAGGATGATCTGCCTTTCACATTAATGATTTTTTTCCTCTGCTAACTATTTCCCTTTAGTGCAAAACCACCTCCATACAAGTTTTGTGCTTTATTTGCAATGGTACCGAGATGCTTTTGAAGACACTGGGAGGCACCTGTCTGCAGCTTTCATGTCTGAAAATCCAGCTCTTGGCTCACTTTTAAAAAATGTCTTCAAGTTTTCAAGACAAGTTTGCATGCCATGCCCAAAGGACAATCTCCCACACCCTTGTTTTCACATGTGATAGTCTAGGCACCCAAAACAAGCAAGAGCTCCACTTTTGGTGAAGTTCTTGGAAATCTACCAGTATTAGCCAATGGGAAAGCTATTAGTGGTATTAGCTGGGCTTCATTTAGTTTTAGAATGTGTCAATAAAGAGACATTCTAAAAACTTGCTTTCCAGTACAGTGAGAGTAAGAAAACCATCAGGACTTCTCCTCTGGTCATAAGTATTCTCATTTTTCTCAAATTTTGTTTTGCAAAGCAAATGTTAGCAGGTTTCTGGCCTGACATCTATTTGGTTTTAAATTTACATAATTACAAATATTTGTACAAGTTCCGTCCGTGATGATGGACTCGATGAGAAACTGGAGATAAAATTAGCTTAAAGCAAAATCAATACAAAGGGTAACAAAGGCCTTGCTCCTGGGAACCACATTCTGCTGATGATTTCATTTCAGTATTTGCCTCTGCATTCCACTCCCAAGTGTTACAAGGCAGAAATCAATGTCCCCTTCTGTGCTTTTGTAATATTTTTGCACACTTTGGTACTGCCAAAAATAAATGACAAATACTAATGCAAATACGTGATCAGCCAAGGGGATCTGCTTAAAAGCAATTACTGCACCAAAGTCTTGTTAATGTTCAACTGGCAGTGAACAGGTTTCTTGGCAAATGTTTATGCTGTGAACTCTGAACAAGCACTACTGAATTATTCACTCGATGTACATCAGTGCCCATTTGTACCCTGAGAGCTGAAAGTCAGGTTTTTACCCGTAAATCACAGGTTTATTGCTCCTCACTCTCTTCACCCAGGTATCCTTTTGGTTTCAATAGGATTAATGGAGTTAAACCAGCAATCTTTCTAATGCCTGAATTCCACAGCTGTGTGTGAGTCACAGGTTTAATAAAGTCTTCAGCAGGCCAGTGAAAAGCTCTACATTTACTGTTTATTTCTGGCTAAGAAGCTCCCAGCCTAGTGAGGACTGTGCTACTGCCAGTGAACAAAGGAAGGCTTTGGTAATCAAAATAAACTTTAACTACCGACAGCCCAAGCACCACCAGCTGCTAACCTAAAAAATAAACCAGGTCTTCAGGCTATTTATTTCTTTGTTCCATTTTTGTTCAGCCAGGTGGGCATGCAAACTTGTGCTACACTTGTTACAACACAGAAGAGCCAAGAGTTAAAACTGATTTAAAGCCATAGTTTTAGTTTTCTGCAGCAAACTGAAAACTAATTGGAATTGGTGCCTTCATTTAAAGTACAGCAAACAAATCACTGCTGCTGTATTGCACATTTTCTGACTGAACCAGACTGACCTGCAGACAGAGCCTCACCCTTCAAGCCTAGTTTAAGAGATAAATCCAGGCAAAATGTAATGAAAAGTGTAGTGCCTGGTCTAATTCTACTTATTTACTAAACAAACCTCAAAACTAAGAAAATGGATCAGAAATTCCTCAGTTCTCCATCTACTGTAAAAACACAATCATTCCCTGGCTGCACTGGAAGCAGGATTTATGTTCATTTTGCTGCTTGTTCCAGTCTGAAGATGAGTTACTACGTAAACTATGGATTTCAGTCTGAGCAGTAGCAATACTGTTGTTAAACGCGTGTGAATTTTTCTCAGCATTAAATAATTTGGCACTAACCCTGCAGGCAGAGGGAGGCTGAGCTCATCTGGGGGTCCCTGCTCAAGCAGAACTGCAGGACCATGACCTAGAGATGTAAACTGTAACGTGTCGTGGCAGAAAGTCAAATGCTTGCAAATATTCTGTACCTTAAGGAGCATCTCACCAGCGGGAAAAGCAGTCACCAGGACTGACTTTTAGCTTGGGCTGTCTTCACAGCTTCTCCTGAGAGCAGAATACAGGGAATACACCAACAGCTCTGAGGTTTGGACAGTTCTCATTTTCGGTGTCTAGCTGGACGTTTATTGCCTATTATCTCTGGCTGAAGGAGAGCTGGGAATATCCTGGAAAACTATCCAAAAACACTACCAAGTACTGCAGCTCAGCCTGCCCTTGCGTAGAAAATACTAGAATTGTGAAAACTGTAGTAGTTGAAAAATTTAAGGCCTTTTCATTCTCACAACTATAAAATTTGAAAACTAACCCCTTAGATAGAAGCAAACAGGCTACAAAGCATACATTACTCCTCAGTTATCTACCTCACAGTTTAAAAAACCAGAAAGAGCAGAGAATGCTTTAATATTTGCTACAGGAAGATGAATAGTATTAAAGAATTAGTATCCATTAGCCCTTTCCTAAATCTTCCTAATTTTCATGACACTGGATATGCTGGATGACTAAACTGGTGCAGCCCTAGTAGCAAAACAATTCAAGTCCTTTTTGATCTGGATTTTTCAAAGAGACAAGTGACTTCACTTTAAATGGGTGCTTTTTGAAAGTAAGCTCCTTCAAATTGTCAGGATTGCAGAAATCACTTGCCATCCCTGAACACATTTGCTTTATCTGCAGAGTTAGAAATATTGCTGCCCCTGCTCTCTTTGCAAAGCCACTTTTGTAAGGTGCCTGAGAGTGTAAATGCAGAGGACTGCTGCCATCAGTGCCTCAGCTACGTCTGCAAGATTCACTGCAGAGCTGCATCTGAAAGAACTGGATGGAGCTGGATTATAAAATCTGTTTTACTTAACGTAGCCTTTTGATCAACTATGAAAGATTTTTCCAGCTGAATGTTTTCAAGAAATGAAAAGCAACTTGTGACTTGTGGTAGGGAGAGGGAAACGTTTGGGTACAAAGCTGGGAGGGAATCACCCAAAAAGACACTGGTTTCCTACAACCAAGAAGTTGCAATGCACGCAGTTCTCAGCTATTCTGAGGTCTTCTTCCCCATTATATGCCCATGTAGTATTTAAAGAGATGGTTTAAAAAACAAAACCAATAAAAAAATCAAATCCACTTATGCCGCTTCTGCACTCTGGTAACATAACATCAAATGTATGGCCAGAATGAACCCTGTATTTGACCATTAGGCACATGGCAAGATACCTTGGCTACAGTCAGTTCAAGGTTTCTCCAGTTCCTGTTTCCAGTGGTGCAGGTCTTGAGTTGTGGAATGAAATGATGAGACCTGAGGGCAAATTCTCAGTGATACTTCCACTTGGAAAAAGGAGCTATCACTGTGCAAACAATAGCAAATGAAATGCATCTTCCCTCTCCTCAAGGCTGTTTTAAATCACTGCCCTGGTCCGATCCCGCTTGGCAGCAAGTCCCGTGGTAGTGCTCAGGCTGGTTTTGCTTTCTGTTAAAATACTAACTTCAAATGGTAACTAAACCTGAGAGAAGCTCCCCCACCTGGGCCTGTCCCAGCAGCAACTAGCAATCCACATGCCCTAGGACAGGCGGCTGCTGCTTGGTCCTGTAATCAAAGTCTTGGCTGTTATGGCCCTTGAAATACCTCTATCAAAGACACTGTCACTTTCTGGTCACTAGTGGAGTGCTGAGGATTTGAAGAGACGTTGTCAAGATTGCCTGTTCCAAAAGTGACCTCCTTTGCCACCAGTCCCTTGCTAAATGCTTACAGACCTTCAGGTTTGCATCAGTCTCTTCCCCAACCAAATGTCTTCCCACCCCAAAATACCAAGTTCAAAGTCGTTTCCTCCATTTTTGTAACTGGTATGAAGGTTACAGAAAATAAAATGGTGGGGACAAATGTTGAGTAAGTTTCTCAGAGGGTCTGACTTTTAGGACGACCTCTCAAAAGTCCCTTTTTAAAAATAAGACACCAAAGCAAACAGGATTGTGTCTAACTTCTACAAAATTGCTGGTTTCACAGGAGGAGGAGGAGAATATGGCTACCATGCTACTGAGCATTAGGGTGAAGCACCATCTAAATTCCAGTAAAGTTAGGGATATCACCTAGCTCTTATCAGCAGCTACACCCCCAGCCTTCTACAAGGGCTTTGCTGTCAAGCCTGATGCTGTCAGTATTCTTCTCACTGAACATGGGCCCTCCGTGCCTCATCATGAGCTCCGTAGCCATCTTCACAAAGGCCTCCTCCACGTTGCTGGAGTCTTTCGCAGAGGTCTCTATGGCACAGATGATATTGTCATAGTGTTGAGCCAGGCTCTGAGCTTCTTCCAGCTGAACCTCTCTAAGGTCACTTAGGTCAGACTTGTTTCCTGGAAGAAAAGGAAACAACAGAGCAATTCATAATGGCTGTTTATGTCACAGGAAGTGTTTGGCAGGAGGTTCTCGGGTTGCCCAAGGAAGCTGCAGAATTTCCATTCTGTGGATTTTCCAAATGTGACTGAAAAGGCCCCAGCCCTGGCCTTGCTCCGAGCAGGAGGTTGGGCTGGATAATCTGCCCAGCCCTTTCCAACCTGTATTTCTGTATTACCCATAAAGAACAGAAAAAGTAACTGAAGAGTGCTGGCTGTAGCCCCTACAGAAGAGAATGGGCTAGAAATGAAAGTGAAAACCATTCTGTGAAAACAACAGCTGTCTGCTGGTTCCTAGGGAAATTAGAATGGTACTGCTGTTGTATTAGCAGCTCTACAGGCCCCAAGAGCCACATCTGAGTCCAAAACACTTGGGCTGGAAAGCAGAACCTCTAGCGAAGAACTGACAGACCCTGACTGCCCCAAAGTCCTTCCAAAATTCCTTGTCTGCTGCAGCATGTGTGTGTTCCAACTCACCAAAACACATCAGCTTGCTACGATGGAGCTTCCCTGGGCCCTGGAAACCTAAAGATCTTTATATTGAAATAGCTCCACAGCAGCTGGGCCTCAGGACTGGGAAACCCTGGGCATCCCACTTCTCCGTTAAGGGAGATGCAAAGGAATCAAAGCTGTCTGCTTCTTAACAGAATTCAATCAAAGCAAAACATTTCTGCTTCGGTGAATCAGCGCTTTTGGTAAGATTCCCAGTCGGGTCTATTCAGACACCTTAACTTCACCCAAAACCGAAACGTGTGGCCATGTTAAGCAAGTAGTGACATTTCTAACTCACCAATCAGTAACTGCACTATGTTGGAACCGGCGTACTTCCTGACATCCTCGATCCAGCGAGGGATGGACAGGAAGGAGCCTCTCTTGCTGATGTCGTAGGCCAGGATGGCCCCGTTGGCGCTGCGATAGTAACTCTGGGTGATGGTCCGGAACCTCTCCTGGCCGGCCGTGTCCCAGATCTGCAGCTGAAGGGAAACAGCACAGAGTGAGACCAGCAGCAGCCCTCCTCAGCCAAGAGAGAACTTGATCCAAGAGCCTTGATCCAAGTCTCCTGTAGATGCAGTACATTCCAGCCCCGTGTTTATCTAGCCTTTTGTTCATGATCTAAGGATGAGAATATATCCTTGAGAACCTCGATATAAACATATATATAGATACATACATATGCAATCTCTGCTGAGAACCTGGCTGCTCAAAGTTTGTATCCGCATCAGTTGGGACCCTGGTTTTCTGCCGGTGAGCTCCTTCTGTGGCAGATTCTGAAATTCTCTTGTGTGCCCAGCCCTGCCCCTTTGCCACCCTCTGCAGCAGAGCCAGCAGAACAAGATGCCAGCCTGCAGCCAAGGTCACCCGGGGTGCCACTGAAACTGCAGGTGGGTTTTCACTACCCCATCGTCTGTGGCACTGACGTGGCTTTGCCAGTTCTGCTCCCGGGGCAGGAACAAAGGGAGCAGGATGTGGCCACATAATCTGAGAGCTCTGACGCTGTTTTAGAAGGAAATATGAGACAATTAAAAGAATATAGATAAAAGAGTGTGTAAATGAAAATCCTACGTTTCAATAAAGTCAGTCAAGGATCTCATCAGTCTAATCACCTGTCCTTTTTTGGGTGGTAGAACAGACTTTACATCTGGGCAGGAGGAAGAAATGCTTGGTTTATATCCTTTTGCCTAAATCCAGCAGCGTAAGAATTATGGGCTTGGTATCAGAGTTTGAGTTCCCAGTAATAGATGTTCCAGAGGAAGAAACCAACTAATTCAGAGTGGACAAACACAATATCCTGCTCATAGGGAATTTCTTTGTAAATCCTCTTGTTTTATAGGTTGTCTAATGTCCTGGAACATGATGCCTTATATTCCACGATCTTTTAATCTAAAGTAACTATGGATGTTCTCATCCTCCATATAAATCTCTAATCCTTTTTCAATCTTTCAAAGCTCTTGGCTTCAATATAAAGTCACAATGAGACTAAAGAATTTCCTTTCATAAATTTATATTCTGTTGCCCTTTCACTTCTCTACCCCCAAATGATAAATGAGAGACCAGTGCTTGTCTTTTTGTGCCATTCCTTATACTCTGCATCTCCACTGAAACAGGACATAAGCAAATACTACTGGGGTTTTTAATCCTCCCATAGTGTGGACCTTTTATTTATGGTCTCCTCTCTCTCTGAACCTCCTTATTTTAAAGTGTTGTCAACAACTTAATACAATGTGCCAGCGGTATTTTGTACCAAATAATATAGAATCGTTTTTCCTGTTATTTCTTTTGCACATCAGTGTTTTGTTTGTATCTTCTGACTCTGCTGCATTTTTGAGCAGCAAATTTCACTTTGGGAAAGGCTGTGCTGATAAGATCTCATTTCCTGTGCTAAGCAAGCATTGAGATCCCAGATGATATACGTGCAGCTTAAAAGGAATCAATCCAATGAAAAAGCACTTCTCAGTTCTGGTAAGAGTTTTCTCAGAGAAGGGGAAGGGACTGTAATGGACTCAGAAAACCACAAAGCAATGATTATTAATGGAACAGATAATGGTCCAGAGCAGTCAACAGCAATTACCAGAGACAAAGAAATTCGGGGCAGGTTTATGGACGATCTCTGTACTCAAGTCTCCCACTAGACCTTTGTGTTTGTTACGTAGTTTTAAATCTCAGTACTTGATTAGGTCAAGTGCAAGGAAAGGCAAATGATGATTGCTCAGCTCTTGGGAAGGGTCTGAGGGATTCCGTGCATACAGACAAAATTAGAAACATTTTAATTAAAAAATAAAGTTGTTTTCACTTACACCTTTCACATGGTGTAAATAAAAGTGCAGAGTGACTGAGCAAGCCCGTCCTGGGCCGTGTGCTCTGTGGTGGATTTTGAGAACCCCTGTATCAATATATTCCAGAGAATCACAGAATCACTGAGGTTAGGACAGATTTTGGGAGGTGGCAAAGCCAACTGGCTGCTCAAAGCGGAGGCAAAACTTACTACTTCCAGAAAGAATTGCTCCGTGGTTTTCCCAGGGACAAACATGAGTCTGACCAGCCTGTAGTTCCCTGGATTTGTTGTGCTCTCTGAAGATGAGTACAATGTTCGCCTTTCTTGGGTCCTTCCTAATTTCTACAGCCTCTCAGTAGTGACAGAACAACCTGGAAATGTCATCAGCAAGATCTCGGAGCACTCCCCGACACGTTTTACTCCAACATTTGTGTGTGTTCACAGGACTGAACGTACAAAGTGGCTGGAGCCCTCAGTGTCCTGCTGGGAACAGCACCGAGCACAGGTCTGACCTTCTCAGGAGCTCACGCAGGACTCTCCCTCCCAGCACACACCCTCCAGGTAAGCACAGGCACTGGGGGTTCGTGGTCCCCTACGTGTCACTCCTCCTGTTTAAGGACTCTGAGCCATTCAGCTTTTTACATCATCTCCAGTTTGTGGTGCTCTGCCTTCATTGCTGAGACTCCAGCATGCGTTAGACCCTAAATAGATACTTTTTTTGCAAACGTATACACACATTTGTCACTGCTCCCATCACTTCTGGGGGCAGCAGGAGCCAGGGGAGTGCCCCCTTTTTCAGGCACAGTCAGTTAATACTGCCATGGGTTCGTGACTCGTGCAAGCCAAGCTATGGCAATCTTGTCAGCAAGGACATCCCACCCCAGATTACTTAATGTAAAGCAAGTTGTATTTCTAAAGGAAAAACACACCTAGTTTGCTTGACAGCATCTTTGGAGAATTCTAAGAAAAATATTTCCGTATGACATTAATCAGTCTGATACATGGTTAAAAATACAATTTAAGTAATTACAAAAATACCAGTTGTGATCCTAAGTAAACACTATTTTCTCCAGCATGTGTAGAGACAAATTTCACAGAATTCTACTGAAAAAGAACCATGACAACTATATAAAAATACCAGTCACAACTATAACTTTAACCAGCTCTTGCATAGTAGAAGTTTTATATAGTATTTCTGTTAAACTCTATTTACAAGCATGTAAGTCTTGACAAGAAATAACAATTGAAAACTCTTTGGAAAAAAATGTAGCCTTAGTATTTCTCATTGCAAAGTCCCTCAAGTGTAAGTCAAAAAGTTAAATACCAAAAGAACTGTACTAGCCACAGGTTACAAAAAAATACATGCTCACGTATTCTTTTGTACTGTACAAGTGTATCACGTATGTTGTAAATGACACAAAGTTCTTAATTACTTATTTCCTTGATTTAAGTGTTTCAGCTTTGTAAATCACATGATGGTAGCCACGTCTGTCACTCAGTAACCTTTTAAAGCAGTTCCTGGTTTTGTAATTACTTTGGCAACTCCTTCGGTGTAAGAAAGACAGAGAGAAGTCAGGATTGCCAGAGAATTGTGCTGAATTCATTTGAAATTACTAATTAAAAACACCTATGAAATCAGAGGTTGGTGGCAGGCCTTTAGGGGGAACACTGCTAGGAACAAGAGGCCAGGATAAAGAACAGGGAATAAACACTCATTGTTCAGGAGGAATATGACAGAACAGCCAAAGTGAACAAAGACAAGGAGCCACCTCTCTTGTGCCAATTGTTTCACCACTGAATACCCATTTCCTTACAAAAGCTGGTTATTTTGATCTGCTCTTAGCTTTGAATTTTTTGGACAGCCATGCTCTTCATGGTGGCACATAAAGGGCAGTGAGAGACACCAGAAAAAAACTGAAACAAGGAGTGTTTCAGATTGATGTAAGGAGGAGAACAAAAGGTGGTAAAATTCATGGAGGTTCTCAGGAAGATCATTCTGGGATGTCTGCTCAGGCTTACAGAAAGCAGGTTTTGAACCACAGAAATAGACAAGATGTTGAAGATGGCGAGTGGCAGGTTGGCCAAAGAGCACAGTAAATGATCATTATCAAATGTGGCTGCTTCTTGCATTGATGAACATATTGTTTATCAAAGGTTAATGCTTAACAGATGGCCTCAAGACACATTAAATAATTTCTCCCTGCCTTCCTTCCTACATAATTTACTAAGTACTTTCCTGATTCTTCTAAAGTATCACGGGAGTTCAGGTGTACTTTTGCTTGTGGAGCAGCATAAATAATGACTAAGTACATCCTACAGCTGGCACCTTCCTTTACAAAAATGGAAGTGTCACTTTTGCAGCAATATAACAACTTCCATAAGATTTTCCAGTAGTGAAATACTGGACCTAAAGACTGTGCTAAATGAATCTAGACCAACCGTGTCAGAATCCTGTCATCTCACACGGCAAACAATAATATACATTCCTGTAGGCTGGCAAATCACAACACTTGCTCCTAAAAACATTTATTGAAACAGTCTTGCAACTTAATCCACGCGGTTTCTGCCAAAAGCAACATCTCTGTGGCAGTGTATTTCAATTTAAAGTGATATTCATGCACAGAACAGTCAGGATAAACTGCTCCATTCAAATGTTTCCCTACACAGTTTTCAGAGAATGAGGAATCCCTCTTTGGTGGGAAGGCAGCATTCCCGTTTGCTCCAGCGTTGTGAGTGTCAAAGGAGTTGACAGAGAGCTACACTTTCCTCTGGATATCAGAGATATCCAATAGCTCTGCCTGTATTTGTGTAGCGATGTTATTAAAGCCCCAGGCAGGAGACAAGAGAGTTAACAAGTCACAACTTTGTGTTACTTGCAATTTGGCCAGATCATGACACGTTACATTTTGGGCCATTCTGAAAGGAATACAGTTCCATGAGGCCTGAATCAAAGCCAATAATCTTGATAACATATGGGCTGAAAAAGCTTGTAAATGAAGAAGTGCAATGCTACATAAGGAAGTATTTGTTATAAAAGCAGTGTGTTTTCAACTGGTCTTCTCTCCTGCTACTTTCTGAAAGTTATACTGAGAGAGAAAAACCATGGCATAGAGGAAAAAATACTTTATGTAAAACGCTATGAAATGACAGCATAAAGTAGACATTAAAGACAATTAATCAGCTCACAGGAGGTAATTTGTCAAAAGAAAAAGACTTTTGTTATTACTAACCATGAGTTATGGACTTGGACTTAGGAATGCCCTTGCCTATCATTACGTAAAATCTTGGTTCCAGCATTTTATAAATATAATTTCTTACAGTGACATAACAGTTATAAAACATCTTTGTTCTGTTTGCCAGATTTTTTCTATCACTCAAAGAACAAGTAATTATTTTATCAATAGGACTTTAATCACTATGCATTAAGTGATTAACACCCCTTTTAAACACTTTTGAGTGATTAACAAGACCAACTTTTGGGCACTACAGTCTGTACTCTAGGATTTAGCCAGCTAAGAAGAATGTCTTTTACAGAAAGCAGCATGCCACAATTTCAACCAGTTAAACAGCATGTACTAGGACATTCCTTTAAATGAAGATAGACTGCAGACATTTCATAAAGCTGACGGGGAAATTCTGGATATATGCTGGCCAGAATTTGCCTTTGTGATGAAAATCAAGGTGGTCAGCACAGGCACTTTGACTCTGAGGTTCCAATGGACCCCAGGGTGTCAGATCTGCCAAAGCCCTGCCTGGCTCCATGGCAAAAGCATTTCAGCTCCAACATCTCCAAGAGCCCGTGGCCCTTGTATATCCCACTGGACAGTGCAGCCCACTGCAGCTGGAGATCTTGAGCAGAAGTCTGGATGGCACAGCCAAGGTTACACACTCTTCCTCCCTGGAAGTGGTGAATCTCTGCAAGTCAGGGTGAGCACATTTTGGGGAACCTTTCGAACCAGCAAACTGATTTATGTCTAAAGGGAAAGCTTCAGTTGTCAGGACTGTCCAGAACAGCTCCTTTCTCCAGCACTAATATCTCTTTCTATGTGACGTTGTCAGCTTCAGTAGCTGATGAAGCAGCAGTGTAAGGATTACCACGTGAGACATTTGAAAGAATACTGCTTCAAGGTGCAAGGGAAGCCTTAAGTTTCATAAATAATTTTTAAAAAAAGTTATTTGCAGAACCATAACCGTCAGTATTCCAACATGCTCGTGTCCTCTTATCCAAAAAAACACATCAAAAGAAAGTGAGACCTAAAATCCTTGGGCTCCAAATGTTTCAGAAACATTATGTAACTGTAACGGGAACATCTGAGGTCTGAAGCAGAAAGGGGCACTAACACATTTAACCTTAAATTGTTTGTTTGTTTCAATCTCAAAAAAAGTGTTGTTGGGTTGCAACACTACCCTCAGCCAGACTGAAAATGAAGTTTAGGCCACTGGGGAGGTGGAACAAGTAGTGCCCAAGACCTCTTTGGTTCTTTTTTTTGGTAGACACTTTGTTTTGAAGAAACTTCTAAAGATGAGCCTCTAAAACACTATAAAAACAGGAATTTTCTCATTTCTGTACCATTTGCTAAATAGAAAACAATATTTTCTTGAGTCGCATAAACCCCTAACGCAATCAAAGCAGCAGAGAATTACCTGGCCTGCTTTTGTAAGGCAAGCAGTGCAAGTTGTGTGTGCAAGGGAGCTCACACGAGTGTAAGAAAATGCTTCCTTATTTCCTGTTTCCAGTAGCATGCTGAGCAAACCCAACTCAGATTAGATGGGCTGCTCTGAAATCTCAATCCAGCTGGAAAAGTCTGATTTAAACTTCACACACACCCCACACCTTAACAGATCAAACAAAAAAAAAACCCCTCCAAGCAAATGTTTTCATATTCAAGCTGTGTCCCTGACTCAGCAGCTGACAAAAGTATCTGTAAGGTAAATCAGCAACAATGTTGAATTAATTTCTCTAAGGTAATGCTTAAAATACTCTTCTTCAATACGTGCATTCTTAATTTTTTTCTAAGTGGAAGTACAGAACAACCCAAAGAGAAAGAAAGCTTCAAGACCTTGCATTTTCTTACCTGTTTTTTGTAAAATACTTAGAAACAATGCACAGGTTTTGTTACAGACTGGCTACTGAGGCAGGAATATTCAGCTGTGAGTACTGACAATATGAAAAAGCACACCTAGGAAGTTTGGCTGATTTCCTGGGGTACTCCTCCCCTGCTCCTGAAGTCCCTGGCTGAGACCGTGGCACCAGGAACAGACACATTTGTCACTTTCTATGTGCCCGGCATTTAAATGGAGGCAGGTTTCAACCTTAAAGGAAACCCCCACTCCTCACTTGCCAGAAAGTGTGGAAGAGGTACTGACAGCTCAAACAGAAAACCTGAGTTTCCTTTTCAGCTCCTCAGCCCCAGGCAGACGTGATAGGGAACGGTGTGATACTACCAAGAACATAAACACTGTTGCTAGGTGTGGAACTGCTCATCCCTCTCTTTTCCTAAAAAAATGTGAGCCTTCATTTCTTCTGTTTTCTGCAACTTTCTCACTTTAATATTCTGCTCACCAAAGTTCATTTGTAAGAAAAAACCAACAGAGGACTTTGACACCTACTTTGGTAAACACAGGCCAAAACTTAACTGCAATTACTGTACTTGCGTGTCACCAAAAGCTTTACAGTTCCATCATCTTTCTCCAGGCAGGGACTGAATTAAGTGCTTTTTAGTCCCACTGCGGGTAAGGATAGTTGTACAACCCAGTTCTGGAGGGGCTGGTGAAGGGATTTATCCCAGCAGCCCCTTACAAACCGCAGGTGCTTTAAACATTTTCTCCCCACTGTTTACTTGCACTTCTGTGCTCAGAGGGTGAGCACAGCTGTAGGGAATCTGTGCCACCGAGAATCTGAGCAAAGATCCACTGGGTACGTGTCCTAGGCTCTTTCTAACCCTGACAGCCACCTGATTCCCTCCGGCATAAGAAAAACAGATGTCAAATTTAGAGTTCATTGGTTCTATAAAGAAGAACTGTAAAAACGGCACTTCCTGTGACACCCTGTAAACAGTGTCTTAAGATAATAACGTGCCTAATTTAAGAACCTTCTCTCAATCTGCCAGTTCCACATCCCTTTCTGGAAACACGACAGGCCAGCTGAGCTTTCTTCTGGCTTGTAAACAGACCAGAAGCCTGAGGAAAGAGGGGTGCTGCTGCTACCGGCTACGCAGCCGCTCCCGCC
>VZTD01006082.1:1272947-1334265 GCA_013397725.1 Rhagologus leucostigma
TCTCGGTCCAACCAACACAGACCATCGTGTGCGGGCAGACAAGGGGTAGCGGTTCTGGCGGTACTGACGAGCCGTTCATTAATCGCTGCCCGGGCAGAGGATCTCCCCGTGCCGGTACTCGTCCGCATCCTTGCTGGAGCGACAGATTTTTGTGTTGTGCTTTCCTGGTTTCGCGTGTTCCTTTTCCAGAAATAAACAGGTGCAGTTGCCATTCAGCCTTCCAGGAAGTGCAGCTGACTTGCCTTGCTGGCTTTTCATTTTCGGGTCTGAGCTGGGTGTGGTTTGTGTTCCATAGGCACAGGCCGGGGCTCAGGGCTATGGTTTTTCACCCTTGCAAGGTCCTGTGCTGCTGAGAGACGGCTTTAAGAGCTGTTAACATCCCGTTACGTGTCTGACATGTGCACAAGTATGTGTGTGTGACTGTGTTACATGGCAAACTGGCTCTGTGTATTAAGCGTATCTCAAAAGTCCGGAATTATTTGTGTTTTAACTGCTGTCTGGGTTATCTACAAAGCAAAGTGCTCTTTAACGGGGGCTCTCCTTTACATGACATGGTAAATCAAGATGCTAATAAGCTTTACTAATTAGATATATTGACAGAGCACATTTTGTTACTCTGTTCTTTGTTCCAAAGACCGGCTGAATTCCATCCTCATCGTTTCAGGTTATAAAATTGTGAAATGAAACTGTTTTATGGCAAAGAGTGAGAGTTAAATTGTCCCACAGGTAGTTGTGCAGGAGGAGGGCAACCTGATTATCTCTGAGCCAGCACAGCCAACCAGGCCAGCTTGGCTTGAATTGCCTCTGAATCAATCTATTTTTGGGTGGCTCCATGATTATTCCTTTTCAGGTCTGAATATATATTTTTTGGTGATCCATGGTAACCTTCCAGCCAAGAGCAGAGGTTTAAGTACTCCATCAGGCTGGACCAAAGGCTTTCTGTTCCTGGTAGCTTGCAACTCTGAATTAAGCAGGCCACTGAATCCTCGGATATTGATCAGCCAGGAAAGAAAAGGTGTAAAAGAGGAAATAAGACATCAGTGTGTGTATGCTTTCATGCTAATTATATTTTATGAGCTGAGAAAAACACTTCAGGAAATTTAGGTTAGTTAGGAGGAAGCAGTGCTAGAGATGTCAGTCTTTAATATTTGTAATTCATCGTATCACCTTATTTTAATGGAAAACTAAAGGTGCTACTTCTATGAAGATAATTATAAATCAAGTATTTCATTATCCTTGCTAGAGATCACTGCAAACATTTTTCTTTTAGCTATTGTTGTTGCTGCTTTTCATCATGAGCCTTTAACTGCCTTTAAAATAAAGAATTCCCCAAACAAAATCACAAATTGTCACATTATATTGTTAGGCTAATGTGAGGGATCTGTCCTGAGTTCTCTCACGTTATGAAAGCTGTAAGTAGTGGTTTGAGTGTTAAAATACTGGGTTTTCTTTGATTAATCCCCAGACTCCACTGGGGTTGACACCTGTTTCATGCAAAGATCAGGAAAAACAAAATGGGTTTAAATCAATTCCGATTTGTATCTGGCTGTATTTGAGAGTTTCATCTGATTCATCAGAGAAGAGTGCTAGGAACACTCTGTAGTAGTCTCTTTATTAGTACTACTCTAGTAGTACCTAGAAAACAGTACTAAAACCTGGTAGAAAACCCCCTAAACTGGCCTTAGTCACAGTTTCTTTTTCTCTCAGTTCAGCAGGGGAAGTGAAAATTCAATTCCACCGAATGGGTTGAGCTGCAGAGCCCTGGGTGCAGATTGTTGTCGATTTCCACACTGGATTTGGGGGGTGGGACTGGATTGTGTTTCAAAGCAGCTGCTAAAGTCTTGAAGTTAAAAAGGAAATGAATTAAGTTCTGACCTTCTAAACAAACATCTACAGTGATCTCGTATGAAATAGACAAAACACAAGGAAGATCCTAAAATCTGCTCCCCGCTCTCCTGCAGCACTGTTTGAAGGAGCCGAGGGCAGGGGTTCTAAGTAAGTTCTGTAACTCTGTGAGCACACAGTAAATTTGTTGAATCCTCTGCAGTAGCAAGCATTCATTCCCAGTAACTTCCAGTGGGAATGTACAACAATCACCAAAATTGTTCATGGAAACCAAGATGGCTTATGGCCTGGTTTGCACATTGTTTATACCGTGTTCCAAGATAAATTTTCCAGCAAATTTCAACCTTTTGTCCCTGTATTTACAGTGCAGGCATGTTATTTGATGTGGTAATGCTCCTTACGTGGTACAGCCTTTCCCTGGGGAGATTTTGGTTAAGAGAGACAACATTTTGTCCTCTCTGTGGATGGGGTGTGGACCTTTTAACTCACAAAGGCTGGCACAAATGGATGGGTGTTTTGAAGCCCATCGCCAGTGAACAGATATTCCTGCTGTACAGGAATGCAGGAATTCCTGCTGGCAGCCTCTCTTTCCCATGTCTGTATTGTGTGTGAGCAGGAACTGGGGAGCAGCAGATGGGCAGAGATGCTCTTTAGGGTAATGGTAAGAACTGTGTTTAATTGGGAAGCCCCACATTGTTGCAATGGGGTTTTCCTTATGTGCTCTTTTCCACACTCAACCCTTTGTCCTTCAGAGCTGCAGTGGTCCCAGCACTTGGAAGACTCCTGGAATCCCAGAAAATGGTGCCACTTGGACCTATTCCAGCAGAAATTTTGCTTCTGCCTGGCGTTCTGTTGCCGTAGTAGCACAAGTGGCAGCAGAACCGTCAAGTTATAAGGAAATTGCTGACAAATAAACAGGGAAAAAATGAGATTCCAAAACTTCTCCAACCGAGGATTTGTATTGAGTACTTCTGCCTGTAAGCCTGCAGAGCCTACCCTTGGTATGGGGAAATTGAGAATGTCTCCCTCATGGTGGCTCCTGGCAATGGAACAGCTCCTGTTCCTCAGTTGTTCAGCAAAGTGTGTGACTTCGTCATGTGTGATGTGCTCCTCACCCTGCGCGGGTGTCGGGTTTGTTCTCAGCCGAGTTTCAGAACAAGCTGGGAATGAAAAAAAAGTTGTGATTGTATTGATGAAGTTCTCCAAGTTACGCATTTTGAGTGTTAGAAGCCGTAAGCTACTTGCAGCTCCTTTCAGATGGCTCAGTTGTGGAGACTCTTTGTCATTTGGAATACTATATTCATCTACACAGCTTAATCATCTTCTGAATGAGCGCAGTGCAAATCCTCCTCTGCTTGGCTTCTAAGGGCTTTTATCAATCTTAGTCACCCATCCTTTTTCCTTCTCTGTGCTCTGTAGATGATGAAAGGCAGTTGTTGCACAGGTTTTATCTCATGGAGTGTGAGGACACACACACCACTTCAGAGCCATGCCAATTACAGAACTGATTTCTTAAACACAGCTGGTAATCAGTCTCAAACACTGAAGAGTGGCTGGTGAAACTAAACCCAATGGCCAATCCTCACAGCCAGTCCCCTTGTTTTGGGTATCTGTGCAGCTCCCTGAGCTCCTTGGTGACCTGCATCACCTTGGTTGGAGCTGCACCTTCAGGAGTGCAGGGTCAGGGAATGAGGGGATTCCTCTACCAGCATTTGCACCCACCAGGATCCCTGCCTGGCATTTCCAGTGCAGCTGGTCCCACAGAGCAGCAGAGAGCACAGGGACTGGGATTTACCAGCTGGCCTGAGGCTGCATGTCCATGAAATACTGCACAAAGTGCTGAAGACTCAGTAAAGAAACACCTGGAAAATTGCAGTGTTTGCTGGCTCTTTATTCTTTTTATCAGACATCCTAAAATCTGGACTTTCATTCTCCTCATGTGTGTTTGGGATCCCCTGATATGGTCACAACAGTTGAGTTTTTTGATGGTAACTTTTCCCTGGTACAGATTGCTGAGGGAGCTCAAGTTGTTTTAATATATTTGGGCCTTTAAAAATTATGATGCTGCACATCGGTTAGGTAGGGGAATGGTAGGGAAAAAGACCCACAAAGGGATTTGATGTCATTTTTTTTTTAACTTAATATAATCTTTTTTCCTTTTTTGTTTTATTGCACTATGATAGGATGAAGCCATAGTACAAAGCTGTTAGTCTAATCTGAATTTACCTTAAAGTTCATCATCACTTTAGGAGAACAGAAGAAATAAAACCTCTGTCAAGTTTCAAAATAAATATTGAGCTGTGACTTTGGGAGTTGTAGCAGCAGAAAACTCCAAGCATGTCTAAAAATGATTAATCACAGAGAAGAAAGCAAATGGAGATTGTATTGCCCAGTGTCCAGAATTATAATAACTCCAGGTTTCTGTCAATAGAAAACAATTTATGTCTTGCACCTTCTGGCACTTCAGGACAGAAAACCTGTATGGAGACTCTGGAAAGAGCTGGCAGTAACCGGCAGCTTGTCTGCAAAATCACTCTATCACATCCCATTACGGAGGTCTTGGAAAGGGTGACAAATTCAGGGAACATCTGTCCCTGTCGGGTTTTAGCAGCCACTAGGTGCCAATGTTGGTCCAGTTTCAGAGCAGTTGGACAGAGCAGTGACTGGAGGCAAAGGAATCCCTTCGGGGCTCGGAGGTTTTGCTGAGCACAGTTTGTGTCCTTTCACAGACTGAGGCTGCCCCTCTCCTCCAGGTGGTAACTGCTGCTGGTTTAGTTTTAGCCTTTCCTTAATTCAGCTTTTGATAAGATAAATTAGTGGGTTTGCAGCGTCCTTGCAAACTCAGGGACGTCAAAAATACCCTCACTTCTAAGGGCTGTGCTGTCCTGAGGGCAGCCTTTGGCGGTGTGGCCGTTGCCACGGCCTTCCCCTGCTTCACACTGCTGCTGATGGGAGAGGGTTGCAAAGGTCGGTTTAATTTGGATGTGTCAGGTTCCACAGTCCTTCTCCGTGGCCGTAAGAGGCAACCTATGAATCCTTGTCAGAAAATAAATTATTAGTTAAGAGGTAAAAACCCTTTTGACCCCTAAAGAGGAGACAAGAAAAATGACTCAAGGAGAAAAGGGAGGCTGCAATCCGTCCCTGCCGACACTCCCTTCCCTAGAGATCAAGGTCGTTTAAGGAAGGGCTTCATTTGAATTTTTTTCCCCTTGGACTAAGATGAATGGTCTGTATTTCTGTAGCCCTATTCCTTAATATTATTCTGAGGGAAGAGGTCTCAATCCAGTTTTCTCAGGGAATGTCTTAGTGCGAAACAGCACCATTCAATTTTAACAACCGGGGGTTGTTAGAGAACGGGACGCCAAATGAAATCGGAACAAACTTCTGTCGGGCACATCCCATTTCTTTTGCCCGAAATGAAGATGCCAGCTCAGCCAGTAGCTGTGTGCCTGCTGCAGTGACATCACTGGGATCAACATTGGGAAGTGCTGCCGGGGAAGGCACTCGGAGAGGCCACGTCAGGAGCAAATTGCCCCTGGGAAGGAGCTCAGTATAAATAGCAGCCATGTGGCCGTTATGCAACTGGAGCAATTTGTTGTCACACACCCATTACCGAGTGTAATCTAAATTTCATCGGAGTCAATGTAATGGCAAAATATTTACAGGGGTTCTAGCAACAGAGCCGCAGCACTTTGGGAAATTGTTTCGTGCTCTGGAGGGAAAAGGCATTAAGATAAACAGCATTGCTGAGATAAACTTAGCATTACTAAGCATTACAGGAAACTTAGCACCATCAAAGGAGCCATTAGGTAGGAATTGTTAATATTGCAGTGCAGTCATTTCACCTGCTGGCAGCGAAAGTAAAACCATGTAATTGAGGCATAAATCATAACACGCAGGTGTGTGGACCTTAAGAATCCAGAAAAAGCAGCAGTTTTGTGAAGCCTCAAATTCTATTTTAATAATTCCCCAAGCAGTGCATTTAAACATAAACCAGCACGAGAATGAAAGTATATTGGCTAATTAACTTAGAAAACAAGAGCGGCAGCATAGACCAACCACCAGCCTGTTTCACTGCCTTCTGGGTGTATTTTGTACGTTGAATTAGTGTTTAGTTCTTACAGTTTATGTTTACTAGTTCAAAAATAAAAGAAATTTCCTGTTCACCTGAGGGAATCCCTTTTTTTTTTCGTGTCCTGTTAGGCTAGGAATATTCTTGGTCTTCTGCTGTTTGAAACTTTTTCTTGGGTGAGTTTTTCTCTTTTTATTGGACGAGTTATTCTGGTAGCTATTAATGCAGTTCCATATCTGGTCAGTGCAAGCAGAAGGTGTGCAACTGAAATGGAAAATGACTGTCATTATCTGGCAAATGTCTTATGACGTAGCTGGGGTTTAACTGAACAGAAAGAAATATTTTACTGTGTATTACTCATTTTCTGCATAGTTAAATACTTTGAAAGGGAGCCCTAAATCTGGATCCTTAAATGCACAGCTGCTTAGCCAAATGATAAATGCAGAACAAGCTCGTTAACTTTGCAATGTATTTTGTTCCTGAGAGCAAAGCTATGCTTAGTCTCTAGCACGAATTTAGTGTGAATTAATTTAAGTAGGTTGCTGAGCAAACCTTGGGACAAGTTTACAGTCAAAATCCTCTCAGGTTAGATATGAACGTGTGTCTACGGAGATGTGTAAATTCAAATCTACTTCCTACACTTACCTACACTTAAGAGAAGACTGTCAGAAGAGAAAAATGCCATGTATCCACCTCATGGAGCTGCCCAGAGCTCCTGGGGAGGGCTGGGCTGATTCTCAAAGCGTGTGAGAGTCTCTAGGGTGAAACAAAGAGCTGTTTTCAGATTGCTTCCTCTTTGCTTTGTGGGGGGAAAAAGCTGTCGAGTACGCTTAGATCTCGTTAATCATTTAACCTTCACCTGCAGGATGTGGGATTTGAAACACATGAGAAATGTATGTTCTTAAAATACCAGCATCCTTAGAACATGGGGTGGGGTGGAAATCAAGCAAATTCAGTGAATCCACACCAGTGGTATGTATTTTTCAGCGAAAATACTGCAGTTTTACTCAGAATAAGCGTCTCTTCTAAAATAACTTAGATCCCAGACACTCGTTTGTGCTTCTCTTTTGCAAGCAGACGCTGCTGCCAGGGCAGGAGGGCTCGAGCTGGCTGCCCTCCCCGAGCCATCTCATTTCCTATGCCATCCAGGTGCCCAGCCCTCCCCGGCGGTGGCACCTGGACCAGAGTTGCTGGCAGTTGCCACTGCCCTGTGCGTGGCAGGTGGATATTTTACATCAAAAATAAAAATATTTTTAAAAAGCAGGCATATCAGGTGTCCGTGGCAATGCCACTGTTTTCCCCTGCTTAGTTCCACCCTTGGCATCCCTCGGGCAGCTCCTCTCAGGCTTCCCTGCTCCTGCCCTGCTTTCCCGGGAGCGCCAGTGACCTCAGCAGCTGCTGCTGCCCAAGGCCAATTGTTCTGTGGTTTTCTTCCTGGATTTGGGAATTCTTCTGTCTTGTAAATGAGCAGAGGTGCTGTAATTCTTAAGCACCAGCCTAGTTCTGGTGCAGCAAACAGTGCTTGTAGCTGACCCCAGCAGCCGGGAGAGGCTGCAGCCAGAGGAATGACATCAGTGATGCAGAGCCAGACAGTTCGACTCCACGAGGCAGAGCCGCTTTTACTGGGCAGGGCTGAGCTGTTTTACTCAGCCTGCTCTGAGCTGAGACAGGGGGATTCTTAGGGAATGAGCTGCCTTGTGTTTTAGAGAGCTATGGGCTGGCTGTTAGCACACTGATCATAGCAATCACACTCTGTTAGGCTGGTGGCCCTTTGGCACAGAGGAGAGCGGCACTGTGTGATGATGGAGCCTTGCAAACTGCTCTGGTGCATGAGCTCAAACTACAGGCCTGGAATAAACCCTAACTAAACCTTGGCAGAAAGCAGGCAGGAAGCTGAGCAGGAGTTGTTCAGCTTGAGCAATGCTTTTTGCTACAGTGTTAACAGAATATAGAGAATTTAAAGGCAAAAAGGTGATTCACGCACAGCGCTGTTTAATAAATGAAACCTGCCAGTATTCTTCACATTAACTGAGTTGCAGTTTACACAGAATTGCTGTTCACTCAGAATGGCTGTTTACACAAATCTTGCCCATGCGCTGCAGGGAGGTTTTGGTCAGTAATGCTGACTCCGATGACTTTTCTTGCCCAGTGTGGAAGCAAACCTCACAACTTTTTATTTGCGCTTCATCCCAGCAGTCTCACCTGTGTTCCCAGATACAGTCACCGGTTTGCCCCTTGCAAGGCAGGATGCACTAACAGTTTCTGGGATGTTCCAAACCCCTTTTGGGAATGCTGCCTGCATGTTCCATTTCGATAGCTGACGTATTTTCCTGCCTTTGACATTGTGGTGTTACTTATGCCATTTGATGGAGTGTGTGGCTTAAGCACGACGCAGTGGCACTGCCAGATAAACACTGAGCTCTGCTTTTGAGCCCTCAGTCAGCAGTTCCAGCTGTCCCCTTTACAGAGGGGTTCTTTTAAATAAAGCCCAAGTGGATGAAAAGTGATAAACACAATGCTGTTTTAGTAAAATGTGAACTACTGCCTTGGAAGAGTTTCCCTCCTCTTTCCTCTTACAGGGACAGAAAAGCACATTCTCTCAATGTTTTTTCCTGTATTCTGTCCATCTTATTTAATGTGTTGGTTGGTGTAAGCAGAAACGTTTGCTAATTGCTCATTTTTAAAATATTTGTACTATTGAAGCCATGCAGTAAAGCAGGTTACTATTCTATGCGTATCTAGTTTGTAGGCACAGAAGAGAGTGATAAGCTTTTAGTGTTAATGATTTATTTCATTTTTGGAAAACAAGAAATATCATTTAGGAAATTCCATGAGAGATGGCAGAGTGCATTTCTTCTGTAATATTCTGCATTCATACAGAATGGTGGTTGTCTTGGAAAAAATTGAAAAGCTCAGTGCAGAGCAAATATTCTAAAATTATCTCCGTGTTTACACCACTACATTCCTGCGTGTTCATTTGAAATTCTCTCCTGCAGAGGTTATTAGTGTAGAATAAAGCTGGAGAAATGAGGAGTGTTCCTGCTCAGGGGATCCAAATGAACACACAGATGTGAAGACACGATTTTGCTTTGAGACCCAGACTTGGAGCCTTTGTAGCGCTGACTATTCAAACCACTGTCACAGTGCACTTGCTTTTTTTGTTGTAGAGGAGTTGGATGTTTCTGTCAGGCTGGTGGCAGGGAACAGCTCAGTGAACCTTGTGGGTTTTGAAGATGTTCCTCCTCAGCCGCCGGCCCCCGAGGGTGAGCTGGCAGACCAGCTTCTTGGAGAATTTCAGAGCCAACGCTACCAAAATAAGGGTAATTATCACTCCAGCAATTAGAATGAGGTCTCGCCAGAAGAACTGGAGACACTTGGTCGGGAGAAGCGTCGTACAGCCCCCCAGCTCATTCCCGGTCAGCTGCCCCAGGGGCTTCATCCTCAGGTGAGCGGGGCTGGCGCACCTGAGCCGGGCGAGCGCGGGCGCGGAGAAATCCTCCAGCCAGAGCCTGAGGTACAGGATGTGACAGTCGCAGTGCCAGGGGTTGTCCCGGAGCTCCAGCTCCCGCAGGTGGCCCAGGCTGTCCAGGGCCCCGGCGGGCACGGAGGCCAGGCTGTTGTTGTGCAGGTGCAGGCTGCGGGTGAGGCGGGGCAGGGCGGGCAGGGACCGCAGCCCCCGCGAGCCGCAGTCCACGCGAATCCCCCGTGCCTCCCCCAGGGACGTGCAGCTGCAGGGGGATGGACAATCCTCACCCAGGACCCCCGGGAGCAGCACCCACAGGGCACAGCCCAGCACGGCCAGCAGCTCCATCGCCAGCTGCACGGACAACAAAATAACGCAGAGGTGAGGGTCATTACCCTCGTAGAACCACAGCAGTTATTTCTTCCCCAGGTTTGGGGTTTTGGAATAAAATCTTTCATTTTCTGTGAGTCCCACAGAACTGCTCTCCCTGACTTCAGCATGAATGCTAACACAGAGCGCAGTTCTTCCCTTTCCTCTCTGGTTCATTGCTTTACCTTTATAATTGTACAAAAAATATTAATTATCAAAATTCTGGGACAGAATGTCACCAGGTGATGACAGGAAAAACCAGGTTAGTTCCAAGCAAAGGGTTTGATTCAGTTTCCATATCTTCATAGATCTAGTGTTAAAATCGTGTGTTGAAATCAGTTTTCAAAATGAAGCTTGAGGGATTGAATAATTGTAAATGTCTGAAAATCTTCTTTCTTTCTGAAGCTGAAATACTCATCTTAACCACCTCCTAAGTCTTTGTTAGTGAGTTATTCTGAGTATCTTTGCTCTGAATCCAGATACTCATCTGTGATTTTTCAAGAAATCTACTGGAGCTCTTTTTTTCAAAGTAAACAACTTAGAAGGACAGACTACGTCATCTGACTAAAAAAAGTTAAGTGATATTTATGGAAAAGATGATCTCTTCTGATGTAATATAGAAACAGCAACAAACCCAAACCCAAACAGAAACAAGAACTGTGGCAAAAATGCAGAAGGGAGAGTTGGGGAGGTGCCCGGCTGACACTCACCCTGTTTGATCCCTCTCGATCCCGTTCCCTGTGCTTGGTGAAGTGCTGGAGCGCGGATGGCAGCGCAGGCTGGCTGCTCAAAGAGTCACCAAGGAAGTGTGGCAGGGAAGATGAGCTTTTTCCTGTGCGGGGTAGGGCAGCATCCCAGAGCAAGCTGCTATTTATGGTTGTGCCGTGGCAGAAAGTGCTTGGAGCGGGCCTTGTGTTTGCTGCAGACAAGAGGAAATGCTTCGGGATTTTTGTTTTATTCCTAATGTATTTTTCCTATTGCATCTGACAGTATCTGGAAAAACTCATCTGAAGTTTAGTGGGGTTTTTTTCCTCAGCTGTAAAAATCTCCAGGTATGAAAGTTAGTCTGGGCCTGAGCTGCTGACGAACACAAGCCCCAGAGGATGAGGGAGCTGAAGTTAGCCTGTGAAATTGAGTTTTTCTGTATTAGTCAGTCAGGTTTGTTTAATACCTGCCTTCTCACCGCTTAAATAAAATTTGTTCGGGCCGGTTGTGTGTAGTGTTGTTTTGGGGACAGGCTTGGAGCTGTGTTCTGCTTTTGGAAACAAAGCCCAGGTGAGGCTGTCATGTTGCAGATGTGCAGCAGAGCTGTGTTTCTGAGCTGTCCTTCCTTTATAACTTGCTGTTCCTGGGAGCAAGGGAAATTTCTGGTGTGTAGATTATCCTGGTAGCAGTTCTTGTTGTCTAATTCTTACTTATTTTGAAAGAACTTTTCTTCATTAACTCTAATGGGTTACCAGGAGCCTGAACTTTGTTAGGAACCTCCTTAAGAAAATGCCTTAGTGTGTATCTCTGCTCTCCAGCATTTGAAAAGGCAATTCAGACAGTGCCAGGGGGAAAAGACAAAAATGCTTCAAACCCTGTTTGAATTTTGATCTTTCCTATGAGATGAGGAGAGCCATTCCTCCCTTGTCAAAGTGAGTGGTTCATCTGCCTGTCAGATGTCGGATGGCTGGACCTGTGAGTGGACTGCTGATAACGGGAAGGTCCTTCTACCTTAGGGACTGTTCCACTGCTTTTGGAAAGTACATCCCGAGGCCATGGATTTCCTGGATGTCTGTCTGCACCTGTGCCCACACCATCTGTGCCATGTGTCTTCAGGAATGCTGCCACACGGAATCAAAACCTTCCTGTTACACAACAAAATCAGATGCTGTGTCCTTTCGCCTTGGAACGGGTGCTGAACATTTGGAATCCCCTGGAACCCACGCTCGGATTCTGTGCTCTCCTCACAGAGTTGGTCCCACATTTCTCCAGGTGTCCCCGCTGGTGGCAGAGGTGGCTGCTCATGCTGAGTCCCCAGACCTGTGCCACACGATGGGGCCCTGGCCAGTGCTCCAGCTCCCTGTGGAGGGGAGGATGTGCAGGGAGTATCTGGCATTTGCCTTTATGATTTTAGGGCTATAGCTTTTTGTAGGCCAAATGAGGATTCTTCATTTAAGAGGATTTATTGAGAGCCAATTTGAAAAAAAAAAAATAGTTATAATCTGCTATAATCTTGTTAGGGTATGAAAGTATTTTTTCCACAGAGAGAATCCAGTTGAAGTTTTTGTGAATGAGAGAGGCTCTGTGTCCTCTCAGTGGAGGGGGATTTCTGGACACTCCTGTTTCCCAAACAGCCACTCTCTCCTCACCTCACCCCCTGAAAACCCCTTTCTCTGGATTAGCTTTCTTTGGAGGCCTTGACTTTTCCAGTGAGTTCCGTGGGGG
This sequence comes from Rhagologus leucostigma, assembly GCA_013397725.1. Lineage (NCBI taxonomy): Eukaryota > Metazoa > Chordata > Aves > Passeriformes > Rhagologus > Rhagologus leucostigma. Next base: position 1,285,127 of record VZTD01006082.1, read on the forward strand.
CTGTGCCTGCTTGTTCAGGGAGGAAAAGGGCTGAGGGAAGATTACTGCTTTCCTTGTGGTTAAGAATAAAAGCTGCAAGCTGGAGATAAATGTGCAGATCAAACGCGTGACCTGCTGGGAGCAAATTCAGGCAGAAGATGCCATTATCTTTTCTAGTCACTTCTAAGGAGTTACAGGCATTTATTGCTGTCAGTGACCTGTTCTTGACCTAGAAAGGCAGAAGTTTTCTCAAGCACTGTTTCCATTTCCAGTGCAGAAAAAGCTGGCCACCTCACACTGTCAATGGACAGCAGAAGTGCCTCCCATTTAAAATCTCTCACCTTGATTAAGTCTGTTCTTTTGTACTTTCGAAGAGGTTGGTGAGAGTAGACTAACCAAAATAGATCTTTGTAATTGGATGTGAGTCACTGGTAATTAAGGAATTGTACAAATAAGCGAGAAGAGGGATAAAAAAAGATCAATCATGAAATTCATTCTCACATCAAGGAATATTGCTGGCAGAAAGGAATTAAAGAAAAACTGTGGTTTCTCTCAAATCAGGAGTTATTGTTTCCTGAGGGCCAAAATATTCCTCTTACCTACTTCGCTCTGCAGAATCGGCTGTCAAAGCCTTCTGAGTATTTATACATGGGAGGACTCAGAGTTTCCTCCTGTCCATATTCTTTCCTGCTGCACATTTATCGTGGTTTTGCCTAATGTGATTTTACTTCTGTCAAATCAAAAATCCCATTTCCTCAGATTATTCCACAGGCAGATAAAGTCTTGTCATTTAGGAAATTCTTCTCCTAAATTGTACTCCACCCATTTTATCAAGAAATTCTCTCTCCTCCCGCTTGTTCTCATGAAGAACTTCCCTCTTTGCCGTTTTCCCCATCCAGACCTTCACCCAGTGGTTGCGTATTTTCCCACTAGGTGTCACCCAAGTTTTGTTCTTAAATGCTGAGCATCCACTGAATCAGCCCTTAAGCTATAATTTCTCAATTCAAAAGAATTGCCCCAAAGAACGAAATATCGTGTTCTTTTTAGGATGTTATTTTCCATTGTCTCCAAGATACAAATATATCCGAGGAACAAAATATGTGAATTAAGTGATCTGTCTAAATCAGGTGGTTAAAAGCACATGTTTGTGTTTTATGGAACTCGGAGGGGTTTGAGCCTGTTAATGAAAATATTCATGGTCAGTTTGGATTCACACGGTCCTGGGCTGGGCAAACTGGAGGCTCTGTGCCCCTCTCTGCCTTGCTTGCTTTGCTCTAGAGAAAAGCAGCTCTTTTTCTAGCTCTTTATGCACAGTCACTGTCTTTAAAAATACAATACAGTGCTCCAGTCAGCCACAACACAACACTGCATTTATGGGAATGCTTTATTTAGGATTGGGATTCAGCTTTCAGAGCAAATCTCCTGCTCTCTATTTTCCATGCGAGCCTTTTATATTCAATTAAATTGCAATATTCACTCTGGAAACACCTGTGATTGGTGCTAATGGAGGTTCAGTGCTTGGACCAGATTAAAGATAGCCCAAAACAGCCGCTCCTTTCCTGGTATAAACGGTTGGATGTGGTGTCCTCAGTCCCTGATTGTTTCTCTGCTCTGATCCAGCTGTTTGGGCCATTGCTCGTTGAATTCCCAGCGTGACGAAGAGCTATCCATGGATGTACCTCGCTCCAGTGCTCTGCCAGCTATTCAGGTAAGCCTGCTAAAGGTATTTAAGCATCTTTACCAATTTATTGCATAACAGCTGTAGTAGGATTGCGAAATGCGTGAGATTATTCAGCGCTGAGCGTTGTGGTGCCGTCCTTGTTTAAGGAGCGTGGTGACAAACAAAATCAGACCTCAGCCCCATTAGCTAAAGCTCTGCTGTTTTCTGCTCGAGGAGCTGGAAATGTAGAAGGCAGGGCATTGAACTTCATGGCCACACTGAACAGTTGTTCTTGGGGAGATCAATTAGAAATTAATTAGTGTCTGATGTAAAGGACTACGCTGGGAAAGCCCAGGTGATGAGTTCACCGTGGGAACTCACTGTAGAATTTCCCTCGCTGTCCATAACTGATAAAATGGTTATTTTTATAGTGTCCTTTATGAAGCTATGGCTTCATGGGTTTTGAAGTAAACCAGTCAACTCTGGATATATATCCAATGATGAATTAACTTTCCCCAGTGAGAGCAGCTCCAGTCCCATTGCTCCTGCCCCACTGATGCTGTATTTACACACTGTCTGTGGGGCCCACCCTTGCAGATGTGCCCAGCTGTTTGCTGTGCAGGAGAGTTTGCCCAGACCCCTGATCACACACGGAGAGCCCCAGAAAGTCACTGCAGACAGATCTAATCCCGTTCTGCTGAATTCCTACTGCCCAGCAGCTGGGTTGCTGGGAATGCCCAGCCCAGCTACCCCGTTTCACCCATGAGGAGGGGTCGGAGTGCAGAGCTGTCGTGGGGCTGAGGGGACAGTCCTGAGCAATCTCCAACTCTGCAGCCACACAGTTTGCTGCAGGATGTGAGATAACATTATTGCCAACCCCAGTTTCCAGTTCTTGCATTGCATCCTCAAACCTGTGATATTTGCATTTCAAAGCAATGTAGGATATTGAATTTTTTTATTTTCCTTTTTTTGTTTGGTTTTTTTTTTGCTGGGCTTGATATTTTGAGCCGTTAAAGTTCACATTTTGCAAGTCCTGCTCTTGGCCCTTAAGGCTGCAGATTGCTAATGAAAGCTGATCATGTGCCTTGGGCTCTGAAGGAAATCCTTTATATAGTGTGACCTGTGATAAAATCTCAAGAGCTAAAAACGCTGCTGTGCTAATCCTATTATTTCCTATCACTGCATGCTGATATACAAACAGTTTGGAGAGTCAGTTTTATCAGGCTGGCAGCTGAATTAATCACATGGTCACTTATAGCAGGGTATAAATAAGCAGCAGTTCCTCTGAGGAGAATTGTACATTCATTAAAAGACGCTGCAAGCCTCTTCCTGCATTATCTAATTATCTCTTTGCCCTCATTTGGTGTCTCCAGCCCAGTGTTGATGCCTGCATTCAGTGAAACTTCCTACATTTAATGGAGCTGGTTGGAGGTTATTTATCATTTATTTCCTCATCAGTTTTGATAGTTCCTGGTGGTTTGATGTTGTCCTGCAGTGCCACTCGTGGTGGCATTCTCTCCACGCTGACAGGCACAGAATCTCTGCCTCTGACAGGGAAACCAGAGCCTGGAATGACAGGAGAGCTGCCTGTCCTCTCTACTCAGCAGCTCTCCCTGTGAATGGCTCTGAAATTACTCAGTGTTTGCCTCTTCCTTGGCTGTTTCTGCACCTTCAGCTGCTCCAGCTAAAGTGCTCAGGGTTTATGACTACAGAAAATTTGTCAGCTCTACTTTTTTTTTTTTTTTTTAATAATACTGATTGTGTTTCCTTTGGTTAGAAAGGCAAACTGAAGATTTTGGATCTTTCATTAACCCTGTGAAAAGTTTCTTCCGTTGATTTTAAATTACAGCTTGTCTGCTACTTTTTTTATCTTTTTTTTTTTACTATATTTTAGCATAGAAGAATTTATACAACTTTCTTTGATCAGAAGTGCTGGAGATTTACATTTATTAAATGAGGTGAAGGTCAATGTTCTTGCTGGGAGACTGCATTTAAAGTACTGAGTTGCAAAAGGGAAATACTGAAAATCAGAAGCTTTTTGAAATGATTGTAGCATATATCATAATTCTATAGGTATGTAGTTCTTGATGAGAAGGAAAAACCTATCTAAATAAATTGCATTTCTATATAGATAGATATTTTAAAGAATGTTTATTGTGCTTTAACCTGAAGCACCCCATGTAAGCCATAGGTAAGAGGAAATCTAAACCAGACTGGCATTAAGTGAGTGACAGGCAGAAGTATTTAAAATATTTGAAAAAATAGGAAGATAATTTTATCTAATTATTTCAGATTTGAGTTGTTTGATCTGATTTAGATGACTTAAACTTTATTCAAAAGCAGATTTAAACTGGTGGATGTGAAGTTGAGATGGATGCCCCGTTGGTCAGGGCCATCATTCGGGATATGGCAGCCCTGGGTTTAATTCCTTGCTCTGCATAAAATGCAGTTATTTATGCAAAGTGGAGCAGCTCCAGCAGGGAAGATTAAAGAGAACCCAGCAGGTCAGCAATGCAGTGGGCAGGGAATTCATAATGATGTGGGAGGCCAGAGTTAAGTCCCTCCTCAGCCATATTCCATCTTCCCCCTCCTGGGTGAGAACCAAACCCGTGCAGTGCTGGTTGTGCTGCAGAGCTCTTGGAGCAATTTATACCAACAACACAAAGCTCAGTTTGATGAAGTGCACTTTCTCTGGCCAAAATACTTCACAGGAAAATTCCTGTTCTGCTCGCCAAGTTTGTCCTTCCTCCAGCTGTGCGGAGGGACTGATGCATCACCTCCTCCTCCTCCTCCTCTGCCACCCCGAGGACTTCGCCTGCTGGGTCCTTGTCACTCTCTGCAAGGCAGAGCCACAGCACAGGCTCCTGACAAATCCATCAGAGGCGTTCTTTTCTGTCCTGCTGGGTGGTTTCCATGGTCTCCACTTCTCCTCTCAAATCGACATGTAGCACTACTGTTAAATAGCTACCCATTAAACACAGGGAAATAATTCTTACTTTTATCCCTCAGAACCACAGCCAGGCTGAATTTTTGGGGAGCCCCAGAGCAAGGCGACAGCCCGGCTGTGCTGTCCTGCACTCACCGTGTCCCCCGGAGCCTCCCCTGTGCTCCCCTTCCTCCTGTCCCCACCTCTCCACTCATTTAAAGGTCACTCTGCTGGAATCATTCTTCGCCCCAGCGTGCACTGCATTGATTTTCCACATTTCTGAGACTCCCAGCTCCTGCTGCGAGCTCCCAATTTCCATAATGATGTGCTTAGCAATAGTTGCCGTGTGCAGGATTAATTTCACACTTTGGGAAGGGCACACTCACTTGCCAGACTGGATTCTTTGTAGTGTCAGCTCTGCTGAAATGGTGACATCATTTTCTCCTCTGTTGTCTGGTAACTTTGATTTTTTTTTCCTCTTCTTGATTTTTTTTTGAACTTTCTGAACAGAAATAAAATTTTCCCTCCTTATTATTCAAGCCAGATTTTTTTTTTTAAAATTGTGAACAAATCATATATTTTTTCACACAAGCTGAGGCAACTTTTAGGGTGGCCCTGGATCGGGATGCCCCCAAAGCCCCTGCCCCATGTACACACTTGTGCACTCACAACCTCACTGCTTTGAGGTGGGCAGGGATTAATCCCTTTGCACCAAGGTAATTTCTCTTCTCATAATTGTGTAAAATACTTCCAAGACTTTTTTGGGGTCTATTTAACACTCTTGCACTGTAACACGGCCCTAGTAGGGCCATGAGGTGACTTATCAGCATTTCTGTGTCCATACCTGCTGCAATTTGTATGGAAATTTTTGTGTGGCAGTGGCTGGACAAGGAGTGATTGGGAAGAAAGAAAGAAAAATGTGACTTATATTTGCTATTTGCTTGTGTGACAATTTATGAGCCAGTCATAGCCTAAACTACAATCCCACTGTCCTTCAGAGATCTCCGACTGTTTATTTTCAGCAGAAGTTATGACCAGGTCTCCATAACGTTATCATTCAACAGCAGATGCAGCTTTAAAACTATTTGTGGTGTTTATTCATCTGTGCAGGAGTGAAGTGAATCTGTAACGAGGGACTTCCAGAGATTTCATACAAATTGCTGGAATTGGTTCTTTCCATTTTTAGTAGCAGTAGTTCATGGTCCTATGTGCTGATTTTTGTAATTAAGTTTGTTTGTGATTATAAGGCAATGTCAAATGTCCTGTAAGATTTGAAAAACCTTCCTACTTTTCAGTTCTAAGCTCCCTTTTACTTAAAAATATGAACAGATTAGCAAGACTGGAGTTCCTGTTTTCTTGCATGAGAAGAAGAATAAAGAAAAACAAGGTTTTAAAGGCCTCTGCCTTACAAACCAGGTTAGATTCTCACGGCATTGGGTTTTTTCCCATCACATGATGGGATTCAGTGGAAGTGGAACAGTTTAAGGGAACTTAAAGAGATGTTTTGTCAAAGGATGACTTCCTGGCAATGCAGGGATACATATTTCTCCTACTTATTCTAGAGAGTTTTTGCTCTTAAAGTTCTCTTCAGTAGAATCTCCTTTTCTGTAGACTCGGAATTGTCAGGTATGATTTATTTTAGAGTCTCAGCCCTATTTTTCTTTTCCTCTCTTCCTGTGCTTTTCTATTGTTTGTGATCTTGGCCTTGCCCAGCTCTCGGGAGTTTGGGAATGACTTGCGCAGCGAATGAAAAAGTGATATAGGCTGGGGTCAGTCTACTGTGACTTGTAACAATTTCCTTTTGTGAAATGGTGGTTGCTGGATGCACGATTTATTCTTGACTGGGGGGAAAGCACACAACAAACTGTAGAGTTGCAAAAAAGAAAACAAATGACAGCTATAAAAAATGACACTTGTGGCTGTTGAGATGGAGGACTGTGCCCTGCACATAAACTAAAAGACTTGCAGTATAAATTCAGATTTTAGCTCTTGAGAGCAACTCGTTGTGGTTAAAATTATCACCACAGAATGAAAATTTCCAGGTTTATTAATGTAATATGAAAAATTTACCTTTCTTCCTAGGTTCCTTTTCCAGATAGTATCTTTTTAAGACACTTCCTTTGCAGATCTGGACCTCCTGATTTCATACTTCAGGTTAGTGTTCAGTGACTGTTGCTGTGAAAATTAAATTTCATCTTCCTGCATCAGTTATTCTTTGGTGTTTTCTGAACAGAGAAGAATCATCCTTGTAGTTATTTACCTCTTACGTTCTGAAATATTTCTGTACTCCAGGATTTGAAATTCCTCCTGTCTCTTTTCTCTCTCCCCTCAATATATTGCTGTTCAGTTCAATAGCTCCTTAAATCTGATTTAGTGACTTGAATTACAGGTTCTGTCAGTTTTATTTACATGTAGCTCCAGTCAGAGGTGTGAAGGCAGCTCCAGCTTCATGGTCCCTCTTGGTAGCTTCTCTCCAGAGCTGCTGAGGTTCCCCACACAATTAGTGTGACCCAAGCTGTTACGTTTCCACTACAAAATGGATGAAGAGGAGCAGGCAATCATTTTGCTTCCCTCCTAAATCCCTCCCAGTGGAACAGCAGAGTTTGAGCCTGCGTGGGCTGTTCCTCCCCATCCCCGTGGGGAGAGGGTGCCTGTTTGTTTGCGGCACATTAATACAGAAGTGTGAGGTTGTGGCTGCAATCCTCGTTGCAAGGAGCGTGCTCCAGTGGTGGGGTTGGGTTGGTGATGGGCTGCTTTCCCTGCTCTCTTGTGTGAAGGTGACCCAGAGAAGGTTTCCATGGCAGTGGGACGTGCTCCACGCTGGTGGTGGCAGGGCTCGGAGCGGGCCCCAGCAGAAAATGAGGCTGAAAACCTGAGCCCATTCCTGAGCGACTTTCAAATGACTCTGAAAAGCTGGTGGCATTTTCGGGTGACCGTCAGTCCTTTGGCAGATGAGTCAGTGGTGTGTCTCAGCCCTGGGCATGACAGATGTTTGCTCATAAGCAATTAGATGCTGTTCTGACTTCTGCTGTCCCCAGAGCTGATCTCTGCTGGTGGAGCTGCAGAGCCCGACAGGAAAGCAACTTGTCCTGCTGCGTGCTGGGCTGGCACTGCCTGTGAAATGGATTTGACTTCCACAATCAGTTTAGAAACAAAAAAATCCTCCCGTGGGTATTGCATGTTCTTTATTTTAAAATAACATTTTAAATCTAAATGGTATTTTAAGTCAAATTGTATCAATCTCCACGTAGTTTCTTTTTTTTTTTTTTTTAAATCTATTTTTGGCAACTTTAAGAGGTAGAAAATTCCTCACAAAAGACTGGACCTTGCCTTTGTTAGAGACCATTTTTCCACTTGTAATTGTGCAAAAAAATCAATGAGAAGCTATCAGCAAAACCAAGGCTACCAAACAATAAAACCTTGAAGTGCAGAAATTATCTCGAACTATGACACTCAAACCCTCAGCTCTTATGACCTTTCTGCTTTGCAGGGTGCACGTGGGTGAAACCACTTGAATACTGATAATTTTTCAATGTCGTCCTACAATCCTTGTTTACTCCTCGACAGAGATAAGTTACGTCACAGCTCTCTGAGGCAGAACCATAAAGCAGTAATTTGTAATGTAATTTGGTTTGTGCACCCCAGGGAACACGGGAACCCCGTGGGCTTTGAGTCCTGCCCACTGTGACCCAGGTGAAGCTGCTGGAGTGCAGAGCTGGTGCTGCTCATCCCCTGCAGAGAGGATGAGTGAAGTTACACCCTGAGTAGGAGCAGCACAGGACTAGGAATATGCATGGAATCACAGGATGGTTGGGGTTGGAAGGAAACTCAAAGCTCACCTCATTCCACACCCTGCCGTGGGCAGGAGCACCTTCCACTACCCCAGGTTGCTCCAAGCCCTGTCCAGCCCAGCCTGGAACATTCCCAGGGGAATCCACAACCTCTCTGGGCAACCTATTCCAGTTCCTCAGCACCCTTACAGCGAAGAATTTCTCCTCATTATCCCATCCAACCCTACTCTCAGCCTAAAGCCATCCCCCCATGCCCTATCACCCCACACCTTCATGAAAAGCCCTCTCCAGCCTCCTTGTGATCCCCCTTTTGGCACTGGAAGAGGCTCTAAGGTCTCCCCAAAGCCTTCTCCTCATGCAGAGTTAATTCTGGTTTATTTCCTAGGCTATCACTGAAATTAAAACCAAACAGCTGTCTGTACTCTGTGCCGCGGGTTTTGGTAGAGGTGGGAATTGAAGGAGACCTTTTCCTACTGATTCTGACACTCTGCTGTCCTTTCGGGAGTTACGTTAGACAAGAATTCAGTTGTATTGGCAGGAGGAAAACTGGCCATGAATTGAATTTGCTGTCCAGCTGGTGACTGGGTCTAAAACCCCAGTCAGGAATTCTAAAATTCCTCTGAGCCTTTTCCTTCTCTTCTTTTGTTCTGCAGTCCGCAAATGGGTGGGGGATCAAGTGTAGGAGCAGGCAATTCTCCAGACAGAGTCTGAAATGGTTGCAGTTCAGAAAAATATGAGCATTTTAGGAAATAATGTCATTTAAGAAGTGAGTCTCACTTCAGGGAAGTTTGCTGTAATGCAGACACCCCGTCTAAGCGAAGAAGTGAGTGAGCTGCATAAAACAAGGAGGGTTTTGCTTTGTTAAGCTGAGCTCTTCTGCGGGTACCTCGGTCCAGGTGTGGGGTCTGATGCTTTCAGCTTCATGGTAATTTGGAAAAATTTGGCGGGGCAAAATGAAGCTGAGCTATTTTGGCATGCTGAGGCAAAAAGAAGAGACAGAAAAGTAAAATAGAAACCCAGCACCTCTGAAAATCCCCATCTGTTGAAACTAAAGTGTAATTAAGGACATAAGGATGATTTTAATTTCATTTCACACTAAGAAACACACTCTATAGCTTTTGTATTTTGGGCAATTATACATAAAATTATTAAGAAAATAAGACAATGTAAATACTAAAGGATTCAGTGTCTTAAACTCCATGAAATTATAAATCTGAGAGAGACCCTGTGGCTGGTAATGCAACGTGTCACACGCGTGCTGTGAGGGTTTAGTGTCGCTCTCACACTGAGCAATTCCATTTTATGCAGCACTGTTTAAAATGTTCCTTTCTTCCTAATCCCAGCTCCTTTCATCGCTGCAGTGCACCATGTAATAGATTAAGGGACAGTATCATGAAAGGGAGGAGTTTTAAATCCAGCAAATGCTGGTGCCAAGGGTTTTTTTCTTCTGAAGTGTGCACAGATGCACGGAACCCCTTGGAGCAGCTCTGGCTGGAGAAGGCCACACTGATTTGCTGCAAAAATTCTGCTACTCAGAGTAACATCTGTGATGCATCCTCTCTGCCAAATACTCCAGAGGGAGCTGCAGTGGAAATAAATGGGACAGTTATTGAATAACTTTACAGATCAGGTGGACTTTAATTTACTAATAGTTAATACCTCCTATAAAGTAAAAAATAACGGGACGAGGAAGCTGTCCTTGAAAAATGTGACTTGTGCTGGAAGTGTGAGCCCCTCAGAGGTTAGCCCAGGGAGAACTATGCCAAATGGTGAGTGAGGAGGGCATTGGGAGGGGAAGGCAAGTTGAGGATGGAGTCAAATCAGAAAGTTTGTTTTGTGGAAATGTGGTGGAAGTCAGGGGAGAAAATATCCAAGCTTCCTTTTAGGGCCACTTTGTGGGTTTAACAGAAAACTAATAAACTCAGCAAGTGAGCTTGAGGGGATCCAAGGAAATGCAAAGTCTGTGAGAAATAGACAGCCAGGTTTGGGGGACGTGGGAACACGAAAAAGGGTTCAAATGGTTACAAATCCAAATGGTGCAAGAGCCCTGCAGTAAGTGAGGATCCACGGCCAGGTGTGTCCCTGCATTACAATTCTGCTCCTGAGTGTCTCACCTGCCAGCTGAACACACAGATCAGGCTCATTTCACGTTTTCCTGACATTTTCCCTCTTCAGACCTCTGCCCTGTTCCTGGGAAAGTCTGAGAGAGCTGCACAAAACAAAAGCTGATACTTCGTGGGGGTTTTAGCAAATGAACCCAAGCAGGGATCCAACTTCTGCTCGTTTAAACTTTCACCTGTGGCACATTTAGAGGCTGGTTTCTGTAGGATATAATATCAGCATATACCTCAGTATACACTAAATAATAGTATATTATGCTCTGGTATTTTGTTAGTAATACATTTAGCATTAGTAGGCAGTTTTCTTTCTCAGAGAGTGAATATTGCTCTATGTATAAATGTTCTGTCTAATGTATCTTTAAGAAAAATGTACATTAACAATATATATCTATTCTTAAAATCTTCCTCTGCTAAACCACAAAAAAACCCAAACCACAAAAAAACCAACGAGGTAAAACACCACTGAACAGAGTTTGTTTCATTGCTTGCATAACACCTTTTTTTCTCTCCTTTAAAATGAAAATAATACAAATTTTTGTTACCAGTGTGGCTCAAACGTCCCACAATTTTTAATGGAGGTGTGTGTGAGCTGTACACAGTGTGTTCTGAATGGAAAGGAACGGAAATCTTATTCCCCATCTTGCATTGTGGACCTTATTCCTGTGTGAAAACCATTTTCTTGGGAAAAATTCATACATGCACAGTTTAATGGTCTTATTTCATTGCTGGCATTATCTCAGGCAAATCATTTCACATCCTTAAAAGACCCACAGTGCATCTTTTCAATAACAAATTCAGCTGGCTCTTTTAGGAACTCTGCCTCTTTCGTTTCTGTGTTTGACAGGTGAATGACGCAGCAAAAGCACCTTGGAAGAAACCTATTTTTTTAACTTTTGCCCCAGGGATTATTTTATTGCTGATTAAACATTCCATGGCACCATGATTAGGGCCAGCTTTCTACATTAATTGGCCTGCATGTGGGGCCTAACTTTGTGTCTCTGCAGTTGCACAGAGGGAAATTAAACTTGAGAACTCACTTGTGCACTGCACGCGTTGTTTGCTAACACAAAACGGCAGCAAAGTGAATTTTTCAGCCCTTCCTTTCCCTGAGAGCCTGGGAACGAGATTGCTTTGGACCTTCCTCAAGCTCTTAAATTTAACTTTTTATGTGAAGTCTGACTGTTGTCAGGAAAGGCTGCTGCATATTCCTAAGGCACCTCTATAATTGCAAATATAAAATTCAGCAGAGCAATAAAAAATCTAGCTCCAGAGTTAAATAAGGTGAGTAATTGAATGAGGAATACAGAGCCCTTAAAACCTGCACTGCTGGCACGCACTCCTGGGTGTGTTTATCATTCAGTTTGTCACTTGTAGGGATAACAAATCCAGGGATAACACAGGCTGCCTTGGCTTTGGAGTGGGGCTGCCACAAGGGCTGCAAACTGTGCCCAGCCCCTGCAGAGCCAGGGCTGTAAATCCGTGTGGGTCAGGTGAGGGTGGTGGGCACAGTTTGGTTTGGTACCAACCAATCCCAGTTTTCCAGGGCTGTAAATCCGTGTGGGTCAGGTGAGGGTGGTGGGCACAGTTTGGTTTGGTACCAACCCAATCCCAGTTTTCCAGGGCTGTAAATCCATGTGGGTCAGGTGAGGGTGGTGGGCACAGTTTGGTTTGGTACCAGCTCAGTCCCAGGGGCACCCCCGGGGCTGGGATTTGCAGTCCAGGTAAGGCAGGGCTGTGCTCGGCCGAGGGGCTGGTGCTCTTCCCTTGGGTCATTCCTTGCTCCTGGCCAGTCCAGGCGTGGCTGAGCCAGACAAATGTCCTTCGTTCCTCATTCCGGCCGCCCTCGGGCTCAGCAGGAGATCACCAGGGGGTTGGACAGGGAGCGTGGGCTCTGTGCCTGCTCCATGGGCTGCCTGTGCAGCAGCTCACAGGCTGTCAGCTCCTGCTGAAGGGTGTCCAGCACTTCGAACAGCTGGGCTTTGCCTCGGGAAAGAAAATCGCAGACGTTAGCATTTGAACAAAATAAGGAAGCTGCAGTTTCACAATCGTAAGAGGTTCTTTTCCTCATAGGTGCCCTTTCAAGTGGTTATCATAAAATGTCTGAATTTTTCCACCAAATAATGAATTCCTGCCCACAAGAAATGTGAGCAAAACTGGGCTCAAATGTCTTCTCTGTCAGTTCTCTGGCTTCATTCCCTGCCCACTGAGGTCTCATACACTTGTGTGAACAAAGACTTTCATATCACAACTGCCAATCCATCCACTTAGACTTGTCAAAGAAAGATGTTTGATTACAAAGACTTAGGAGAGCTGCTTAACTCTCACCCAGTGCACAGCCCGACAGCAGGAAGCAGAGAAGGTGAGCTGTTTATGGCAGTGGGGATGCAGAATGGACAGAGAGCAGCTCTTGCTGGAGTTTCAGGGAGCCGAGCTGTGCTGCTGTTCCAAAGGGAGGAACTTGGAGCAGCATCCCTTGGAACCCCTGTTCCTGTGCAGGATAATTGGCAGTACCTTCTGGACACTGTGCTGAGGATACAGACAGCCTCCTGCTCCCAGGAGAACATCAAACCTATGGCTCAGCTGTGGTTTCTCTCTGTACTGGTGTCCTGGAGCCTACAAAGCTCTGTCTTTGCCCTCTTTTCTCTGCTCCCTCTGCAGCTGAAGAGCACAGCTTGGCTCTGGGCTGCCTGTGCCCTGGATTGCTGGGCACGAGGAAAAACAGGCTTTGAAACTGCAAACCCCAGAAGGGTTCAGTGCTATTCTCCCTAAATCCCTGTAAATAATATTCTCTAAAACCGAGCCCCCAGGCCACGTCTGGTCTTTTCTAATCTTGTCTTTGACTACTGCCTGCCTATTAAAAGCACCTCCAAGCCGTGTTCCTGGGACAGGATGTTCATTTCTTGGAGGTGAGTACAAACCTTCTGCTAACAGGAACAAAGTAATCAAACCAAAGCCCCGGGGCTGCGATGCCTGCACGGCTCCTGCAAAGGCAGCTCCAGACCATTGTCAAGGGACAGGGGTTTGCAGGTTTCATTTTCACCCAAGGAACACGAAACGCTGTCATTAGAGGAGTGCAGGTTTGATCTGGTTTCTGTGCAGAACTGTTCTGATGTGTAAATCTTGGGCTGCAGCAGAGGAACACAACACGCCGGGGTAGCAAACCTGAGAAATAGCTGCATTACACACTTGGTCATTTTTCCACTTCCTTGTATCGATGAAGCCCTACCAATGTTCACAGGATACTGAATTACTCCCCAAGGCCAAATTTTAATTAAAATTTGGCTAAAAAAGCACCCTGGATGTGGTTTTGATGTGTCACAGACTAGAAAGCATCACTTTCTATAGGCAATCTTCTGGCAAACTACTTCCTTCTCCTTAGCCTGTACCTTAAAGGATTTGAAATATCCTTTTCCTACCCATCTGTGTATTATCCAGTGTTTCTCCCAAAAGGACGCTTTTCATGCTTCTTGGTCTTTATATGTGATTTCTTTTCTTACCAGGCTGGGGGTCACGGCAGGATTCCAAAGTGCTCAGCAGGATTTTCCCCAGGGCTCGCTTAGATATGTTCTTTAAAAAACAAAACAGTATTAAGGCACAAATATTTCCTTCACTAGTTTACAGACATGCAGCACAACCTATGTGCAGCGTATTTACATCTGAAAACTAAACCAAAATGACACTGAATCCCGATTAACACAAGACTTGATATTTGCTTTATTTTCAAGCGTTTTATCTCAGACCCTGCTCAAACAGCAGTTTGTAGAGGGCTGCAGTTCCTTAATATGGCTGTAGAAAGAGAAATGAGAATTATTCAGTGGAAAATACAGAATTTTCCAGAGCGTGTGCCTCACAACTGTAGGTGGCAAGGAGGGCAAGCAGAGCAAAAGCTTTTTGAGTCCTCTGCCAGGCGTGTGGGGAAGGTGAACTGGACCTGGGGGTGTTACTTCAGAAGGGTCTTCTCAGACCCAGCTGAAGGACAGTGCAGATGTCCTGTGTCAGGGCCGCTGCTGGATCTGGAGATATAATAAACATTAGCCGAAGTGAGAGCTCTGTACAAACTACTCAGGGTGTGGACGGGCTCTCTCAGGGGTGGTTTTACATAAGGAATCTGGTGGGATATTACATAATGTGCCTGGAAAAGCAAGCTCTCCTAATTTGCTGTCAAAACACTCGTGTGCTTTCTGGGAGGCGGTCTTGCACTCGGTTTAATTAGCACTTCGAGAGCCCGTATCTGCAGGGACAGGCTGTTCTTGCTAAGACTTCAAGAAGTGGAAATGGAAGGAAGCAGTTCTGGGAGGAAGATGCTGTCACCTCCAGGCAGAGCTGGCCTTGCTCCCTGACTCTGGGCCTCTTCCACCTGCTTGGCTGCCCCAGTGGGGACTGGGGCAGAGTGGGAAGCAGTTTGAGGATTTCCCGTGGCCTCAGCAGCCCAGGGTGAGGTTTTATTAGTCCTGACAGGGTGTGCGTGTGCCTTTGGACAGTCACTGCTTGGTGGGAGGTTCTGTTGCAAATGAGGTGCCTGGGCTATTTCAGACATGAAGGTGAATGTGCTGGGGAAGTGACACCTAAACCCACAGGTTCTGATGGATAAGGTTTCTTTTGTCGTAGGTATATCCCACCAGGGATTTAGGGGAATCTTGCTAAACTCTCCTGGGAAGGCTGTAAACGATCTTGTTGGCTGACAGCGTCATCCTGTGTGCCATCCTGATGCCAGTCACAGCCTTTACTAGTTTAATCCTTCACTGGATTATTGCTGATGCGTGTGTCAGACTTGCAATACGACAGCAGAATTTCCACGTCAAGTGCTAAAATAAGTGAGGAAATCATGAGGGATTGCACGCGTTCCCTGGAGCCATCAGTGGAACATTAGTGTGCTTCAAACAAAGTAAAGTGATCATCTGAGGAAGCATTCTCGTCTCACAGACTGGGCAGAGCTCTGCTGAAAACTGATCATCAAAGAAATTAGTTCTTAGCAGTGCAGCTCCCAGCTGATTACACAATTTGCCTGTCTTTTGGTGAGCCTTTACCACTGTCAGTCCCTCAAACTTTAAACTTCTCTTCCAAAGGACTGAACTGCTGTACTGGCCATGTACATTTGGGATGTTACTGCATCACTTTTGATAAGTTCATGTTTGGATTATGAAATGGGTAAGAAACGTCTCACAAAAACAAATCTTATTTGTATATAGGAAGGGGTTTTATTCCTTTAATACTGACTCAGATTGACGTTAGGGTGCAGTTAAACAAAGGTCCTGTTCTAGAAGGAAAAATACATATTCTGGGATCTTCCTGGTTACTCACTTCTTTGTTTTCCTCATTTTCCCTAAATTTTGGTTTAGAGGGTAATGAGCTTGAAGATTAAACTCCAAGGAGACCTCTAGGCTTTTAGAAAGCCAGTCAAAGGAGCATAAAAGCTTTCTGCGATCACCAGGCAGTTCCCAGGCCAAACACATGTAAAAGTCTGTCCTGCTGTGAAGGATTTTGTACTTAACAGAAGGGAGGAATACAATTTTTGGTTTGGAAAGGACTACAAAACCCAGTTTCCAGTCCCAGGACTGCTTTCTCACCATACCAAGTCTCGGAGTTGTTGGAGAAGCTGCAGAACATCCATGAGCTTCTCTTCCACCAGGGACAGCCGAACCCTCTCAGTCTCCAACATCTGCAGCTCCATCTTCAGCAGTTCCGTCTCCTCCACCTTCTGCTGCAGCTCCCCAAGCAAGGGCCCTTTCATCTGCACAAAACACAGCAAATTAAAGGCACTGGAGCTTTCCCTTTCTTGCCCAAGAATTGCAAAGCTGAGTTTTCCCCCTTCTGTGGTAAACGGGGCTCACTCCAGAAGATTCTCTCGAAGGGAAGTACATTTCTGTAATGTGCTACATAGAGTGAAACACCAGGAGTCGTTAGGAAATCTGTGCTTTGCTCTTGTGCACAACGGGAGTTCATTCCTCACTGGATGCAGGCAGGTCATTCAGGAATTTTAAATATTAAATTTATTACATATTTTTTATTTAAATACTAGCATTGCTGTGTCAGCTTTCTCCCCATTTGTGTTCCTGTTGTCCTCTATAAAGCATAACTAATTTGTGTGCCCTCACCACAATCATCTCTTTGTCTTGCAACTCCCACACAGCAATCACCTGTACATTCAGTGAGACAAGAAGATGTGTCTGTCCCTGGGGAATTGGGAACCAGCTGAGGAACACCACAAGGAACACCCTGTCCCCTGTTCCTCCTTGCTTTTCTCCAGATATTGGGATGAACTTCTCACTTGACCCTGTATGGCAGTTCGTGAACTAATTGTCTTTTTAATTAAGCCAGCAGCTTGCATGCAAGCTTGTATAGAAAATAATTGGCATTTCTTTGCAACACTGCACTCGGCAGCAAACACTTTATTTTTAGACTTCACTCATGCTCTCCCCATCTATTATCCCCAGGTCAGCACCCTGTCTTCAGGAGAAGCTATTTTTAAGTGTTTGGTTGTTGGAAAGTAGGACTTTCTAGACATGACAAATCTCAGAACTCTGTCATCCCCTGGTTTTACAAGCCTCAGACTGAAGCAATTATCAATCAGTATTTGAGAGTGCTGCCCTTCACTTGCCTGCTGAGCCTATTGCTTGTTACCCTCGTTGTTATTGGTCTGATTTTCCACACTGAGCAGGTACGAACAGAAGGATCTAGAGCAATGTATAAGGCACTTTTGCCAGGTTCAGAGAAAGTGTTGGTGGTTCATTTATTAAGCCAATATATTTATTTGCAAGGTGCTTGAGACAGAGCATTTTTCAGTCTTCCTATTTGCTTTCTGTTGATTACAAGAAGAGTCCCCTTTTTGACAGGAATTTCATATTACTTGTCCGTTTTGTAGCAGCAAACTCCTCCCCTATAACTGCTGGCTAATATGAAAGGGCTTAAGAATAAATTTCCTAACAGGCTCAAAATGATTCATCCCACTGATATTGAATTCATGTCACAGTCAGTTGGCACTGTGTCTTCTTCACCTCCCTGCTTTCCTCTAAATCAAGAGCAGCAGATTCCATTTTTCTTCTGGAATGTTATATTAATCTGTTGGTGATGGTGCTCTTCCAGAAAAGCTGCACAGAACTAATATCCGTCAGCAGAGATGAAAAAGAGGGCAGTATGATGCTGCAGAAGAAGATGAGCACCTCAGAATGGGAAGAAAGGAGAAGAAAACTGGCACTACCTGCAGGTAATTTTTTTTTCTGTGGACTGATGCTAATCAGTAGAGAAGGAACCTTCGTGTTTCTCTAAAGAACATTGCAAGGATAAATTGTCATTGAATACTGCAAATTGTGTAAGGCAGAAATAGGATTTTATTCTGGTTTTAATTTTTTTTCCCTAACAAGTAAACTCTTTCATTTAATTCAGTCAAGGGAGGAAAGTACATGAAATACCATTAAAACACAAAGGATGGCAACATGTGAAGAAGTTGAATACTTTACCGTACTTTAAATATTTTATTATGTCATATAACCCTTCCAGAACTACTGAAAGCTTTCTGCTTTGTTTAAAGATGGGGTATAAAATACTGAACAAGCCCAGGAGACAGCAGGACAATGCATATGGTGCACTATTTTTGTTTCGTAGAAAGATTGCTGTGCCCATCAGTGGCTGATGTCTGCAGTATTTAAGTGGTGAGATCCCACAGGACTGCTGGGGTACAGCACGGGGGCTTTAGTTAATGTGGTTATAACCTCTGCTCAAGGGGAGCTGGACGTGCTGCTAACCTGAGAACTAATTTTAGCCATATTTATAAATATAGCAGTCTAAGCTCAAGAAAAAGACAGACGAAATGGGATAATTTACTCCAAAACAGGGAGTCTCAGCTGGAGGGATTTATTGAAAAGTTACTGTGCTCCCAGAGGTGTTGGATGCCTTAGGATATGGGGAGTATTTCATCCACAGCTGAGGAACCTCAGTAAATCAAGGACAGTATTTGAAGGGTCTGGGGTACATTTCATCCTCCAAAGGCAGTTTTGGGTAGGAACCAGAGTAGAAATGCAGATGTTAGAGGAAAGCAGGAGGTGCCTGAGCTGACAAACTACAGCACAATGAGAAACATCAGCAACAGAGAGCAGAATGGCCAGAATAAAATATAAACACTCGTAGGTGCAGCCCCCTAAAGATGCGTAAATAACTCTTTCACACTCTGCTTGGCACCTGTTACCTCTTCCATATTTGTTTCCAGTTTTTTCTCTGGGTGCCCCTTGAGCTCCAGCTGCTCCGTGAGGGGGGAGATTCTCCCCGTGGGCTCCGCAGGGGCCGTCCCGGAGCCCTCAGTGGTGGTGGTCTCCAGGTAGGACAGCAGCTTTCTCCACGCCTTTTCATCACATCTACACATATCATCAAAAGGAGAGAGTTAGTGAAACCTCATGGTGAAGGTCTGTGTTTGTAAAAGCCAGCTTTCCTGTGGAGCTCTTGGCAGCACAGATCACAAGTGAGTGTCTCAGCGGACACTAACTAGGGCTCGCTGGGAATATCCAGCAGGCTGTTCCCCTCGTGCCGTAAGGGATGGGCAAAAGGCTTCTGACTGCAGCCACGGGGCCTTCAGGTCGTGAAATTACCTTCGCAAAGGGGTCAAACAGCATTAATTAGTGGATTAAACTTACCCACTGCCACAGCAAGGGAGCTTGGCCAGGATCTTCTTCACGTGGTCCAGCTGGGGAGCCCGGTCACCTGCCCACTTCTCCTCCTCCTCGTCAGAGGCAGCCTGGCCCTCCACAGAGCGGAAGAGCTGATCCTCTGCTGGGAAACAGAGACCCCTCAGCAGCACCCCAACAACCCCCAGTTAAACCCTGAGCCAGAAAGAAGTGGGAGCTCAAACCCCCAGTGAAACACCAGGCAGGGTCCTCCAGCATCCCCGGGAAGGGGCTGAGGCAGCTGCAGCAAAAATCCTTATTTTAAGAGTCTTGAATATTCCAGCACTCTCTTGTGGGTAGCTTGGAGCTGGTTTCACCTCAACTCTCTTCCTTCCTTGAGTTACTCTCAGGTAAGGGTAAGTGTGAAGGATCAGCAGTTGTGGGGGGCAATTACTGTTCAAGTACACGATTTTTTTACTTGTTCATCTCTCTGAGTTAGTTTTTCTGCCTAACTAATCCTATTTTACTCTATGGAACATTATCCCCCATTTTAAAATCTATAATCCCACAATTTATTTGGACGAAAAGGTTTTGCTAAAAAGCTGTTTGTACTTGAAGTACAGGTAGTGTAGTTTTATGTGGAAACTCTCTTTGAGCTGGCAAAGTGTGTGATTTGATAAAAACAATTGTAAAAGCAGGTTTACTTTCTAAGTCTAACCAGATGAAGAACATGCTACAGTGTTAATTGTATTTACATGCCACTGTTTTTAACATTCCCAAGCAGCTGCTTGCCAGCTCCATTCAACACACACCTAAAATCTATTTTTTGTCACTACAAACAGCTCTCCAGTCTGCAGTAAAGGTGCCTTGTAACTCAGAGTTGTTAGATAAGTGTTTCTATGGTCTTTGAACTGGATGTGCCCCAAAAAATAAATCACTGCAGGGAAGCCGAAGTGTGCAGTGTTATGGCAGTTGTTGGTGCTACGTGTGGTGGACAGTGTGGGCCTGCCCAGAGTCACTGGAGCAGCCAGGATGTTTCCAAGGAGCGTGGCTGTACAGAATATTAACTGCAAATTGTTTCCTTGGAAATTATTTTTGCTGAGGTTCTGCGTTTTCATTTACAAAGAAATGAAATCTTTATACTTTTCAAGCCAGGAAAAAAAGTCTCGGTGGGATGACTCATGTGGAAAAAAGCAGTTTTAAATCATAGCTCTAAGTGATAAGTTCGGTCTTTTGTTAAACACAGAATTATGTGGGGAGTGAGGAGTGGAAATCTGGCATATAAGGTTTTACACAGGTCTAGGACTTCAAGACTCATTAGGATTGGTTTGTGGTGTGGTGGTTTAATGTCTCTGTTAGTTTTGCTGCTGGTGGTCCTACAAATGAGTGAGGCAAGGCAGTGTTTGGGGCTGGGTTTGGGGTTGGGTACCATGCTCGGCGATGCCGGTGGGGGAGCGGCGATCCCGCGGTGCCATGGACGCGCTGCGTGTGCCCCCCGGCACGGCTGCTCCCTCCTGCTGCTCGGGGCTGCTCTGCTGGGGGTGCTGGGGTCTCTCCATTTCCGACCTGGGAGAGAGGCCAAAGTGAAGCTGACTTGCAGGAAATTTGGAAAATCAAGATGTGCCCAGCATGGCACATGAAGGGCTGTGGTGGGATGCAGCTGCTGGGACTTGCTGAAGAACCCAAGGGCTACCTGAGGTGGCTTCCCCAGCAACCAAAGGAAGGCTGGATTCAGCTGTCCTTTGGATAAGAAGAACTGAGCAGTACCTACAACTTTTAGATCAGGTCAAAGACCTCTAGAAACTAGAGAACTGAAATGAGAATTATAAAGAATTTTACAAGTTAGACTCTTATAGTAAGAAACTCATCGGAGCTGTCGTGTTGTTCACAAAGAATCCACACAAAGAAGAAAACGAACCTCATTCAAGACTTTTATAGTAAATGAAGTTCCCTCCAAATTCTCCCGTAGATTAGTTTTGGTCTGGTGAATATTGAATATTTCCTTTATTTAACACATTAAATAGCAAAAACTGAGAGCTAAACCACTTAGCAGATGGGTCCCGCTGACACAAGTTGTATAACGTGACCTTGCTGTCCAAACCTCGTCAGTGCTTCCTGCCTGTAAATCCAGCTGCAGCTGGAAGGGACTTTGGCTGCAGGGACAGAGCAGCTGAGGCCACCCTGGACACCAGAGCTGCAGAGCCTTTTGTTTCACACAGCTGCTCCCAGCTCCTCAGGAGCCACACCAATGGTAGCTCCCTTATTGCCTGTGAAACTGTAGGGAGTAAACAAGATCAGGAATTTAACAACAAGTGTCACTATTTGAAGACATCTGTAGGGAAGAAGCTGAGCTAAACCTTGCTGAGAAGCCAGCACTTGCTTTAGCCCCTTGAGTAGGGCTGGCTGCATTAAAAACTAATGACTTATTTGATGTGCAATTTGTGGCATTATTTAGCGTAGCAACAGCTGGATTTCCTGTGAAGTCAAGAGAAACAGCAAACCCCAGAAAGGAGCCCGGACAGTTATCAGTTCTGGAAAAAATAATTACGAAGTGGTGCACAAATAAAATGCATTGTTAAGCCTGGACATTCAGAGTGGGGGCTCTGGGAAGCGTCACAGAGCTCCAGTGTTCGAGACAGCTACTGGGGGATATTCCTTTCCCGAAGATACTACATTTTACTTTCCTGCAATGTCCTGATTTTCTGTTACTCAACTGGAGTCTTTTAGAATTTCTTGAGCACTGTAGCTGGTGTCTGAGCAGATTGTTCTCGGTTTTGAGCTGCAGTATAATTTAGATTGTTTGGGCTTCAGACTCTAGAGTCAGCTCACATAACAGAGAGATGCTGACATTTCAGTGAATATTTATTGCAGCAGTGGAGTTGGTTAAGATTTTAACCTATAAAACATGGAGAGTATTCAAGTCTCCTGAAAACCTTTTCTGGCAGGTGTGGGTGAAGGGGATTCGAGGAAGAGCAGGCAGCAGGAATCCTCACTGGTTCTCAAACACAGGTTTAGTTCTTTCCTCATCGGCATTCATACAGCATCAAATGGGTCTCCATAAATGAGAAGAAGAGTGAATAAACAGCACATTTGTTTGGGGCAAAGATCAGAGGGGGAAGCGGCGCTGGAGGTGCCTGGGAAGGTTTGTGTGGGGTGAGCGTGGCAAGGCTTCCATGGAGACGGGGAAACAGCCCCCATTCATCCCACAGCCTTTGTCCCCAGCACAATGGGCAGCCCCGGTGCAGGAACACTGAAGAGGGGAGAGTTTGCAAAGTACTGGACCCTAAAGTAATGTCCATGACTAATTGGCTTTTAATTGGCTCTGCCGTATTGTTATGGAAACATCGAGCTGCAGGAAAACCCACCTGCCTCTGGTGCTAAGCGATTCTGGGACTTAAATAATTCCTGACTGATCAGAAAATAACTCTGAGAAATTATTAACTTTGCATTCACAGACCTTTAATTTGTCTCTTTTAGAAACTTACTCGGAGCAGATCATACAGCTGCGTGTGAGCATTGCCCCGAGTGCAGTTATATTCGGAGCTATACTTTATTTTCAAAGTCTAGGACTTGTGGTTTTTAACCAAAACGAGGTGTGATTTTTATTTTTGTTCTATTTTACCTAAACTGTCAGAGTTCAGGGAACTCAGAATGGTTTCAGGTTTGACTTATCCCCTGCAGGAATTAGAGACCTTAGGTGTGCACGTTTTGAATTATTTATGACTTTTCATTTACTGTTGAGATTAAGTATGTTTTCACACTGGAGCTGAGTGTCTGTGTGGGTTTTCTGAATACATCTGTCTCTGGTTGGTGCTGTGAGCTTCCCCACAACAGAAATCCTATGAACGAACTTTCTGTGATCAATCCAGATGCTTAATCTCAGCTTTTAAATATCTTTATCTGTCAGGCAGTGAAGATAAATGTTTAAAAGCGTGAATTTTTAGTGGCTATAATAAAGATCACTAAATAGCCTGGCTTTATACGGGTAGTTATATAGTTATAACTACAACTATAATGGTTACAGTCCTGGGAGGTTTCCTGTTGCTGGCTGATGATTTTCATTTTCTTGCCAAAATCACCAGCCTCTAGAAAAAAATCCTTTAAGTGATGGCCATGTGTTTTCTTGCAAACCCTTCCGTCTCCCTGCACACTGGATACAAGCAGGCAAATCCTGGAGTGGTGCTGTCACACACAGCAGAACTGTGCCTTGCTGTCCTTCCTGTGGTGACTTCAAGCGCTTTGCAGGCAGCACAAACCTGGGTGCCAGACCCCCAGACTGCTGAGCAGCAGAGCTGTCCCTGCGTTACGACGACACTCGGGGACAGCTGAGGGGCCAGAGGGGCTTTAGTCAGTGTTGTCCTGACCCCCTGACCGACCACTGGTTAAAGAACAGCACATCCCTGCCAATCCTCTCAGCCCAGAGAGCAAACACCCCTCTGGCAGACCTGGTGATGCTTATGTGAGAATAAATTCTCACTCGAGACCGTGCTTATGCCAAGAAAGGCTGGGCCGGGTGCTCCTTGATGTCCCTTTTAACGTGGTATTCTGCGATTTCCAGCCAGGGGGACAGTCCCGTTGGTGAAAAACCTCTCCCTGGACATTTTCTGATATCTGCTTTTAGCCCAGTCCATAAGGAACAGCAGCAGAGGCATGTGGCAGCAAACACAGCCACACCCCCACACGCCCATGCCAGAATTGCCTGGATACATTCTGTTTGTCCTTCCTGCTTTTCAAACTCAGATTTTTAGAATCCCGTCTCTCCTGGTGTCCTGACTTGGATTTTACAGAAAGATACTTGAAAGCCTACAGTCAAAACATAATAACTAAAATCCTGTGGCGTTCTGAGCACTGCCAGCTCCAACCAAGGCACTCGACACAAAGCAGAGAAGCCAGAGACAGCAGAGCTGTGCTCCTGGTGATCACTTCCTCTGCCACTGCTTGTGTAACAACCCTCACCCTTGTGTGTTCCTTCACGTAGCCGTGCGCTGTTTAATCCCCAGGAATCCTTCCCTTATCTCCCGTGTGCTGCAGCGTATGTCAGTAAAAATCAAATGTCCGGGGAGCCTCTTAATGCCTCCCAGACAGAGAAGTGTTCTTCCTAACAGAGTCAGGGGGTGCTTAACAGCTGGCTGAAGATCCTACTGAATTCCACTCTGAAAGCTTAAAAATGTGCCCAAGCTCTGTTTGATGTCTGCAAAACTGCAGCTACCCCTGAGTGTGGTACAGACTGAGAGCTCTGCTTACTGGCATGTAAATTCCTCCAGGATTTATTTCAGCACCTCACAGATTTAGAGCCTCGTGGATTTGGCGTGACAGAAGAGAAAGATGGCTCATTTAACAGCAAACAGTGTCCCTTCAGCTGGCTGTGAGTTATTTCTGACCGGCTTTTCCTAAGCATTCGGGAACATCCAACAGGAATGTGTGAGGGCAGGGGCTGCAAGCATCAGTTTCGCATCCAAGTCGGGTATTTCTTAGGAAGTGTGTAAGGGCTTTTTGGTGCCTGCAGGTTCCCAGTGCTCCCCCAGGAGAGCTGTGCTGGGGGTGTCGCCGAGCAGAGGGAACAGGAGGCACTGGGAGACCCGAGCTGAGGTGTCAGAGCCAGCAGCTGCCTGTTGGGAACGTGGGGAAGGCACAGCTTCCACTCCTCAGATCCTGTATCAGGAAGCAACAACAATTATCTCACCCTGTTGTGTCTGCTGGTTTGTAAAAACATCCTCAGAGCTTCAGAGAGTGTTCTCCACCAGAGACTCTGTAATTCTGCATGTTCCTTCAATCCAAGCTCCATGCCTGCTATTTTGATGCCTTTTGAAATAGTTTTAAGTTTCCTGACAGCAGCCTGTCCTTTGCCTTGTTGAAGTATTGTTCTGGTAGGTGACTGTGAAAGGTAACTCCTAAATTCATTCACAGAACTTCTCAGAATATTCCGAGTTGACAGGAACTCACAAGGATCAGTCTTAAGTGAATGACCCATCACAGGTGGATCAAACCCAGAACCCTGGCGCCGTTAACACCATGCTCTGACCATCCGAGCCCATCTCGGGGCCAATCATTTTCCTTTGCAAATAATTACAAGTTACTTGCCAGTTCCTAGAGACCAAAAAACCCTGCCTAGTGATTCCACGTTTATTAGGATCCTGCCTGTGTTTTCACAGCCAATATAGCAACTTCTGTCTTTTGTTGGTGATGTGGTTGAGTAAGAAATGTTATTTGGAGGTCAAAACGCCGGTGGCAGGAGTGTGATGTGACCATGTGTAGCTGCTCCCTGGGTGTGAGGGCTGATTTCTACCAGTGTTCAGCACTCTGCTCATCTCCCTTCTCCGTGGCTGGACCTCTGCTTGTCTCAGCAGCACCTCCCATTTCTTTGATGACCCCCATTCCAAGCAGTTTGCGTTGTATTCATCACCAAATTCACTTAAATTTACCTCAGTTTAGATTTACATAGATTCTTTCCTGCTGCAGCAGAACACTTAAGCAGGTGCAACATTTTAGCCAATTATGGCATCTTGTTGACATAAACCCAGTTTAATTGGAGTTCAGCTCCATTGTCTTGGTTCCAATCCTTACATAAATAAGGTTACAACCTCCTTGAACATTTTGCTAAGTAAAGATTTCAGTATTACCCTTTTCAAATAGTTCATCCAAGTTCAGGTTATGGGTTATACAAGTTCATTTACAGCTTTACTCAAGATTTTGCTTTACAGGCCATTTTCCAGCTTCTGTAATGTGTTTATACTGTATTCATTCCCATGATGATTTAATAGCATAAAATCACGATTTGTGTGAGGCTTAGGCAAACTTTAGTGCTCCTTTTGGAAGTTCTCCCCTCTCTTCTATCAGGCAGAATCGCCTGGACTCTGCAGGGTGGCCGTGAGCAACATCACTGAATATTTACAGAAAGTCATCATAAATTAATACAGCTTTTTAGTGGAGGAAAAAATTGGTACGAGTAACATCTTTCTGTCTCTGAAAAACAGATGCCATAAATAGAGGTTACTGTGTGAATGTGTGTAACTCCAGGTTTATGGTTTATGGATGATTTCCAGGAGACCAAATACAGTATTTCAAGGCACTCTAAGCTAAAATGGTTAAGCAACTTGACTGTGGGAATAAGCGCACAATAAATGACATTTAAGAAGTTCAGCTTGGGCACACAGCAGGTCAGCAAAGACAGACTGAAAATGCAGTCCTGGTCATATTAGCATTAGCTGGACAGTGTGGCCAAACATTGCTCAGATCTTGATGGTTTCTCATTTTCTGAAATGTTGTTGTGTTGGAAATGATCTAATTTTTTCTGATTTTTTAATTAATAATAACCAGTATATTAATTATAAGCTGTGTGTTAGTCTTAAATCACTTTTAGTCAGCATTTAGCAAAGTTTGTCATAAAGCAGCAAGTGTGGGAACACAGCTTGGGAAAATCCCTGAAACTTGAAGTTTTGCTGTGCTAACCTTGATGTGCTTCAGTGAACAAGGCCCGGGAGGGAGAGAGATATATTGCTGAAACTGAGTACAAAAAGTGCAGAACTTCTGGACCACAAGGGCATTTTGCAGAAAGCAGAAGATAAAGGAGCTAACAAAGACTCGGGATGGGTGTGTTGGAAAGTCCCTGGTTGGGAAAAAGATAATAAAAAGATGGAAAAATACGGACTAATTAGCACGAGAATAAAATATCAATAAACTAAGTCAATAAGCGGCAGAGGAGAGAATACTCCTGGGGATGTAGCACCATCAGTGTGCCAGCACGAGGGACTCGTGACCAAAGCCCTTTGACTCCAGTGGGTATCGCTGGGATAAAACCGAGGTCAGCCGTGGTCTCTGTGAGCAGAGTGAAACCTTGCTCGGGGGTGTAATTTACCCAGCAGTGACCCTGTGCAGCGCGGACAATGCTCTGAAAGGGGTTGGACACTGACCCCTCAGAGCCACCCAGGGCGAGGTGCGATCCTGTTAATCAGCACAAGGTAAATGAAACCCTGGCAGGAGCCCGTGCAAAGAAATCCAAGTGCTGACAGGACTTTTTGCAGGACAAAGGAGCAGGTAGATTTTATTGAAATAACTCTCATTTGTCCCCCCTTCCCCACACTCACCCCTGCCTTCTGTAGCTGCAGTTTAACTGAACAAGCAAGAACCCTGACTGAGCAAGTAGGTGCTGCCCTGGAAATCGCATAGAGATTATTTAACATGGGGATGAAAAATTGAAACAAAAGCACCTT
This sequence comes from Rhagologus leucostigma, assembly GCA_013397725.1. Classification (NCBI taxonomy): domain Eukaryota; kingdom Metazoa; phylum Chordata; class Aves; order Passeriformes; genus Rhagologus; species Rhagologus leucostigma. The sequence goes on from VZTD01006082.1 coordinate 1,312,407, forward strand.
CCACCCTTTAACACTGCCTGAGGCTCAGTTTCTCTTTGAAAGGCTTGGCCGTGCAGCAGAACTGCAGTACTTGGGGAGGAAATATCACCCAGCTTCTGCCAGAAACCAGAAACAGACACTAAATGATGTTGAAATACGCTAAATGAGCTTTCTACTTTTGTTTTGGATTTTCTACCTCCACGGTGTAGAAACTTCATGTCCAAAGCACATCAAGATGACCTTAAAGGTAATTAAGTGATGCAAGACCCAGTTCTGAGAGTGATTCTGTTCTGGCAGCTGTGTATTTAAGGTATGACAGAACGCACTAACGCTGGGTGGTTAAAAAGGAGCATTCTGTAGGTGAGATCTTTAATCCTACATGCCTCAGTGCCGCTGTTTTACCCCCTGAGCGCTGGCTGGGGTTATGGGGCCAGCACAGGCTGCAGTGCAGAGCTAATAAATGAGGTGAAGGAGAGGCATGGGCACAGTCACCAGGAAAATTCCTCATGGGGAAGCTGGGTAAACAGGATTCCTGTTTCCCCAGTCAATACGATTTTAACAAAAGGCTTTGGCTCTTTGCTTCTCTCTCTCTCTCTTTCTTTTTTTTTTTAAGCCAGTGCTTAATTGCAGTTTTTCCCTCATTACTGGAGTCTCTCCATGCAGGATCCCAGCTGTGTGTGAGAGGGTGCAGCTCTTTTGGGGGGACACATCGTGCTCCCCATCACAAGCAGTCCCTGCCCTCCCCAGGAGCCCCACATGAGGCAAAGACCCTTCCTTTGGACACCCTCACAGGCATTTAGAAACAGATACTTCCTCTTGTTTTCAGAGAGCTTCCTCAATAGATTTCCACAGGAAAAGAGGGAAATCTGTATGAAAAACAGGAAGCAGTTCTCAGAAGCTTTCTGTAACCAGCACTAGGAGGAAGACTCAAAATAAATGTGGTTGTTTGAAGCAGTAGGTGATACCAGCTGTATTATCTTATGTAAAAACAGTGATTAAATTTAACATCATAGGGCTGCAGTAGAATTAAAAGCCTCAGGTGTTTATAAAGTATATTTAGCTTTTCATTGTAGTTGACAGTAGGTGACCAACACTGGAACTTCTGCAACCAGTTTTTTACACCATATTTTCTATTTTCACTTTACTGCCCTGGGCAACCCTTTTGGAAAACTTCCCATCTGTTCAGTCTTGGATGGGATCCCAAACTTTCTAATGCTGATCCCATTCCTCTTGCCCCCAGTATAAGACTTAATCTTTTTTCCCTTGGCTTTTCAACATTCTCTAATTCAGTCTCAAATCCTGAGATTTATGCATTAGAAGGGAAGACAGGTCAAGATAAAATCTGACAAAATCTGACGCCCAGAAATATTTCTCAGTTAAAACCTTCTAGAGGTTTTGCACTGATCCTTTCTGATCCATCTTCAAACTCCCACAAAGTTCCAACTATTATGGAGTTGTGCTAGATTTTATTGTGGGCACTGAAAAGGGAGGGGGAATTTGTAACTCTCCACCTTAAAAGCAAGTACAGGCACACTAGGAAAATGTTCCAGTTGGGATTCTTGCATTGGGAATGTGTATTGGGAATCTTCTTAAGCTGTGGAGTGTTAGGTAGGTGACACAGGCCCATCAAAAATGGGGATACAGCACGTGGAATGACAATTTTGGGGGAGAAACTCTTAAATTTGTAAATCCTTCAAAGGAAATTTGACCTTACTTTTACTGTCACTTTCTACATTTCATAAAGCCAAACATCAGAAAGAAGATGGATTTGGCCTTCACAGTATGTTTGCATTTGAGAACTTAGGGATAATGTATTCTGTGCTCATTTCTAATACAGAAAATGGTAAAAAATGAATGCAGAGGATGTTTCTGAGTTCCACTGCTAGGCTTTAGTAATTAGACACATTGTGTTTCCAGAGATATATGAAATAAAAGTTCAAAATCCTCACAATGCAAAAGCATCTGAAACAAAATCTCTTTTATCCACTCGACTCAGCCAGCAATGCTGCTGGTTCGGTTTTTAAAGCCATACCAGCAGCACCCCAGAATCTCATGGAAACATTTCATATTGTACTTTTTGAAGTCTCCATCAGAGCGAGCGCAGAAGGCTTTGGAGATCTGAGCGAGTCCCTTTGAGGTCAGAGCACGAACAGGAGCGATGTGCTGCAGAGTTCTGGGCTCCTTTCAGCTCAGTCCCACAACAAAGCCTCATGGGTTTGGTTTGTTGCTCGAGCTAAAACTATGGGAGGCACTGTGTTTGTCAAGAGGCTGTTTCGTCTGAGAGGGACTGAAAAAACAGCAGCAGGGCTTTGGAGTGAATGTAGATATTTCTTGGTTTTGTTTTCTGTAGATACTTTGAACAGCTAAATGGGAAAAAAAAATCAATAGTCTGTGCAAAGTGCAATATTGTTGCAGTGGTAAGCCTCTGATTTATCAGCAGAGCCCCCTTCTCCCTCCAAACCACCATTTATGGTTCCTTAAAACGCTCCTGGTTGTTGTGGGTCCGAGTAATCAGTGCAGTCTTTCACTGCAGCAATGATTGCTGCCCTGTGATGTGCCAGGGGGTTCAGTAACTGAGAGAGGCCCTAGCGGTGCCCTGGGAGAGCATTTTCACACCCTGCAGTGATCAGCCTGGCCAGAACAGCTAAAGGTAGCATTTAACGTGCTCTGCCTGCCTTTTGGATTGTAAATTCCTCGGAACAGGGCAGGAGTACATTAAACATCATATATCTGGAGGGTCATTAAGAAAAGCTGCTGGCAGTAAACTGAGCCAGCTGTAGGTTTATGTCCTCCAAGGATTAATGACAGCATCCCACGAGCATGCACGAGTCTGCTTTGCATTAGCAAAGGCTCATTGAGCTGCACTGATCCTGCCCAGAACTGGGAGAGTCAGGGTAAATACTGCTTATTTGCAGGGCTCTCACGCTGCTGGGAACAGAAAGGACCTTAGTTTCAGATGTGAGGACCACCATTAATGCTGGTTTGAGAAGTGACAGGCTCCAGATCTGACGAAGGGTCAAAGCCAGTAAAAAAACCCCAACTGGCGCCTAAATTTGATTTTCTAGCAGAAGCATTTGTTTAAAACGCCAGATCGTTCCCAGATCTCCAGTTAAAACCCAAACACATCATTAGGAACAGAAAGAAAAGGTATTCCACACGCAGATCCGTTTCAGATGGCTTTTCAACCACGTCACGCCCCAGCGCCTCATGCAGCCTCCAGGCGTGAGCACCAGAGATGGCAGAGAGCACCTCGTGGTGAGAGTGCTGGCACCTGCTCCAGGAATTGCTATTCAAACAAACTCACCAGAATAATGGGAATTCAGGCCCTTGGTCCATAGCAGTGTAGGATGAGACACGATGTCCAAGTTCCCAGTATCGCCTAAACCCACTGCTTACTTCAGATCCTAGAAAGGCCCTGCAGGACCAAAGAGTGTAGCACTGATGTTCGGGAGAGGGCTCAGCAAAACCTTGGCCTGCAGCAGAGCTTCCAGGCCTGCCTTTATTCCAAAGGAGCTTCTTGTATTCAGCCCTTTAGTCAGGCCCAGGCGTTGGGACTCTGTGGAGGTGCTTCAGTGGCTGTGTCTTCCCACTGAGACTGAGCAGGATTCTAGGAAATACTTTTTTCTGGCCATGTGCAGTTTGACATGGACAGTCTGCTGTTATTCAGTTGAATATTCTGAATTTCCTGATGCAATTGATGGCTGGACGTGGGACTGGGAGCTGGGCTGTTGAACAAGAGCTGCTTCTCTCCTGTGTCTGCTCTGTGCTGCTGGTTGGGACCAACCCACGGCTGCAGATGGAGACAATTGCAGCACTGTTCCCTGAGTCTTCCCTTCCTCGGTGACCCAGCAGAGCCATCACATCTGAAGTTCTGGGCTCTGATACTTCTGCAAGAACTGTGTTTGTTCCCAAAACCAGGCAAGAGAGCCCACAGTGCTGGTGCTGCTCTCACTGACTTCTCTTGTCACTACATTACTGCAGAAGAAAATGCAGAAAAATCCCAGCACCCGCGAGATGCCAGCTTGAAAGATATTTACTGTGTAATCATTCCAGTCCTTCCAGGGATTCAGTGCCTGCAACTCTTCACAGTTTTTAGGTTTTGCCTGTTTAGCTTTAAGTAATAATTACAATGGCTGTACTGCCTCTGGCCGGTGCATCCTCCGTGGAGCCTTTGGGTTTCCTCACTTCCCGAGGCTGATGGAGATGTGAGACCTCCTTGTTCTTCCACTGCCCGAGGGCTGCAGGTGCCAGCAGGACCTGAGGGTGACTGACACCTCTCCCAACTATCCCTGATGTTCCCCAAGAGATTCTCTGAACTCTATAAAAGCTGCTGAAACCAGAGTAATGTCATTTTGAGGCAACACATTTGACTTCTCTTCTACAAGATGTATAAAACCCAAATCAAATCTTACAATCTGCCAGTGCAGACCCCAGGCTGCCTTCAGACCCATCTCAGCTCGTGCAGGGGGTCATTTCCTGAGCAATCACTCTGGAATCCACATTCAGGCTGCTTTAATCAAATTCTTTTTCATTCCCCATGGGTCTGTGACCGCTTGGAAAGCGCTCTCAGGATTGATTTTGGCATCATACATAAAACCTACCAAAAAACCACGTAAGTCTTAGTAGAGCAGTATGGGCAGTTATGTATTTGTACTTATTTGCCAGCATAGCATCAACAACGGAAAAAAGTTTCTTAAATTAAAAGCTCAAAACAGCCCATAAAAGAAAATTCTCCTGTCCCCTGGTGGGGATTAGACCTGCAACTTTGAAATCTGATAGAATGTGGTTTATTTTTAAAAACTGAATTTCCCGAAGAGGAAAACTACAACGCTGTGTCTAAAAACCTGATGAATTCTCCTTGTAGAATAGAATGGTTCCGTTTGAAGGGACAGACAGTCATCAGCTAGTCCCAGTGTAACTCTTCTAAATCAGTGTTTGCTTTTTAAATTGTCTGTATTCGATATTCCTGATGGAGTTTTCCAGAATTTGTAGCACACTGCCTTCCCTAAGATATGCATCGATGTGAAGAGATTTTAAATGAGATTTTTCTGAATAATCTAACCAGATAATTTCATCATGCTCCTTTATCATACAGACATTTATCTAGAACTAAAATATTCAGGATACAGATGGGGTTTTATATCTTTGGTTCTGTCAAGGACAGTGTAACGTCTATAAAAACAGATTTCTGAAATAACAAACTTGAATGGCAGGTCCAAAATATTCATAAATCCCTGGCCAGGGTTGGACAGTACAAAGTACTAAGATCTATTACACCAAGGTACTTTCTCGTTTTGCCATGTAAACCAGCATAGTTATTTTTCTGGTGACATGAGCTGTTATAATGATTGAAATTATCTGATAGTACATTTGAGTGGTTGTAGAATATGTACCAAACCCAGCTCCTTGTATTCCCAAGCAGTGCTGGTGGGGGAAGGTTGGAATGAGTGCTTTGCTCCTGTTGAAGTGAATAATGCTGAGTGAGCCCTGCAGTTAATAACTCCTTTTGTGTCACCTGCTTAAGCTTTGTGTTTTACAGCACAGCTCTCCTGCCTGGTTCTTCTCCACTTGTGGAGTCAGGTTATTCTTATCTCCTTGGAGGGTTTTTTAAGGAAAAGAGGATTCCCCATTAATACTTCATTCCTTTTTCACTGAGATATAATGTTGTGTTTCTATCTCAGGACTACCTGGACTAGAAATGAGAAAGATCCCTCTTTCCAGGGTTATTCAACACTATTTTCTCTCCCTGACAGTCCCAACAGGGTGTGAAAAACCAAGCCAGACCTGCCTTTATGTGCAGAGAGAGGAGACAGTTGGCCATGCCTCACACCTGCTGAATGATATCACACAGATTATTGAACAGAATCTTTAATGCTGGATATCCATGCATGTACCAAGCAGCTTGGAGTGAGCAAAAGTGAGCAGAGAAATACCAGTGTGTGTCTGTGCCAGCCAGCTGCAAACAGCATGAGGGCCAAATGAATGGAAATATTAAAGCATGTATTCCATTTGTGATAAACACACAGTATTCTGAAAATGCCCTGCTTGCCCCCAGATCTCAGCCCATGTTGAGAACCTCCGGGCCAACACTCTTACAAATGATCTTTTTCAATTATGTGGGGAAATATTTGCTGTGCCAGCATGTCAGAAACACTAAGCCTAGCTTTTCAGATTAAATTTTGCTGTAGGCACGAAGGGATGAAAAGGCTCCCTGCAATATTGGTGTGGCTGTCTCTCACACAAAGGCTGACATCTCCATTGAATGGCCTGTGCTGGTTCCCAGCCCAGCAGGGAGCTCCTGGGCTCTGAAAGGAAATTAAATAAGTGATTGCAGACTGGACAATAGGCATCCGCCAGGACACGGCCAGAAAGGGAAAGCCTGACCTAAAGGCAGGGACTTGTGCAGGGTTTTGTCACACCAGATTTGGGCTGGACTCTTCAGCCACCTAATCCTGTATCCTACTCATTATGTCCCACAAGGAAATGCTTGTGAAGGGTGTGGAAGAAATGCTGTGAGAGGTTGCTAATGGGGAAGTTTGGGCTAAAGCTGAGAGTCAGAGATTTTCCCAAATTCGAGCTAATATTTATCACTGTAGCTCAGAAATTCTCCTTACCAGAGGAACAGTTAATCCATTTTAAATCCTGCTAATCTGCAGGTATCAGTGATATTTGTGCATCTGAATGACAGGGGGTTGTTACAAAAGAGTTGAACAGCTTCTCTAAGCTTGTAGGTCATCTTAAAGGTGATTGCAGCAGCAGTAACTGGTGTGGGTAATAGCTGCCTTCTTCTGGGGTCATTAAAATAGCTTTTTAGAAGGGGAAATTGATGTGAAGGGACAACATCCAAAGCTGTGGGCTGAAGTGTGGGTCCCCTGAGATCACAGGTGTGAGGTGAGCTTGATTCTCAGAGCTGTGACCTTGGATTCCTGCACATGAAGCCAAGGGGCTGTTAGAGACTCAAACTCTTATTTTGTCACTTTATGTACAGTAAAGGCTCAATACCTATAGATACATTTCCCCTGCTCTTCATGGGTCTGGCGCATCTTTAGTCTTCCCTGGCCTTTCACTGCAGTCCTTCAGTAATTTCCATGGTGGCTCAGGTGGAGATGTCATCTTTCTATTTAATACCTGCTAAGTGGGTTTTTTTTAATAGATATTTTAGTTGTTTGTTTAATCTGTGTAACCTCTCCTCGAGCTCCGCACTGTGCAGGAAGGTGCTCCAAGCTTGTGGGACCCACTGGGTGAGAGTCACTTTGGTTTTGTCTGCTCTGAACCTGCCTCCTGCTTTCATGTGCTGGCTCACAGTTCCTGTGCTGAGAGACTGAACAATTCTCATCTTCTGGAGGAAAATTTTGCAGACCCATTTCACATCTCTCCTCAGCTCTCTCTCTTCCACATCTGCAAGTGGCTAAAATAACTTCCATGCCTTTTTTCCACACTTGTTGCCTTTTCTAGGCCTCTTGCAGTTTAATTGGTTCAGGTGAAAGGATCATGAGTTTCCTTGTTCTGATTCAGGTGTTCTGTGAATGTGCATAATTACTTTCTTTGTATTGTTTTCTATTCCCTTTGTAATACGTTCTAATATTTTATTTGCTTTCCTCTCTGCAACTTAATAACTGAACAGACACATTCTTAGAGTTATAAAGCTCAAGGATGTAATTCTTCAGCAGTTGTAATAAGCTCTGAGTTCATTACTGTACCTGTTTCACTGAAGCTGAAAGTGTTGTTTGGGGTTGGTTTTGGTATTTTGCTCCCAAAATGGATCTGATTTCATTTGTGTGGTACTTGCCACCATCCCATCACTCAGTGTCCTAAGATCATTCTGCAGTTCTCACGGCTGATCCTGGCTTTTCACATCTTGACTAACTGAGCAATTTAAAAATCTTTATTTCCAATATTATTTCACCTAAAAATCAAATAATAATCACACTATTGTAGCTTTCCTTACCATGTGATATAAAGCAGATTTCTCCAACTAAAATACAGCCCAAACAAAACATGTTTCCAGACTACCAGTCATGGCTGAAATTAGGGTAAAGTCAAAGTCACATGTCCAGCTCCCCCTCGGTGGATATTCTGATCCGAATCCAAATTTTGTGATTCAAATGCACTTTTAGTGGAGACATGAATCAAATTACTGAGCTGGAACTTCATTGCTTTTAGCTCCAGAGATTAGTTCAGACTCCCCTCTGAACGATGGTCTCTTCTGCAGTGTTTATGGAGAGAGAAACAATCTGATATATCCTGGGGTTTGACATCAGACAGGGTACAGCTTTTTAAGCACAAATTAATCTTTTAAAATATAAAATCTAGAATGCATTTATAATGCATTTCATCCACGAACTACATTGCCAGTGTGCGCAGTATCCATTCGTTTAACCGAGGAGGGAGGGGAAGCCCGTTAAATTTAAGGATACACAATCTAAGCCACATAAGCTTTTTTACACCCGTTTTATAGCACTCCCCTCTGACCTGGCACTTTATATATTGTATTCTGGGCCAGATCACGGGTTTACAGTTTCACTTATAAAGTAATGGAAAAAATAATGCATTTTTGTAAAGCTTGGCAAGGCAGCATGTGTTCCCAGGGTGCTGGGAGGACTTCTGTCGCTGAAAAGCTGCTTCATTCTAAGCTTGGTTAAAATGCAAACCAAAATCCAAAAGCATTGGTTTGCTTAACTGCACCAAAAATAATAAACCCCTGGAAGTGAACTCGGGTCCCTGCAGGCTGAGCTGATGGACGGTTCATAAACCCGCCTTTAAAAACAATGCAGTGCCAGGTTTTCTTTCTGCACCTCAGCAGCTCTCCGGGCTCACGTTCACCTCGCCCATCGCGAGCTGTTACAACGCAGAACTCGGTTAAAATCAGCCTCTCTTGCGCCAGCACTTAAACCTTGCTTTGAGCCTTCCCGCAGCCGCCCGAGGAGCTCCAGGTGCCCACGGCGAGGACACCCCGAGCCGCCGCCGCCCTGGAGCACAGGTGGCACCGCACCCGGCTGCTCGTGCTCTCCAGCAGGAGCCTCCCCGGCAGGGCTGGGGCCGGAGCAGGGAGGGGTTGTGCGTGCAGCAGGCTCTGCCCCGCGGGCTGAGGGCGGCCGAGCTGAGCTGTGCCTGCCCGGCCCGGCCCGGCCCCACGGCCGCGTTTGCTGCGCGCAGCCCCAGCGCTCACCCGCACGCCTCGATGCGAGCTCCCGTTGTCCGGGTCAGGAAAAGGCTGGCGAGGGAGGAAGGATGAAAGAAGGTGGTGCTTTGACAGCTCCTTTCTCATGGTAACGAGCAGAGCTGCTCCTTCTCCCCGCTCTGCTCTCCACGGCCTTTTTCTTTCTTTAGAGAAGGGAAGAATTCAGCTGTGCCTTCCAGGCGCTGACCACGCAAACTGGAGGGCTCGGGGTGTGTTTGTGGGCTCTGCCCACGGAGTCACTGCTTTGTCTGGGGCTTATTTGCTGTTTGTTTCCTGCGTATAATGACAGGTAAATGTGGATTAATGGAAGTAAAGGTTTGGCTTGAGGACATGGGGCAGCAAAGCATCAGTTACTTCCTGGTGATTTCTGCTCCGTGAGTCACGTTCGCTCAGGAAACAGAGATCCATTAATTTAGCTGGTCCGTGGGAACCTGCCACAGGAAAGCTCCCTCTGCTTGGAAGGGGAAGAAATAATTGCCGCCCTCCTAGCATTAAAAATTTTCTGTTCTAAAACCAACATAATTTGATATAGAGGTAATTGGGATTATAGCAAGGTGCGCCCTAACTAGGAGAAAATACTTGTTTGATGCAAGACATTGCTGCTTGCAGAAGCAGGGCCTTAGCTGCTAAGGCTGGAGAACTGCAATTTAAGCATAAATTACTTCTAATAATTCAAAACAAGTTCCAAGCCTTAGGGATTGACAGTTCCTCAAATTTATAAACAGTACAGGTCTAAACTCCCAGGATCTTAGATCCTTAATGATGGGTTTTCGATGTGAAATCAAAGCTTAGATCATTCATATCCCGCATAGTATTTACCTAAAAAGCTTTACATTTATTTAATTTTTAAGTTTCCTATTTTTAAATGCACTTGAAGCATCCTTTGGAATCTGTAAATCGTGATGAACAAAAATCCCCAAACCAAGGAGAGCAAAGCAGGCAGGGAACAAGGGGAGAGGGAGGAAAGTAGCAAGTGTAAGATTGACAGCACAGGAACAAACCTGGTGTATAATTCTGCTGTAGAGAGATTAATCACAGCTTTTCTGAGAGATACCAACCCCTGGCTGCACTGAAAGGTCTTTTGTTCAAAGTCAGTGCATTTCCCCAGGAATACCCTGCCAGTGGTGGGAATATTTCACAGCTGGAAGACTTCTGAAAAACCTGTCACATCCCAGCCAGGGCTCCAGCAGCACAAACACAGCTTTACTGACAAAATAAACTAAGAACATTCTTATTCTTGGTTTTCTTATTCTTTTTTCCTCTGCTGAAGTCCCTGGGGAATGTAGATAGCAGTGGAAATTAAGCTGAGCCATGTCCATTCATTAGTGGAAACACAGACCTTTCAGACTAAGGACCAGCTTCTCTCCTAACTTTTGCTTATTACAGTTTGCGTATTTTCCTTTTTTTTTTGGTTGTTTGGTTGAATTAGAAATCTGAGCAAAAAATATTTTGCAACTAAGGAAACTGCCTCTTCAACATGAAACCAAAGTGAAGCATTTAATTTTATTTCTTTTTTGTATTTTAAAGTGGTAGTTTGAAATTTGATTTATTAATGTCATTCAGTAGTGACAGGGGGGCTCATGGGTGACAACAGTGATGCCCCACAAAACACAGGAGTACCCTTGTTGGAAATGCCACCCTTGCCTGTTTGCTGGCGCAGAAATGGGTAGCAAAACCTCCTCTTCTGCAATTTTCACAAGCACTGGCTTTGCTCTGATGGCTCATATTTCTGCCTCGTGTAATTTTGTGCCAAGCAGTGCCCCTTAGACCTACCCGCTCCAGGAGAGTGACAATATTGCACTCAGAGCTTGGCTTAAACCTGACAGTGCTGCGCTTTAAACTTGGCTGACCTCACCCTGTGCAGCCCCAGATACTTTTATGTTGTGTGAACTCACGCCAAGGACGTGCGATGGGGTCAAGTACAGAGAGTAAAAGCAGAGCAGATGTGCAGTGAGTCCCAGGTTTTTTAGAGTTATGATTTACGTCACACCACGAACCCTCCCTGAAACATTCTGCTGTGGGCAGAGGCTCTGCACAAAACAAAGCACAGGGCCTGACTTTTATTCTGGAGATTTATTGAAAGGTTTGGGGTCTTTCCACTGAAATCTGACTCCCAACACTCGGCACCTCTGTTCTTGAAAGGGATGGTGTGTGCTGTGATGGCAATTAGCACTCCAAGCTCAGGCAGCCTTCAGAGAATATTTTTCTCCTCAAACAAGGAGGGACTGCAACCCACAGTCAATCACAGCCTCTACTCCTTATTTTTCAAGTGGTTTAAGAAACATGCTGTGGAGGCTGAAGTTGTCTGTTCCAGAGAAGTTTAACTTCCTAATGACGCCTCGTGCTCAAAGCTTACAGTTGGCATTTATTGGCCAAGATTTCTTTCTTTATAAAGTACATTCCTATGTGGAATGGTGAGCAGAACACAGGATCCTGGCATACAGATACCTGCAATAAAGGTCAAGCTTCAGTCCATGCTTTATGTTTTCAGTCTCTGAAGTTGAGCTGCAGCTTTGTGATCCCTTAAGGCCACACATACCTATTGATTTTTACCAGAATTTGCCGAATTTTCAGATGGGTTTCAGATTATGAAAAGCTGCAAAAATGTATACAAATTCCTTTTTTTTTCAAAGATAAGGAATGATCTCTGAACTAAAGCCAGACTCTTGAGGCATTTTACAACTTTCAGGTTGCTTGACTTGAGCGCACAGATAGGTTTCACATCTGGAATTGTGAAAATACCATAGAATTAGGGAGTGGTTTGGGTTGGAAGGGGCCTAAACATTGATCTTTAGATCTTTAGGTGGTCTTAAAGATCCCCTGCCATAGGGGAGGTGGAGCTGGGTATCCCTGGATATCTCTTTTCTACAGTAAAGGACTGAAGCAGATACACTGACCAGCTCCTCCTCCTGCCCTCCTTCTTCCCTCCACAACCTCAGTCTGTTTTGAATTTCCTGTTTGAGATTATCTCAGGACACAAATCTGTAAGACCAGATCCATTAAACCCAAGCTTTACTTATAGTGCAGGACACCCTTTTCTAGCTTTTCTTTCTGGTTTGAGGGCATCACTTTCCTTGGGATGTGACTGCAGTTTTCCTTAGTTTTTTCAGGGGCTGCAGTTTGGAATAGCTGAGGTTCAGATTCCCGGGCAAATCCAGGGAAACGTGCCGAGTATCACAAAGAGGATACCCCCAGCCAGGCATGAGACAGGCAAATACCAGTGTGGATTTTAATCATGCTGCTAAGCAGGCAGACGAGACACTGATACAGTTGAAAGGATGCCCAGGAGAACGAAGAGAAGGGAACAGCACAGCAAACATGGGCAGAGATTCAGCAGGAGTCCCAAACAGAACAAATATTTGCAGGGCTGCTGAGTAACTGTCTCGTGTCACTGGAAGTGCAGGAGTTGTCTGTACTGTAGTTCCTCACCTCAGCGGCATTTATTAGCTCAGCCCCAGCCTCCTCAGAGCCCAGGCAGGTTTAAATGCTGCCTGACTGGCTCCCCGTGGGTGCCTCTGCCCTGGCAGTGTCCTGAGGAACACGAGGGTATTTACAATTTTTTCATCTTGGCTGTGCTACCCTGAGGATGGGGTTTAGGAACTCAGCTTGTGGGTCTGCGAGTTCCCAGGGAAGTCATGGAGTTAATTAATTTACTTTGTAGATATTTTCCCAGGTTTCCAGATAAGCCAGTGTTATTGTAACACAGAGGAGCTTTCTGAGAACTGAAGTTAGAGATGAAATTGAATGGTTGCACGTGCATGGATCATCTCTTTCTCTGGGTGGCCAGCTCTGTCAGACACCTGGTTGAAGCAGGATGGTGAAACAGAACACTTCACTTTCAGATCAAAGGGCAGGTTTGAGTGGACAGGCCCAGATTTCACGATTCCATGGTTTTTTCCTGTGCGTAAATTTAAAGGGCTTTTTGTTGGAATTGAGGTTTGGATTCGGTTTTTTTAAGCATAACATCTACAAATTTCCCTCAAACTTTTCCAGGGTGACTTCACTCATCTTGTTACATCATTGTCTGTTCGGGGATGTTTTCAAGAGATAAGGCCTCCTCCCCTGCAGATCTCTAATCCTTCTGTATTCTGAGAGCAGGCTATTTTAGCAAAACAAATTAGTTTAATCTCCTTGAAAATGTGGGTTTTCAGCACCTATATTACAAATTACGTTGTCTGTTTTGTATTCTGAAGGAAAGCGAGATGAGGAGCAAAGAGTAACTAATCCCTTCCTACTGCTTTAGTAGAATTTCTCCTTTCCTCGTTCTCATGAAGTAATTTTCAAGTTTTATGAAGAAAGTAACAAATACAGTTTCTTCCCTTTTATTTCTTCAGCAGAATAAAGAGCTTAAAAGAATGCAGAATCCTCTGCTTGTGCCCAAGTGCAGGTGATCAACAGTGTTTGATTTTCAAAGTAACTCATGTGAACTGACACAAAAATAACATATACTAAACCCGCCCGAGATATGGGTGGTTGATTTGTTTTAATTTCATCTCTGGAGGGGCTCAGTGGAGTAATTAAGTACTTTACACAAAATTTGTGTGCAAGTGCCCGACTGAGCACTTGTCAGTATGCTGGTCCTCTCAGGATCTCGCCCCTGGTAGTTTAAATTGATGTGTTTGTCAGTCTTAGACATCCAGGGAGGATAAAAGCCCCAAGTTCCAGCCACAGGTCACACTTTGAGGTTATATATTATTACTTTGTCTGACAAAACCAGCCTGAAGAAAAGGTAAATTTCAAAAATCCCGCTGGCTCTTCAAAGCATCTGTTAGGGGAGGTCTGGCCAACTGGCACAGGGCAGCCAGGTCCTGTCAGGGGCAAGCTGTGCCCACCGGGCACAAGGTGCCTGGGAAGGAAGGGCCACACAGCCAGTGCTGGATAGGGACAGGTGCTGCACCCCAGAAAGCCAGAGGGGTGTGGCTGAGGGCTGGTTATGATCCGGGACCATGTCTGATGTTGGTTCTTTCAGTAACCACAAATCGGTGACTCTGGACTGGGAGCTCTGCTTTCTGAGGGTCACAGCCTCTCATGGGGACTCCAGCCTTTGGGTTTGAAAGGGGTACGGGAGGAGGCTTTTTCTTTACAGTTATATTTGTGTATGAAATCAACCTTTCAGTTTGGGGGTGATAAGATAGGACAGGTAATAAGGTTGTGCAGCAAGAGAGTCTAGCACTGGGAAAGTCAGAGCAGCCAGATGAAGGAGGGAGGTGCACAGCCGTCACCAAGCTGCTGCCTGAATTTCCAGGCACTAACTCAGGGAAGAAAAGCTGCAGAAACACTGACTGCACATCCGCTTGGAACAAAACGAATCCCTCTGGTGTAGGAGGGGTTAGCATGATTCAAACCCTGCTCAGAAGGGCGGAGGAGGCAGCTGGGAAAGGCAGCTGCTCGCTGGGTACGGGATGACAGAACCAGCTCTGCCTTGGGCTGTGGCTTTGTCACTGTGCTGCAGGGCTTGCAGGGCACTCTCACCCCTCCATCCCCAGGAAGGGATGTGCTGGGGGCTGCTGAGGGCCAGCTCCAGCAGGGCCAGCAAACAGAGCAGGACGGGGCAGACGGGGGGGTGTCCCTGTGTGCGGCACTGCCATCGTGCTCCCACTGATGCACTCCCCACACGGCAAACACGGCCAGCCGGATAAAAGGAGGATTTAGGGAGAAGCCTCCCAAGAATAAACAGTGTGTAAGTAAGAGCCCAGCATGGAAAAAGGCCAGGGAAGTGGCTACACTTCCAGTGTTGCAGCACACAGGTTCCTTGGGGATAAATGAACTTGCAATTATGTGAATGGATTTGAAGTAAAGGTTTTTCTATTATTATGGGAAGCTTTGAAAGACTCTTGCATTTGAAATAAAAGTAGCCCTTCCACGGAAAGAGATGCTAAACATTTTCTACAATGTCAAATTAATGTGTTTAAATTGCTCTGTACAGTTCTCTCAACCATATGTAACAATATCTTCCATTACTCCTTTCTGTGAAATCAAAATGCTCCTTTAAAGTGTTCCCAATGAGAGTAATCTGATTTGCTTGCTTAGCTTATGATTCTTCTATGACTAGAGACCCACAAGTACTCTAAGCTTCATACGATGGGAATATATTCACCTGCTACCGCTAGCTTCTTCCAAAACTTGAAACTCTGTGGTTTTTCGCAGACTCCTCTGTAATTCAAAACTTCTCTTTAGCAGAAAACAGTATCAGCTCCAGGCAAAGTCAGAAAATTAAATGAGATGACATCAGTTCGTCCAGAAGAATCTGAGTGCTTTTGCAGATGAGGCTCTGCAAATTAACATTTCTTTTCACCCTCAGTGAGCTCAGTTCCCTGAGTGCCATCATTCCCACTGACTGCCATCAGTCCCTGCTGCCTGTCTTTATCACCTGCAGGTCTGCCCAGCCTTTGGTGTGGTCCAGCACATGCACACCCATAGCCTCCACTCAAATTTTGTGCCACCTGGAACAAATTTCCAAGATGCCCCTCACCTCACAACAGCAAGGAGTTGGTATTGATGACAGCAGTCAAGCAGAAATTGTCCAGATTTTCTTTATTGTCTAATTTTTAAAGTAGATGAACAGTTCTAGGGTGCCTAAATATAAAATATTATCATTCTGACCGGAAACAACCTACTACAGACACCTCCTTTTGTGCATTAGTGTTTCCTTCCTAGGGCTTCTCTTTCTTCACTTAATGGAGCTGATCCTGTATCAGTTGGGAATATTTCTGTATTTCCCTCCTGTTCTTGGATTATTGGCTTGGACCTGTTTGGTCCATGTTGTTATATTTTACAGAGTGAATGATAACCTGAGAAATTATTGAAGAGAGCAGGGCACTTTCTTCTGAAAGAGAAGAAAAACTGAACTGCTTCCAGTATAGGATAACCTAAAGCACAGCTTCTTAGACAAACTGACACAGGTGAAATAAATAAATGGGGCAAATGATGCTAGAGGCCTCAATCTTCAAATTTGCAGGAGAATATGGGGGGCTGAAACAAGCCTCTCTGCATTCCATGCCAAAAGGATTCCTGCTCATTAACACATATAAATGCTGATGGATAATTAAGTAATTTGGGAGACAGACCATGCATATGGGAAGCATTTTTGGTATTTTATGACCTACTTCACTGACCTATGTAATTACTGTGCTGCTGACTAATGCAGCAATATAAACCCTCTGTGAACATCTCTATTATGAAGTTTATTTCAGTTCTAAATGACCTTTCTTTTTATATGTTACACTGGGATCAAAAAATGGTTGTTAAATTGCTCTATTCCCTGCAATGCTATTAAAGAGAAAAAGAATATTATTAAGAAATCAATTTCTAAGCCGCCTCCAATGTAGTACAGAAAACAGAGCCAACTTATATTTGGCAAGAACAATTCATGTCAAACCAATCTAATTTCCTTTTCTGACAGGGCAAATGGCTCAGTGAATAAAAAGAAGCAGTAGATGTGACTATTTTACCGTAGTAACATTTTAATGCGTGGTATTTTTATAAACAATACTTAGAAATCATAAGACTATATTAGAATACATGGATGGTGACACCTTGTGCTGGAGCAAAACCTAGTGGGGAAAAAAGGGGAGTTTAGGGAATAGCTGTTGACGATTTGTTCTCTGGGAATAACTCCACTGCATAAAAATGGGTCTTGCCCGACTTCCTAAACTCTCCTGTAATCAGGCACTGGGAATTACACACTTTTTATATAATACCAATGATAAATAGGCAATTTCTTGTGATGTCTTTTTCCTCTGAAATGAATTGAACTCATGCTTTTCAGTAAAGAATTTATTGAAATTTACCTTTAAAGTTGAGCTGACTCACTAACTTGACAGGGATTGAAAACTAAAAGCTGAAAGATAGTCCAGACATCTCATGGGGAGGAAAGGGCACAGAAACCCGACGCATTCATCAGAGTAGGAAGATTAGGATGTGCACCTGAAGAGAAGAACTATGAACTATTTGGTCAACCAGGCTGGTTTAGGAACCTAATGATGTGACAGGGACATTTCAAACCCTGGCACAGGAACCTGTGCACTCAGAAAAAGTTCATGTTTAAGTCATAGAGATTTGCGGGAATATGAACCTGGAATATGAAATCAGGAATAGGTGATTATAATTATAAACTCCAATTTAGGACTACATTTAATCACTTGCAGGTACTTAAACACTTTCTTGAATAAATGCAAACTGTGTTGTTTCCTGCATTAGGGATTATAACTTAAGGTCATGGTTGTGATTCCAGATCTAAATGATAGCAGGTAGGTATCAGATGAAGGTCTAGAAGAGGGATTTAGATGCTGGAAGAGCTTTTAAAATCTGAACCTAAAAGAAGAAATAATTTCCTTTATAAATATGAAACTATAAAGAGGAGCAATGTGTAAAGCTCATAGACTGGACTCACTCTTGAAGATGACCCTCTCCGGAAGAAATTTGGCTTTAGCTGGAGGAAACCTGTGGCTCACCAAGCCAGTTAAGGTGAATTCTCAGGAGACATATCTGCAACTGTCAGTGCTTTCTGCAGAACACCCAAATCCCCCCCATTCCTCTCCACCACTACCTCGCAGCATTAGCTCTTGCCAAATCCAGATCCTGCTCACAAACTCTGCATGGCACCTGGCAAGGGAGGAAACTGCTCACTGGAGTAGTGACTGAAACACAGGCTGACTTAACCAACAGCACAGGTAACAGCAACTGAAATACAGCCTGACTTGAACCAGCAGGACAAGTGACACCCCTGCCAAGTGACAGCCAGAACCCTGTGGGTTCCCAGCTCTCCCTCCCTCTCCACACCTCAGCCAACCCATCTCTTCCCCTCAGCAAGCGCTCCCAGCACCTCACCCGAGCTACACCGATGGATGTGGGCTCCCGCACATCAGGAGAAGGTGAATTTCTCTGAGCAGGAGGAGTTTGTGCTGCCTTAGCACCCGTGTGAGCAAGCCAAGGGAGCGGGACCAGCTGGGACAGCCCAGGCTGTGCGGGGCAGAGCCAGCCGTGCCGAACCCTTCTCCCACCCTAACACCCAGCTTTGATTCACTATTTTCTGCCAGGTCGGGCACCTCTGCGCCACTCTGGGGAACGTGTGGAGTGATGGCATTCCATGTGCTATGGAATATGACCACAGATATGCAAGTCACAATTATTCTGCTTCTCTAAGTTACACTGTTTACACCAAGAGCTGTTTTACGTGGATGGGGAAGTGGAGGTGCTTTATGGCCAACAGGGAATCTCAAAGCCTCGGCTTCTGCTAAACGTGCCAGGAGGCTAAAAAAGGGGTGTAGTTCCCAAATGGTCAGTCCAGCACCATTCCTGAGCTTGACACTCACTTTAAATTAGCATGCAACTTAAAAATAAGTATTACAAATGAAGGTTATCTCACAAGGAACATATAATTTACATTTTGAAACTCACACTCCTTGTTTTGATGTAACCCATAAAGTTGCTGCTCTGCAAGGTCCGTGGACATTCCTTATTGCCTTTAACTCGTTGACCTCTACCTGTTTCAAGGTGATCTCTTTTATCCTTCATCATATTTTGGAAAAGCAATTCCACAGGACAAGAACTCATCTTAAATCTTTGGCGCTCATGCCAAGGAGGACATGATAGACCTGAAAGCTGTGTGATCCCTTTTAGCACCAGGAGTTGTATCATTCATCCAGAGACCCCTGACAGTCATCTTGAACATCACGTGGTTTTTAAATGCCATAGATGTTTAAATAAACACTTTTATCTTCTTTGATCTTCTGCAACCATGTAAGTATTAACATACACAACGCTTACAGAAAGACACTGGATAAAATGGTTATTTTTAGAATTTCCTCACTTCATAAAACAGTACAATAGCTATGATGCCACAAATAACTCACTATGAATTCTTCTTATAAGCAAACAGAGGAAGCGCAGGTTTAGGAAGAGACAAGGAGTTCAGAAGAGGCAATTTCTTAAAATATTAGATTTAGTAGTGTAAGTAAAAATATAGCTATAAATACTGGCTTTGCTTTGGGTCAGTGAAAATATAAACTAGATTTTATTCCATAGCTCAGTCTGAAACTTGGGCAGAGATGCCTAACACTTAATAACCATCCATGAGTCCAAGTTTCATCTGAGATAAAAAGCAACAAAAGCAGTGAGCTATTAAATTCGTGACCAACTTTCTGGCCTCTAGAAAGATTTGTTTATGCTGTTACAAAAGCGGGGTTTAGTTGAGTAATGTATTTTTTGTTTGAGATTCCCACTATATTATTTTGTGGGTTTAGGAACATTTCAGCTTCTCTCTTCTGAGTATTACCTATTCTGTCAGTGAAGAAGCAATGAAGTCACAGCAAGTTTAAAACCACTGGCCAGAAGTTGTCCTTGTGTGCTTTTCCCCAGTTCCTAGGACATGTTGAAGAGTTTTTTTATGAAATGGAGTGTCAGCCATCTGATTACAGCTGGCTTGGGATGGGACCTAATGACCACGAAATGCAGTGAAAAAAATAAGTGTGTTGGAAATGGTTTCTGAAGGACTGTCAGGAATTTGTTTTGGGGCTTTCTTGAAGTATTACCATGTTGAGTTCTGTTGCTGTGTGTCTGAGGAGTAACTTCAGCTCTCTGTAGATCAGCACCCTTACTTGGCCTACTTTCTACTGAATGCTCCCAGTTCTTTTATGGATAGGGATCCACAAGAGGAAATCCAAGAAAATGCACAAGCAGCTTCTTATTTCCCTCTGGCTAGATTTTACAAGTATTTGGAGATATTTAATAAGCCACAACAGAGATTCTCAAACTGACTTGTGTCCCAACACTGTGATTTTAGAGCACTTTTTGACGGACTCCAACCTACCTGTAGTGCTGCAGTTGTGATTCCAGCTGCCGAATGTATATTTGCAGATGTGGCACCTCGTTAGCTTTCACTTCCAGCTCCTTCACTTTGCCAAGACTGTTGAGGACAGCGTGCCTGGCCTCTTCCACCTTCCTCCTCATCTCTGCCTGCTCCCTCTTCAGGTTACGGTTGCAGTCTTCCAGACTGACCAGAGCTTCCTGAGAGCTCTTCAGCTCCCTCTCCAGCTCCTGATTGAACCTGATTGCTTCTTCAATCTGCCCATCCCTGGAGCTCCGGATGAGCTCCATTTCCTTCAGGACACTTTGGAGACACTTGGTCTGGGAGTGGTTCTGTGTTAATGGTCTCTTACTCCCTACGAAACAGGTTCCCTCTTCTTTGTGGCTGGCATGGCTCTTCCGCAGTCCCACCTATAATGACCAGGAGCAGAAAGCAGGGAGAAATTGATGTGTTTTAAAGCAACTGACATTTTAATCCAAACTGAAAATGGCTGGATTGTGCTTTGTTAGGGTTTTAAAATCACATATAGCTGATCAGCAACTAAAGCTACTCGACCTTTGTCAAACACAGAGACAAGGAAACAATCTCTGGAAAGTAGTTTTTAATACCCAGCTATACATTTAATTTTCAAACTACTCACTATTATGTTATTGCACGGGTTTCTGCATAGCTTTAATGTCATTACTATGGTCCATACTCAGAACTCAAGTAGTGTGCTGAAAAGATATTTCCAATGAAGTTCTGTTCAGAAGAAGAGAGCAGGGAGCAGCCAGGGGTGTTCTGGAGCTCTCCTCTTTGTCCTTTTGATTCTTCCTGGGACCCCTGGCTTCATGTTTGCTTCTGATTTCCTTTCCCTTTTCAGAGGAAAATGGTAAAAGTGGCTTTGACCTGCCTTGCTGGACATTGTGAAGAGGAACAGCCATCTACTGCAAGTGGAAGCGTCACACGTGGAGCAGTCCTGTGAGTGCTGTGTTAGTATCAGACCTGATCAGACCTCCCGGAACAACTGGTCCATGCTGCCCTTCACTGCTCTGCCTATTTCACACTATTTCATGCCAGAGCAATTTAACTGCTGTTAAGTGTTTATGTGTTTCATTCGAGCCAGTACAGCAGAACCAGCAGAAACCAGCCCCGGAATTAATGGGGCTCTGCAGAGGAGCCCGAGACTATTCATCAGCCTGCCCGCAGAACTGGCTCCAACTCTGAACTCTTGTGACCACGCTCTGAGGAAAACACACTTCTAATGTTCCTGAGGCACTTACGGCTGAGGCACTGCAAGTGCTTGTGCAGGTAAGAATCCAAAAGTTCTTTCTCACTTCAGGAAAAACCCTGCAGTGGTGCATATCCAGTATATGGTATCGGCACATCCTGACTGCACGTGCGATAGAAGCAGCAGCAGCATTGTACACGTGGGTTTGTAAAGCTGAACTCCCCTACACTTTTAACAGAGTGCTCATCAGCCTATCCCATAACTACATATAATGGCACATTGGTGAAGACACATTTCTCCTTAAAGCCTCCACGTAACTAAACTTTGCTAAAAAGTTAATGCCGAGGATGAAGGAGCAACCTCGGTCTGTGTCATCCTTTTATCCATCGGTCTGGAGGTGACGGGGTTTTTAATACTGACTTTCCGAGAGCAGCATCTTCCCTGAAGCACTCGGGGCCCCCCGAGCCGCCCCCGGGAGGCCGGTGCAGAAGCCGCCCCGGACTCACCTGCAGCGCCAGGCACCGCGCGTCGCTGCTCTGCAGGGCGGCCCGCATGTCCTCCACCAGCTCCCGCAGGCTGCCGTTCTCCTCCTCCAGCTTGGCGATGCGGTCCTCGGCCTGCTCCAGCGCCACGATCTCCTCGTAGCACTCTCGGGAGCAGGGCCCCGGCGGCCGCCGCTCGG
>VZTD01006082.1:1334556-1344609 GCA_013397725.1 Rhagologus leucostigma
CCGCGGCGGGGCGGGACGGGCGGGGCGGGGCCGGCGCTGCTCCAGCGCTGCTCACGGAGCGCCCGGCTCGCCCCGCAGCCGAGCCGCGTTCCCCTTTGTCCGTCAGGAAAAGGGATTCAGGCAAAGCGGGCAGGTGCCGCCCGGCTCCGTTTGTCTGCCAAGCCTGCGCCCCAAGTTTGTTCCTGATTTCTTAAGTAATTTCTCTCTGGTTCCTCTTTAACACGAGCAAGACAATAGCATCGCGCAATCCAGTTCGACAAGTAAGGCTTGCGAACAAGTGAGTGCTTCCGCTAAATTAAAAACGCAGTGTGCTGAAAGTCGACCTGCTGTTCGCTCAGGCTTCCTCACCTCTGTAGATGAGGTGACTTTATGGTGTTGGTATGTGGGTTTTAAATTGTCTGTTACAGAGGTGAGTAAGTGTTAAACTCGTTCAAACGCTGAGCTGCCCAAAGCAGTGATTTTAGTCTCTCTTTGGCTGGGGAGTAGGAGCGGCGTTGTTGAACGCAGGGAGCAGCATGAGCGGGGCTCCTGCAGCAGCAGGGACACGCCACGAGCCAGAGGTGACCGTGGCACCCGAGGGGACCGTGGCACCCGAGGGGACCGTGGCACCAAGCGTGCCCAAGGTCAGAACAGGGTGGCAAAGTCATGTGGTGCTAACAGGCTGCATAAAGAGCCCAGGCAAGGCATGGCGAGGAGCCAGGTCTGGGGGCCATCCAAGGAGGCCCGTCAAGCGTAAATCATTCTAATATTCTTTCTAGGACAAAAAAGGAGAAAACCAATCCAGTTGATATGTGAGGAAAGAGAATTCAAGCTCATTTAAAATGCTGGTTAATACAGGATTGGGTTTCTTTCGAGTGAACTGATGCTAATAAATGTTTGCTCACATATGGTGGGGTTTCTCTGCAAATAGACTTTGATGAGAAATTTCTGACCACATTTGGTTTTGCTCTTTGAGATAAGTTAAGCACCTGAGTAGCTGTTGTTGAGGAATGGAGACTTGTTTGTAGCTCATTATTTTCTCAGGATGAGCCTTACATTTTAGCACAGGAGGAAGGTAAGGCAAAGGTTTAAAAGCTTTCCCTCCTGAAGTGACACACTTTCAGAGGAGCCTGTGAGGAGAAGTCCCCTCAGCCACTGCCAGGGCAGTTTGCCTCCTCTACAGGCTCAGTATTCTGGGAGTTCCACGAGCCTCAGCTTCCACAGTATTTCCTCTGAATATTTCTTGTTGTTCAGTACACAGGGAGAATATTATGTGCTAGATTCTCCTCTGGGCTTTGAGGTAAATCTCAGTAATTCTGGTTATTTTCTTGTCCAGATGAGCTTTTTATAGATAGTAAGGAAAAGGGAAGAGGTGCCATGGAAAATTAATTTCTCAAAATTTGAGTGGCCCAACCACACTAAAAAATGAAGTCTAAACTGAAGAATTTTTTTATTTTTTTTTCCCATTATAGATGGGGTAAAACATGCAGTGCTATTGCAAATAAAGTTCTTTGAAGACATTCGGCCAGCACCCAGCTGCACGGAAATCAAAGCAGCAAAGGATGAGACAGGGCATGGGAAGAGTCTTCAGCCCTTCCTGTTGAAGGTACAGCAGTATGGAAACTGACTGTGGCTGGTACCCAGAGGTAACACGAAGTATTTGTAGAGAAGAGCAGATGCCCCAAGGTGTTGGTGGCCCAAAGCCTGCTCTGGCTGGCCCAGTTTCAGTCCTAGCTGGAGGACCAGGGCGGCCGGCTCGGGAGGGGAGGAGGCGGGGGGATCTCAGGGGGCTTCCGCTTCACGACCGGGCTGGCGGGGTGTGGGGGAGGCACGGAGTGCTGGTGCTCTGCTTTTCTGGGCGACTGCTGCTGCTGAGGCCATGTCTGAGAGCTGTCAAAATGGACGGTCTTTGGGCTCCCTGGGGGCGAGGGAGAGTCGTGCCTTCCTGGCTGGGATGATGGAGCTGGAGCTGGAGCAGGGCGACTGTGGAGAGAGGAGGTGGCTGAGGCCCCCGGCTGCCAGGGGCACACAGGGACCCTCCTCCACAGCAGGGCCCAGAGCTGGCAAGGCTCCCCAGCACGGCTGCAGCTGCTGGCACACCTTGCCCAGGTGGACAGCTGCCCCTCCAGGCCCCAGCGAGCAGGGGATGGCTCCGGGCAGGGTCCCCGGCCAGGAGCGGGCCCCAGAGCGCGTCTGCCTCTCAAGGGCGATCTCGTCCCCGCTCTTTCTCCTCCCCGCCTTGCTTTGCCTCTGCCCGGTGCTCCTGGGGCTGCTCTTGG
The DNA here is from genome assembly GCA_013397725.1 of Rhagologus leucostigma. Lineage (NCBI taxonomy): Eukaryota > Metazoa > Chordata > Aves > Passeriformes > Rhagologus > Rhagologus leucostigma. The sequence goes on from VZTD01006082.1 coordinate 1,336,815, forward strand.
CCAGGCAGCCTCAGTGGGAGCCAGCGCTGGCTGCAGCCCGAGCGGCCTCCCCAGGACAAGGCCCAGCAATTAAGAGCCCAATTAAAGCACTGGACAGCAGCAGAACCCTCAGCAGAGTTATCTGGACAACCATGGACTCGCCACAACTCCACAGCAGCCTCACTGGGAATGTTTCCTGTCTACAAGAAGCCTTTAAAGGAAGCTGGGGGATGGAGATCAACAACTTACTGTTTCTTGCCCTTCCACCACCGGAACCCGACATAGCACAGGACCATGGAAAGTGGCACAGTGATCAGCGTCACTACTGTGCCTACCATGCAGGACTTGCGCACATCCTGGGGGCAGAAAACTCTCGGGGTGCTCGGTGTATTCTGGGCATTTGTGTCTGTCTTGCCAAGCACATCTGCGGGAGCAATGGGGAGCGTGAGCCCGTGCTGTGCAGCACTGCTGAGCTGGCAGCACGCTGGATACGGCCAGGACGTTCCCTGTTTCCCCAGAGCTGGGGCCTGCAGGCACCTTGCCGCCTGGGCACGGGCTGTGCCACCCAGCAAAGCCCAGAGGGCCGGGAGGAGAGCCCGGGGGCCGCGCAGCTGCCCGGGCAGTGGCTGCTTCGAGGGACACGGGCCAAAGCCCTCCCTGCAGCAGCAGCTGCCTGGGGCCTCCGGGCACTCGGGGCCAGCTCCGGGAGGCGGCTGCAGCGGGAGGGACGTTGGTGCACGAGTCCCGTTTCCCGGGGGCTGCGGAACGAGCTCCGGGGGCCTCGAAGCCAAGGCGCCTCCAGCTTTGGCTGCTGCCGGGCCCTGCAAGGGCGGGCCCTGGGGGAAGAGCTGCTGCCACACAGCCCCGCCGAGGGCTGAGCCCGGCACTGCAGTTACCTCCTGTGCCCGTGCCCGTGCCCGTGGCTGGCATTGCCTTCTTTCCTGCATCAGGGGCTTGCACAGAGACGTTGCTTCCTATGGATTGTGCCACCATCTGCACAGACTTTCGGTTCGTCTCTGGAGAAAGGAAGAAGGACAGCTGGATCAGGTGCAACCGTTCCCCATTTGGGTGCTGGCATCTTCAGGTGGCAATACTTGTCAAAGTCATGGATCAGGATCAGGAAAATATCCAGGCTCTTGGGTCTGGGCCAGGGCTCTCCCTCCTCCAAACTGCTGCCCCTCCTGATCTATCCAGGGACTGGGAAATTGCAGGGGATCTCAGGGTGTGCACGGCCCGTGGTGCAGTCTGGGCACCCTGTCAGCTGCTGCCAAATGCCTTCCTGCAGAGGCTGGGGAGGAGCTGCAGCCAGGCCAGGCTGGGAACAGCCCTGCAGGGCGTGACAGCAGCAGCGGGGCAGCGAGGCTGCGATGGATCCCTTCCCGCTGTGCCGGGCACGGCGTGTGCAGATGTGCAGCGACAGCCCCCGGCTGCTGAGCCTCAGGAGAAGGCTGAGGGAAATGCACCCACCTTGTCCTCCCTGCAGCACTTCCTTCAGCATTTGCCTCATGATTTTTGATGGCTCATGGGGTTTCTTCTTTTCTGTACCTTTGTACTTTCCTTGTGGAGGACCTTAACAGAAAGCAGTTCCATTTCCCAGGAGTGGATCCCACAAAAGCAGAGCTCAGCCTGTGGGGTCGGCAGGGACACACTACTCACCCCTGCGATGGGAGCCGGGCTTGCGTGCAGGAACCAGCAAAGGAGCTGGAAAAGTCCTCCCTGCAGACACACCTGTAACTCAACAGCCAGAGAGGCTTCTGTCATCTCTGTCCCTCTGGCTGACTTTTGGGCTCTGGGCTGGCAGCTCTCCCAGGGGGAAAGGCCTTGACCTACCCTCACCATCTCCCAGAGGCTCAGTGCTGGCCATTGGTTGGGAAGCTGCTTCACCTTCACCAACAGGTTCAGCTGCAAAGGCAGGACAGAAGAGCTCCCAGGGCACTGCTGGACATCCTCAGGCTCCCTGGGGCCGGCAGAGGAGCCGCGCAGGGCACAGCGCCCCGGGGCACAGCCCTGGGCCCGGCCCCTTCCCTCTCTGCTCTTCTCCGTGGCTGCACTGAGCACACGGAGGGAGCAACTGGCATTGCACACGGGAAGAAGACTGACAGCTAAATGCTCCTTCCTGCCCCTGACAGCGATCCTGCGGGATCACTCAGGGCTCGAGAACGGAGCAGGGCAAGGTTTCCTGAATCCATCAACCTTGAGATGATCTTAAGGAAAGCAGCACCTGAATGAGGTCTTGCCACGCTGACTATGACTTTTCAGTCAGGAGAGGGATGCTGAGAACTTGCCTCCAGTAAGTCCCAAGTGATCGAAACTGTCATCCATCCAGGCTGCTGGAATGGCATTCCCAACACTCTCATCTAGAAACAAGCACAGATCAGAGCCATTCCATGGTGTGCTGGGATCCCCTTCTGCCTTAGGGAACCGGGCACTGCAAGGGGGTCGGGCAAGGCCGTGGGAGCCAGATGTCACTGGACATGGCCAAAGCTGCAGAGGGCCTTGGGGAGCTCTGGGCTGGCTCCTGGTCACTCTCCACCCTCTTTGCAGGCCCTGTGCAACATCCCTGGAGGGGCGGCTGGAGCAGCCCAGGGCCCCTGGGGGCTCTCTCACTGCCACAGGGAAACCCTCCCTGAAGCCCTGGGGAAAACCATCCCCGACGCTTCCCGGGGAGAGGGGAGCGCCGTCCCGGGAAAGGGGAGCCAGGCCGCCGGCTCACCTGCTCCCCGCGCTCGCACCGGAGCAGCCGGGGCAGCCCTGGCAGGCAGGGCCACTGCCAGCAGGAGCAGGAGGACGAGGCGCAGAGCCAGAGCCATGCTGCCTTGCCCTCAGCCAGTCCCGCAGCTCTTGCTGCCACCGCTGTCCTGACACCGCCGTCCCAATGTCAGCACCACTGCTGCCGCCGCCGCTGCTGCCGCAACAGTCGTGGCCAAGGACCGACTGCTCGGTCGCTGTGGTGCTGTGCAACCACGGGGCTCTGGGACCTCTGTGACCTCATGGCCTTGCTGTGACCTCACAGCCTGCTGTGACCTCACAGCCAGGGTGGGATTGTGTGGGGATTGACCTCAAGGCTGGGATTTTCCTTCTTGGGGTCCAGCAGCTCCGGCCAAGGGGTGTGACACAGTCCCAGCCCAGCTGATCTCACAGGCTGGGGGATGAAGGGATGGAGAGCAGGCCTGCTGAGCAGGACTTGGGGTTGCTGTTGGATGAGAGGCTGGACATGAGCCGGCCGTGTGCGCTGCCAGCCTTATCCTGGGCTGCAGCCAAAGGAGTGTGCCCAGCAGGTTGAAGGAGGTGATTCCACCTCTGTGCTGTGGTAATACCAGGAGTACTGCACCCATCTCTGGGTCCCCAGCACGGGAAGGACATGGACCTGTTGGAGCAAGCCCAGAGGAGGGACAAAATGCTCTGAGGGCTGGAGCCCATCTGCTTTGGAGACAGGCTGGGAAAGCTGGGGATGTTCAGCCTGGAGAAGAGAAGGCTCCAGGGAAACCAGACTGCTGCCTTTCAGTGCCTTAAGGGGGCTTGTAAAAAAGTTAAGGACAGACTTTTTAGTAGCACCTGTTGTGACAAGACCAACAGGGAATGGTTTTAATCTAAAAGATGGTAGATTCAGACTAGACATAAGAAAGACATTTTTTACACTGTGGGTGTTGAAATCCTGGCACAGGTTGCCCAGAGAGGTGGGAATCCATTCCTGGAGACATTCAAGCTCACTCTCTGAGCAACCTGATCTAGTTAAAGGTGTCCCTGCTCACTGCAGGCCATTGGACTAGATGGCCTTTAAATGTCCCTTCCAACCCAAGGCATTCTGTGCTGCTGTGCACCATCAAAGCAGTGCTGGATCAATGCTGGGTATTGATGCTGGCACCTGTATTTTGGTAGTTGTGCCGTTTAGAGATGGGCCGAGAGAGGATTGATGGGCCGGACAGCAAAGTCTGCAGATAACAGACAGTGTGCTCAAGGAGAAACAGGAGAGGAACACGGCTTCCAGTTCAGATAAATGGGGAAATGCCAGCATTTTGCTGGCCGTTCCTTGCTAAGGAGTAAAGGAATGTCCTGAAGATCCCTTCGTGTGGGTGCACTATTGGCTGTATCAGTACTAGTGCTCTGTAAAACAGGTAAGCTGTTACAGCTTCTCACCCCATTTATCAGTGGATAAAGCCCAAATACTGCATCACTCCATGTCTACTTTCTTCCAAGTAAAGGCAAATTTTGTTCATTATTGAGTGGGACGTGTTCATCTGTTCACAAGCAAGTTCTCCTTGCCATCCACACAATGTTGATTGGCTCTAATCAGACTGTAATTAAGACCTACCTCTCACTGTAATTAAGGCTGATACATTGTGAGGCAAAGCATTGAGTAATTTGCTCTGGTGTCTGGCGCTGTAGAGGGTTTTTCTGTAATTAAATGACGTTTGAAGACAGGTGTAGTATACCATACTTCCGGCATACTAGGAATGAAAAAACAGCCTTTGAAACAGGATTTTATCCTTTCTTCCTCCTCCTCCTCCTCACAGGAACATTAATCTCTGAGGTCTAAGCTCTTCAGCTGCCTCACAGACACTGTTTTAATTCAGACAGGCATCCATGCAGTGAGCAACAAATCAGGACTGTGGCTGTGAAGCTTGAAGCAATGTACATTTATAGCACTAAAAATAATAATCCATTACCTAGGTTAAGCCAAGCATTTCCCAAATAACTCTACCTATCCTCAGGGATGTTTCAAAAAGGATTGTAGTAAAAGCTGGGAGTGGGGAGAGAGAATGTCATCAAAATTAAAAATACAGCTTTCTGAGATCTCTATATTCCTATAAAAACAAAGTCAAAATTGTTCATATATGGAACATTAACTGTGAAGTGAATGACAGATCATCAAAATAATTGCTTGGGGAACAAAAAAACCTAAATAAAAATAAGTTTAGCTGTGGATTTATAAGTAAACCATCATGGTAAGAAAAAAACTAGACCTGCTAAAACTAAAAACAATACGGCTGTTTTGTTTGTCTCAACACCAAAAAAAATCACTGAAAAGAATCAGATATTCTCAAGATCATTACTACATACAGGAACCTCCAGGTACTGGGAATAAATGAAGGAAAGTGTAGTGTGCAACTCACAGAGGTAACGTGGAATTTATTGGTGGATTTGTTGCAAGCTTTCTGATTGCAGACTGGCAAAGCATAGGAGCCATCAGACCACACTGGGGCTTTTACAGCAGTCTGACGGATGTTTCTGGGACCAGCTGCAGAGCAGAGAAGCAGCACACAATTACTGGGACACTCTCTTTCCTGGCTGTAGACTTTCTGACACAGTCTGTCCCTTTGGGCTGTGGGAGCTGTCACAGGGCAGGGAGGGTCAGGGGTGGCAGCTGCTGCTGCAGGGAGGGCTTTGGCCCGTGTCCCTCGAAGCAGCCACTGCCCGGGCAGCTGCGCGGCCCCCGGGCTCTCCTCCCGGCCCTCTGGGCTTTGCTGGGTGGCACAGCCCGTGCCCAGGGCGGCAAGGTGCCTGCAGGCCCCAGCTCTGGGGAAACAGGGAACGTCCTGGCCGTATCCAACGTGCTGCCAGCTCAGCAGTGCTGCACAGCACGGGCTCACGCTCCCCATTGCTCCCACAGATGCAGCCGGCACCACAACACGTGTTCCCAGTACCCAGAAGGGCATCAGAAGGTTTCTGTCAGAGAACACGCTGTTTGCTTGTGCTAATGGCAAGCTTGGCCACCCGTTTCTGCCAGGAAGATTTGGAATTGCTCAACTGAACCTCGACTGAGAGCTCCCCGGATCAGCTCTTTTGTATGAATAAAGAGGGACAGAGCTGGCACAGCAGTGTCCGGGTGGTACCACCAGCAAAGCCCACATGGCACCAGTACTGGCTGAGCTCCGTGTCTGGGAGCAGCCGTGGGTGCCCACGGTGCGGGCGGGCAGGAGCCGGGCACGGGGCTGCTGTGACCAGCGGTGGGGCCCCGAGGGGCTGGGGGAGCCCATGCTGAGGGTCCCTGGGCTGAGGGCACATTTCTTTCAGTGGGATCATCTGGGCCTGGACCTCCTCCAGTGGGATGCCCAGGAAAAGAGGGAAGCCATCAGTAAGTGCTTGCCTTGAAAAAAATGGGATGGGACTGGACTGAGCACCGTAAGGAAGCACTTCATAGCCTGAGAGATGAGCTCAGAGCCCGACAGAAGCTGGGCCTGTGGCACCCCGGGATCCCTTACGAGTGGAGTGGGGATTTGCCCTCCAGGCCTCATCTGCTCACCCACAGACACATGGTGAACACACACTGGCTCAGCTCTGTTGCTGCTCCCTGAGTGTCATGTTTGGGTCACCTCTATGCTGTGCAGGGGGCTGGGGACACTCATAAGTTGTGCAGGGAATTTGGGGTATCTCCAAAGGTGTGCAGGGGCCAAGGGACCCCTGTAAGTTGAGCAGGGGTCTGGGGTCTCTCGTGAGGTACCACAGGGGGATTTTAGGGTGGCTGGGGACGCCCGTAAGATGTGCAGTGGGTTTGGGTCTCCCCTAAAGCAAGCAGAGGGCTTGAGTCTCCTGTAAGTCAGGAAGAGGGTTAGACAGACAGTCTAGAAACAGCAAGTGGTCTCAAAAAAAAGAAGATACATATTCATTGTTTGGTGTTTAATATATTCCCTTCCCTACAGCTTCTTCCCTTCCCTAGAGCTTCTTCTCTCTTTCCAAAGATGGTATTTCTTCATTCCTTGTCTTTACTATCTCAGTCATTAGAAGCCCATGGATGCCTCCATGCAAATGCTACTACAGCTATCAAGGGAACTCATAGCCTAAATTGCAGTATAAGGACACCACCATTTTTGCTTTAATCTCATGGAAGTCCGCTACTGCAATGCATTAATTCCTTGAGGATATTGGCTACCCGTTGTGCTGGTGCCAGGGCTACATTGCTGGGATGGAGCAGGCAGGGACAGATCACAGGCCCGTGGTGCTCACATTTATGCAGCTGCCCTCAAGGCCTCCATTGTGTTATTTTTATAAATTCTGGCATCAAGTCCTTCACTACTTAAATAAGGGTCAAAGGCCAGCACTGAGCACACAGCAAACACTCCGTGTCAGTGTGGCAGGGCTGGTGCTGCCTGCAGTACTGGGAATCACCAACATGAGTTGAATTTTGGACTTGACATTGACATTGCAGGTAGAACCATGAAATGTCTCACTTGTCCAGTGTCATATAACTCAGCTCTTGTGAAACAAACTAGATTGGATGGAGCTGCCTGGCAGGACGTACTCTCCCCACTAGGAGGGCAGCTCTTGAGATCCATTCCCATGCAATCCTGACCCATCCCTGAGGTCACAGCAAGGCCATGAGGTCACAGAGGTCCCAGAGCCCCGTGGTTGCACAGCACCACAGCGACCGAGCAGTCGCTCCTTGGCCACGACTGTTGCGGCAGCAGCGGCGGCGGCAGCAGTGGTGCTGACATTGGGACGGCGGTGTCAGGACAGCGGTGGCAGCAAGAGCTGCGGGACTGGCTGAGGGCAAGGCAGCATGGCTCTGGCTCTGCGCCTCGTCCTCCTGCTCCTGCTGGCAGTGGCCCTGCCTGCCAGGGCTGCCCCGGCTGCTCCGGTGCGAGCGCGGGGAGCAGGTGAGCCGGCGGCCTGGCTCCCCTTTCCCGGGACGGCGCTCCCCTCTCCCCGGGAAGCGTCGGGGATGGTTTTCCCCAGGGCTTCAGGGAGGGTTTCCCTGTGGCAGTGAGAGAGCCCCCAGGGGCCCTGGGCTGCTCCAGCCGCCCCTCCAGGGATGTTGCACAGGGCCTGCAAAGAGGGTGGAGAGTGACCAGGAGCCAGCCCAGAGCTCCCCAGGCCC
>VZTD01006084.1:4136-48345 GCA_013397725.1 Rhagologus leucostigma
TTTTTTTTGAGGGTTTTGATGATTTTTAGTTGGTCAGTAAAGCAAATGAATTCCTATCAGATATGCCAAGACACCAATGACCTGATGGACTGATGAAGGTTTAGCTTCTGTGGAAGATAATAATTGCTTGTATCAGCATCTTGGAGATTGCTAAGAAATCCTTGGTTTTGGGGGGAAGGGAAAGGAGGAAAATGATGTGCAGGACAGACAGACACTCGTGTGTTGACCCATTTATTAGCTGCAGACATGTAAACAGTGTGCTGGAAGTGCTACTGTCTTCCATATAGTCTTCTGCCTCCAATTTGCCTGCATACAGTGTTGCAAAGTGTTTTTATGCTGTAGTAATGGCCAGTGTTCTTACAGTGCTCTCATTTAGTTTGCTCCCCTGGCTTTTTCCCCAGGTACTACCTTATATTATCAGCCTGGTCTTCTGTATGGAGGGTCACTGGAACATGACTGCAGCCCCAGTCGTGGTATTGGCTACTATTTGGAAAGTCTGCTCTGCTTGGCACCTTTCATGAAGCACCCATTGAAGATTGTCTTGAGGGGAGTAACAAATGATCAAGTAGATCCTTCGGTAAGTAATAAAGTTTAAGTATCAGAGGAGGATATTTTTTCTCTCTAAAATGACAAGATTAGGAAGAAGTGTCTAAAACATGTTGCATTTTTATCATCTGTCACATCCAGAAGTATCCATTGTTGCAGCATTAGCAAACTCTCTGAGTCAAAGAAGCACCTGCTAAACTGTATCACACTCTAAACTTCAGTTTGTAATCCCCCTTCTGACTTCCGTGCTGTACTGCTGTACTGCTCCTGTCTTCTCCTTGCAAGCTCCTTTTAAAGGCAGTGTGAAGCCCTGCCACAGGTGTGATTCTCCTCTTCTCTTAGGATTTCAATGGATTATTTCTCTTACCCCACGTGTGTATTTGCTGTATAAAGAAGAAAGTGTCTTTAAAATTTGAAGAATGGCAAAAAGGAAGGAATCTTTCTCTTCTGTTGGATCTGGACATAGTCATACCACTGCTGCTGTCAAGCCTTCTTTCTATTAGAAACAAAAGTCACATGGTGATTAAGAAATTACAGTAGCAAAAGTATGTAATAACTCTCAGGTTCTTCAGAAACATGCCAGAAGGTGTGGCAGGTCAAATGGCTGTAAAGTGCTTGCCTTGGTTTCTATTACTGATCTGCAGTCCTTTGTTTTGTACCAGTGTTGTTACAAAACTAACTGTGGTGGTGCCTTAGGTTTTAACTTTTGTATTTTTCAAATCCTGTACTGCCTAGTGTTATCTTGTAGCCTGTTAGCTGCTGTTCTCTCATGCTAGTTAGACACAACAAGCCTCTCTAAGTTTGTGGTCCAAGAACCACAAACAGATTGTCCTAGGCCCAGAATGTGTAAACCAAAATCTTAGAAGGAAGGGGGTAAGCTTGGGGAAAATTACATCATTAACTGAAGTTTTAATTGTAGAATTAACCCTGATATGCAAATGAACCAAACTTATAAAAGTGTGAAGAACTCGTGGCTCAGGGTCCATCACGGGAGTTGCCTCTGGACTCCCCAGGGCATACCTTTGAAGGCCCTTCAAATAAATACCTACCTTTATTCCCTTATTCCTGTCTAGTTTCTGTTTTCTAGGTGGTCATCTCAGGCATCAGTGGGAGACATGTTATCAGAATGCTGAAGTAATGATTAGTGGTTATGCTCTTTATTTATTTTTCTCCAAAAACTCCAAACAAACTTTTGTTTTCAGAGAACAGCATTACTCTTTACTTTTTGAATGGTGATTGGACACTGTCTGTTTTCCTCTGAGTACGTTAAGGACACACTGTCATCTGAAAACTTAACCAGTTTAAGTGAATACAAATACCTGTGAAGGATAACTACAGATACTACATGAGCTCCTGAGCCCTGCTAGAATTTATGACTTTTCAGCTGTGCTTCTCTGGTCATTTAAAAAACTCACGCTCTCACCTGTGGCTCTGTAAGACATCCACATGAGTCAAAGGATGATCAAAGTGGCTTGTACACAGCACTATAAGAAAAAAAGAGGAAGCATTTTTTGCTACCCTTTCAGTCATCGTGATTAAAATTACTTAGTGTAATTGGTAAGTAGTAAGAATCAAAGAAGTCCTTTTTTGTTGACTATTTAATCACAATGGAGAAATTCTTGCATAACCCGGAGATGAAGAGTTGTCCAAGGTTCATATTGCTTTCAAGGAAGTTTGGACACTCATCTAAGCAACTGAGTCTTGATTCTGGAAATTATCCCCTTTTGGGCATCAGTCACATGGGCCTGAGATTAAACTATTTTGGTTCAAATGGGTGCAAGAATTAAGGCTGGTTTGTGCTTGAAGGGTGCTTTTACTTGCCAAAGCTCAGACACGTGGGTTGGCATGTATCAGCTGACTCCAAGCTCCTGACACTAAATGTAAATAAAATGCATGTGAAGAGTTACATCTAAGTTCATTTTGCTGTAGTACCAACTACACTGTAGTTGTTAGTGACAACACAGTAACAACTTCAGTTACTGTGACTCAGTACTGAAGTACAAGTAATTCATACTTGTTAACTTTTTAAGTGGTTATCACAGAGTACCAGTTCCTAAAATTGGTTTAAGTCTGGTTTATGTCTATTTAACTTGCCTGGGTAAACATGAATCCTGGTGCATACCAATAAGTACTTTAAAAGTTGTTTTGTATAGAATATGGCTCTGCTGATTGCTGAGACTAAAAGCACGAATTTAAGTGCTACCCTAACTGATTTGTATGCCTAAGTAAATGGAAACTTGGTTTTAATTTGATTTGGGCTTTTATTTTTCAGTAAACAGAGGGTGTTTATAAACTGGGTGAACAATTATTACCTATGCTTGCCCAAAAAGGGATGCTTAAATTTGTTTATCCATCTGTATGCTTTCTGCTTTCCAAGGAGAAGATGGAAAGGCAAACCAATGTGAATACAGTGTGGGAGTTTAAAATGAGCTAGGTGTTTTCCCTGCTGCCTTCATGTAAGAACCGCTCTATCACCTTAGTGGGTTGTATTGGATTTACATGGCCAGGTTTTGTTAGCTGGGACGCTACAGATGTGGCTTCTGCAAGAAGCTGACAGAAGCTTCCCCCTCATCCAACAGAGGCCAGGTCGGCTGGCTCCAAGACAGACCCACTGCTGGCCAAGGCTGAGCCCATCAGTGATGGTGGCAGCACTGTTGGGTTAACAGCTTTAAGGAGGAAGAGTGGGGGCGTGGAACTGTGGAACCTGCCGCTGGAGAGAAGAGTGAGAATATGTGAGAGAAACAGCCCTGCAGACAGCAGGGTCAGTGAAAAATGGGAGGTGTTCCATACACTGGAGCAGAGATTCCCCTGTAGCCCATAATGAAGACCATGGTGAGGCAGCTGTCCTCCTACAATCCATAAATGTTGACAGCAGAGCATATATCCACCTGCTGCCTGTGCAGGACTCCACGCTGGAGCAGGTGGATGGATGTCTGAATGTGGCTGTGAACCCATGGGAAGCCTGCGCTGGAGCAGGTCTTGGCAGGACCTGCAGGCCCATGGAGAGAGGAACCCATGCTGGAGCAGGTTTGCTGGCAGGACTTGTGAACCCATGGGGAACCCACATTGGAGCAGTTTATGATGAAGAACTGTAGCCAGTGAGAGGCATCTGTGAGGCAAGTAGCAGGAATATGTGTGCAACCAGAGGAGTGTGACCTTTCTCTCGTGGTAGCAGTGAACAGTTGGCTGACCCACTCGGCTTTGTGAAATCCACTCTCAGCACTGAGATCTTGGCTTTTACATAGCCTGAAAAGTATTTGTGGGATGTGATTGCTGTGTGGTTTGAGGTTGTTCTTTACCAGACACCTCTTTGTCAGGTGGATGCAAGGGAATATTGTGGATCTCCTGCTGTGAGGAGAGTAGAAGAGGTCCAGGTGAGAGGAAGAGTGTTTCTAAAAGACACATTTTGGAAGGAAAGAGTTCAGTTGAGTTCAGTGAGGCACAGGTCAGGCTGGGTTCCTAGAGTATAAGAGCATGTGTTTACTTTAGTGTTTGTTTGCATACATTAATAGCCTGCCAATAGGGTGCAATGGAAGGCTCTTTGACAACTGGCATCAGTCCAAAAGAATACCGTGGTCACTGAACATGCACTTGTTCCAAGTGGGACTGTGGTGACATTACTGTAATATTATTACTAATAATACTGTACATATTACTGGGTACGTTATTAGACATTGGAACAGATCGGTCTAAGAAGCTGTGGATGCCACAACCCTGGCAGTGTTCAAAACCAGGCTGGATGGGGACATGGTCTAGTGGAAGGTGTCCGTGCCCAAGGCAGGGACGTGTGGGACTAGATGATCTTTAAGGTCCCTTCCAACCTCAACACATTCCATGATTCTATGATAATATAGAACAGTATTATTACAGTGTGAGTGACTCATCCTAAACAGGTGAGAGGAATGCTACTTTGCTCATGCTTGTCAGGAAGAGATAAGCCTTTGGAGTACCAGCCTGAACTGTTCACTGGCAGTGTACACTTGCATTATGTTCTCCTGTGTGGTCACTGGTGAGATCTGACCCTGGGTAGCTTGTGGGACCAACCATGTGGGACTGGGGTGAGGCAGTTAAAAGTTTCTCTGTACGGTGATTATGTATGCAGATGGTGTCTTTAAAAAGTGCCTTTTTGGAGGAAGTGGAGGTGGCATGCAAATGATAGATCCTATTTTCCTTTCCTTCTCTATGTATTGTTATTCTGACACTTAGATACAGGTGCAGTAACCTGTTTTAGAATAACCATTCTTAATTTTTGTGTTTCCAAGTGTTGAAGGTTTTTTACAGCTATGCCATGGGGCTTTGAGTTGAAATGACTGTCATGCTGACATGAGACTAGCATATGAAGTTTTAGCTTAGGAGCAGTTATCTTCAATCTCGGTCAAAATTCAACACTTGTCTGTAGAAAAGAAGTTTTTCCTACCAAGTTTTCTTCCCCCCACTTTTCTTTTTTTTCTTTGTTAAACTCTGTTGATTCTCTTCCCTCTTCTCCCAGTCTAGGCCCTTTTTCACAAAACGTAACACGTTACGTATGGTTGGGCTCAATGATCTGTGCAATGCTAATGGATATGCAGGCCAGCTGATGCTTTTACCTTTCTTAGGTAGCCATGTGCTGTGGGGTCTCTATCTGGGTTTTTTGTTGGATGTTTTTTTTTATATCTTTGCACTGCATAAGAGATTCTAAAAGTTACTTTTCCTCCTTTTTCTTAGCTATTGTAGATTTCTTTAAAAGGAAGTGATTTGCATTTACACAACTTTGTGAATAAGCAATATCTATGGGACTTAACATGTTGTCGTTTGTGGTGAGGTATACCCTCAGTTTTATGATCCATCTGTTTCGGTGCAACTTGGTATTATGTTGTCTGTTCTGGAAATGGAATAACTGCCCTCCAAGGGGAGCTGAAGGATGGGGTTTATGGCTGAGGATAGGCAAAAGGCTAGAAAAATGAGTTTACAACTCAATTCAGCTGCTGTTTTGTGATTTTTGGTGAAATACTTCACATCCTGCCCAGCTTCCCACTCGTCTGGTGAGGCAGAACAGTGTTTTCCTTTTCTTCAAATACTGCCGATTGCCTCCTCTATTTAGGCTGCAAAATTGGAACAGTCAGTCTTATTATTTGTCTGTCTGGTACCTATAAGTATTATGCCTGGAATTTGTCTGAGGACTGAAAATTATGGCAAGTCTTGAGGTTTTTTGAGTTCTTAACCTACACAATAAAGCTTTATTTTTTACTGCTATGTTTTGTTTCATAAGAAGGAGGCAGAAATGTTGTGTAATTTTAATTTGAACCAGATCGCTTGTTGAAACTTCTGCCAGTGGTATTCACATGCTTGTGCACATGCATGTTAGTAAAGGCTTTGCTCCAAAAGTCAAATTTGTATAGTTAATGAATACCACTCAAGGGCCAAATCAAGGTAGCCTGGCTGTAAAAAACCATAAACTTTGTAAGTATAAAAAGTAAGCATGGGCTTACGGGTTTGGTTTTTTTAATTAAGACATTTAAATATTGATACTACTGTTAGAACAACACCTCTCTGTAAGAAAGGAAGTATGTTGTCCAGCAGGATTTGAGGAATGAGAACTGCAACATACACTCGTAGCTCCTCAGGTACCTCTAACAGAATGTTCACAGATTTGTAGGTGAGATATGTGCTGCTATTATGTCAGTGGCTTGCACTCTCTTGAAAGCAGAGAAAAGGAAGCTCAAGAATTGTGAATTCTGGCTGAAGGCATGGGAAACAGGGTGCTTTTTATCTGCCTCCTCAAATGCTGTCTACGTCATGACTGTTTCCTTCATCTGTGTTTAGTTTCTCTTGGTCATGCTGTCCTGATCCTGTCTATCCACAGCTGTTTGTCTTGGGTAACTCCCTGTGCCGTTGCACTGCTAAATAATTTTTATCACTTTTGGCAATGCTACTGAAGTTTCAGAAGAGGGAAGTAGAGGACAGTCCCTGTAGTCTTAGGAATTAGGAAGAGCAATGGCAAGGATGATTCTATTCAGACCTGAACCTGGTGACCACCTGGCTTAAAAAGGAGTACACTGATGATGTGTTGCCCACTTCAGACTCTTTTAAGTGCTTCAGTAGAAGCTACCTATAAACTTCTGTTTCTTAGAAACAGGTAAATAGAAGTTGTTGACAGAAGAATGAACTTTCTCCCAAATCAAGGGCCTGCTCTTGCAGTGGTGATTGAAAAAATGCAGTGGTTCTTGCATTAATTTATTTAGCTATAGGAATTTTTTAGGTATAACAGAAGAATATAATTTTCTCAATAACAGAGAAATGTTCAGAGAAATGTTTCAATGTTCAGAGAAACAAGTAAGCTGTTTTACATAATGGCATTCAAAATCAGGCTGAGGGAGAAAGCCAGAATAGGAAGTTCCATCTGCCAGTAATTTGTTCTAGGAAATTTTTTTAGTAATGATGTACTGTGGTAGTCTAACTAGATGAAGTACTCTGTGCTGCATTCCCATGTCTTCCCATAAAATACCTTCTATGACGAAGACTTGTCTTTATTAGTCACCTCATAATTTAGTGATTTTTTAAATTACTGACTAACCTAACTTCCAATAGAGAGTCTGTTTTTTAAATTCTGTGTTCCTTAGGTTGATGTCCTTAAGGCAACAGCTCTACCCCTTCTGAAGAAGTTTGGAATTGATGGTGAAAGTCTGGATATCAAGGTAAGAGTTTGCTCCTTTCTTTTCAAGCATGTGTTGAAATGATGGTTTCCTGCAGTACTTCACAGGGCCATGTGCTTGCTAGGGGTTTCTGTCTTTAACGGATAATTAGTTGTGGCTACTAGCCACAGAGTGATAGAAAGGGTAAGGAGAAAGTAGTGACTTTTCTTAGTCTCCAAAGAAGACTGAGAAAGCTTTTTGCTTTTTTTTGCTTTTCAGTTCATTTATTATCTTTTTATTTCTACTTGTTCATTCTGCCTCATGCTTGGGGCTAGGGAGTAAAAATGGAATCTTTAACCTTTTTCACCTGTAGGAGAGCTGGATCTGTGTTTGGGTAGTTGAGGTTTGCTTCCAGTTTGGAAAATACTGGAAAGAAGCTTTTCCTAAAGACTACAGTCTTCAGAGACCCAGTAAATCCGGATATATAACAATGTTTGGGTTTCTTTTAGGTTGGAGAAATGTGTGAGAGGCCTGGCTGCACTACTGGGGCCTGCTGGTGCCTTGCTCTGCAAAACCTCACCCCGGGGTGCTTCTCCCCACCCAGCCCACAGCCCAAGTGCCCATGTCATTGTCCTGGCGCTGTCAGCCTCTACTCCTGTGACCCTGCAGCAGGGCCAGCCTCCAGCTTCCCACAGCCCTGCCCTGTCTGGCTGTGGGTCTCCTTATGCAGACCCATCCACTGGCCCATGTCCCAGTTCCACTCTTGGCTTGGAATGGTGGGACTGGGTCAGGCTAGACAGACCTGTTAGTGGAAATGAGTTCATTCTAGTCCCTCACATACAGAATATTCTGAGTTGGAGGGGGCCTGTAAGCATCGTGAAGTCCAGCTCTTAAGTGAATGGCCCATATGGGGATCAAAGGGACGACCTTGGCATTATCAACACCATGCTCTAACCAATTGAGCTCAAATCAAGTAGTTCTAGTCTCCTCAGCAGCAAGGTGCAGATTTGCTATGGAGACAAGTCTTAAGCCAAGGTTGTTTTGGTAAAGCTGTTATTATTTGGTTTTGCACTGTTTCCTATTGAGAAGCCATGCCTTACTATACTTGAGAGTGAAAAAGAAATCACTGCCTGCTTTTAGTTTTGGTGCAAAATCCATTTCTGCCTTTAGGATGTAGTTTTCTTTCCTGTGTTGACATAATGTCCCTAAGTAAAACATTTTGTTCTATGTGAAATAAAGGTGTAATTTTGGGATGTGTAGGTACATTCTTTGTGCTATTTAATAACCTGCTTTTTTCCTCTGTTATTTGTTCTAGATCAACCGAAGAGGAATGCCTCCCAAAGGCGGTGGAGAGATACTGTTTGCTTGCCCAGTGAGAAAAGTCTTGCAACCTGTTCAATTCACAGACCCTGGAAAAATCAAGCGCATCAGAGGAACTGCGTATCCTTTTTGTTTGTTTGTCTGTTTTTCTACTTTTAAATGAGTTTGCTTATAAAAAAAGTCCTGTAACTTGGAAGTCACAGAAGTGCACCCACGTTGCTAAGCATGTATCTGGGTAACACAGGGTAACATTACACAGAGGGGTCATACAACTAGATTTCAGGACCCTGTCTTAAAACTGCTGTGTTCAAAACACTGCTGTTCAAAAAGCATCTGTAAGCAAGTGAGTAAATTTAAAACTGATAAGCACTATTTAAAATCTTTTCAATAGCGAGAAAAAGTTAAAATACCTTCCATCACATAATGCAGCACTAAAAGAAATCGTATCTTGTGTGTAAATTCAGTAGTAACAAATGTCGTTTAGTTGTGTATTGAATAGGTGACATCTTGGCAGTTAATAGTTTAGCAGAAGTTGGATGGGAGCTTAAATCTTAGTTCAGTTTACACCTTGCAGCACACACTAAGCTTTTTCGTGTGTTTTGAAAGAAAGTTCTTTGTCTCTTCGCCTTTGGTAGTACCATTGCAGATGGAAGTGGAGGAGGTTTTACTTACACGTGGCAATATGGGCACAAGATACTCTTGTGAACTCCTCACTTTTTCAAACAACTGCAAATCTAGTCAGTGTTTTGGATTGTTTGTTTCTTTTTGGTTTTATTTTTCTCTTGTGGCCTTTGTATGGTATCTGTCATGAATCTGCTGTCATTGTAGGAAGAAGGTAGAAATCCCTTACACGAAACTGTCTTAAGCAGTGGCCAACATGTAATTTAATTTGTGACTGAGAGTTCTAAACGTGATCTGGCATTGATTACTCAAAAAGAAAGCAGGAATGAGGTCAAGTTTTGTGCCAGAGGTGTAGATTTGCAGCCTGTTTCTTCTTTTACTTTACAGCATACCGTCACAATTGTGTATATAAATGAAAAGACTGTAGAAAGCACTTATGTGCATATGGTTCTCTAAGTACAGGAACATGGACAAGAGCCCATGAATAGATGTATAAAACACACATTTTCTGAAATAATGCACTGAAGCCTCTTCACTTTTGTCAGTCTCTGCTTTCAATTTCTCTTGTGACCACAACGGGTTTCTTAGCTCAGAAATGTAGATACTCTGTCCGGGTGTCACCACAGATGGCAAACAGAATGGTGGAATCTGCAAGGGGCATCCTGAATAAATTCCTCCCAGACATCTATATCTACACAGATCATATGAAGGGGGCCAGCTCTGGAAAGTGAGTATCCAGAATTTACAGGAAACAGACATGTAATTCTGCGTTTGTTCATCTGCTAGGGTGTTCTGATCTAATTTTACTGAATTTTAGATCACAATCTTCTATTTTGTTGACTTGAAATAAATATTTCTCACAAGGGAAAAAAAGGGTGCTTTCCTAGATACATTTGTTTTACTTATGTGACAGGGATAGAAGTGTGTTTTCTTAAACAAGGAATGCAATACATCATTACTGCCACTAAAGGCAATTTGAGCTCCCTTCATTTTTAAATCTGTTGCTTTGAAGAGAGATTAAGATCAAAGGTGCCATGGTATCGTGAGGAAACCAACATTCAAAGCTGACTGTACACCTTCTGATGGAAATGGTAATATTAAGGAGGGGACCAAAGTGTTTTAAGGAAGTGTTAAAGCAGTATGGGTTGTCTTCTGCTGAATGGCTGAAGGAGTGTCCTCTCACTAGCAAGGACTGAAAAATTAATTTACTGTACTTTCACAGATTTTGTTTCCTGGCAGAACACAGAAGTGGTGGATGTGATTCAGACAATTTTGCTGGTATCTGTCATCTCTGTTGTCCTCTTGTCACTCTTCCTTGAGGCAGAAAGATTCTGGATAACTCATTTGTTTGCATTCTGTCTCTATGCTCAGACATAGGCATGCATGTTTTCTTTCACTGTTTCTGCTTTTTGAAATATTTTCTTAAAATTTGTTAGATTCAAAAGTTTACAAACATAGAAATTGTTGAATAATTTTTAGTATTTTTGTCTTTTCCAATCCTTCATCATATTTAATATCCTAGGTTTGTAACTTTAATGACTCCAGACTGTTTAATAGGATCAGAATTGCAAAACTTTTTCTGAGAGCTGTGTGGTTTTGGGGTCTCCATTTTTTGTTCATCTGTTTATAAAATTTAAAGTCAAATGAATTGGGACAGCAACATTATTTTTACTACATGTAGCTCATGCAGAGGGATAAACAATAGCTTGGGAAGAGGAACTGAATCCCTTTCTGGATTTCTGATGCTATTGTGTTGTGACATTCATCTTAAGTATGAATCCAATATGATAGCAGTATCCCTGATATTATCTGATCTAATCTTGCTAAATATTGAGGCTTCCAGGAGAAAGAGCTGAACCCTTAAAGAAAGGTAGTTCTGGTTTTGAATGTCGCAGAGAAGAAACGCCAGATACCTTTGAAATGTTTATCAAACGCAAATTAAATAAATGTGAAAGATACCCTCCTCTGTTAAAAAAAATAGCATTTCTGAGGTTTGGATGGCTTTTTATGTTCTTTTTTGTTTTTCCTGTTTGAAGAGTTTGGCCAGGAAAAGCCAGCATAGATGATTTTGTGGCAAGTGGTACTGGGTTCGACTTTTAAATACTGCTGTTTATTTTCTTTTTCCAGAGTGACTCTGTTGTATCAACCAGGACATTTGTCATCCTATAGGAGGAGCTGTTTATGACTTGAAGTTCTTGGCTCATTACTCTGGTTTTGTCCTTAAATCAAATGCACTTTTCCCCTTTCTTTCAGATCACCAGGTTTTGGCATGTGCCTTATTGCAGAAACCATCAATGGCACTATTCTCAGTGCTGAGCTAGCCTCAAACCCTCAGGGCCAGGGAGCAGCTGTGCTTCCAGAGGAACTGGGCCAGAATTGTGCTAAGCTGCTACTTGAGGAGGTCTACAGGGTAAGTGGCCAATATGTTTTGTGTGTATAGATGTAAAGAAAGGAAGTGATAAAATTGGTAAAGGGATAGGTGGTTTGGTGGTACCTTCAAACAGGCTCGGATCCAAACAGAGAAAGGATCTGATGCTGCCAGTGTCTTCTTCATCCAGGTAAAAAGTGGTTTGGAATGGTTCCTTTAACAGTGTAATGACTTACTGGGGCATGTTATTTCCTGTGTCTGATATGTGTTACTATGAATCGTGGGACTGGCAAATTCTACTTCTCTTGCTTTCTGTCTGCAACAGAATTCAGTTAGCTTCATATGGGCTGCTACTTTTTAAAATAAGATGGATGGGTAGTAGAGTCTGTGCTTCTAAACTAGTGGTTGGGATGGGACATTATGAGTGGAAGAACATAGGAGGGAGCAGAAGGGGAAAAAAACCCAGCAGGCCTCCGTGTTGACCAGTTTGTGATAATGACGACAAAGTCATATGTGCTGAGAATTGTTGGTTGTATGAAGAATTGGCTGAATGGGTTGTTGGAAGGGAGCTAGGATGGTGTTTACTTAGGAATACTAAGTGCATCACAGTTTTCTTCAGCATAGCTTTTTTCCTTTATTAAAATGGTTTTCATTTGTGGCAAGAATTTTAGCAGATGAGCAGCTCTCAGTCTTACAAATGATTTGGCAAATAGCACCCTGATGAATTTCTAATTTAATAAAGAACCTTTTAGCTGCTTTGTTTTGTATCTCCACAAATATTAAAATAACTATTTTTTAGTATTGATAAAGCATGTTTGGCCTTTAGGAGGCAGTAATCTACAAATTTTACCCATTATTTAAAAAACCAAGTAGTTACTCTGAACTGTAATAACCTATGTGACTTTGCAAAGCATTAAAACTGCCATTATTGAGATTCTGTATTAAAGAATGTAGTTAATTATGAAAATGCCCCTCAACCTCAAAGAACACATCCATACCTGTGATAGATTGTTCATCTGTGCCCATATTATTTTTCCCTTTCCCTACTGCAAATCCTTCATCTGTTTGAATTATCATCTGGCCACTCTTTCCAGTCTTCCATTAATATTTTCTATTTGTTTATTCAGTATATGCACCATGTTGCTAAAGAACTTTTCTTCTCTAGCCCAGGTTTCTTATCTCATAGAAATGCCACCAACAAAATGTTCTTCTTGGGTTCCTGGGTACAATCTAGACCCCTGGTATTTGAAAGTCCAGCACGTGTGGAGAATATAGTCACAACTAGTGACTGAAACATCTGTCTATTTCTGCAATTATGTAGTGTCATGTAGTTATTTTTATTTCAGGGGTGAATTGTACAAATCTTTTGGTACATTTGTTGCTTTGTGTAAATGTCTTGGAAAATATCTTCAGGTAGTCAGATGTCCAGAGACATCAAAAATCCAATTTCCACATACTTTTGTTAGCAGCAATAGATTTTTTTTTTTTTCTTTGGAAACTGTTCAGCACTTGACAGATTAAAACTAGTGGGGAAATTTGTCCAGATATTATGCTTTGCACAGAGTCAGATGTCAGAGAACTTATGAAATGAAGAGGGCTGGAAAGGCCTAAAGCAAGTAACCTTCTGCTTTAGTGTACTGCAGCCATTTGAATATGATGATTCAAATTCTGCAAAGGGTAGTAAGGATCTCAAGGCAGCAGGAAAAATACGTTTGAGGAGGAAGCAGGGTCAGGCAAGTCTTTGAATCATAAAGTAGTAGGCTGTCAGGTTTCAGTGTGTTTGAGGATCAGATTCTGAGTTAGTGAGTTTGTTAGCTGTGGCTTGCTATGGTACTGCTGGTGCTCCTGGAAGTCTCCTTTATGTGTGGGTGACTTCTGTCCAAGAGTGACTGAAAAATGCTGAGCAGAGTACAGACTGTTTGTCCTTCACTACACCACTTCACTGTGGAAAAATTCTAGTTTGGTAGCATTTTTGGCTATTGTGCTACTTATCCATTGGAGTGCTTAGCCGTTATTTAGTGAATTCCCCTCTCTCTCTATCACAGGCAATATGATGGGTTTTGTTATGTAGTTTTCCGAAAACACACTTGAATTTATGTATGACACGTGGTCATACAGCGCTAGCCTGAATTTTGAAAGATAAGGTTACTTTCTCATCTTCTTTCTTCTGTATTTTTTGGGGTTTAGTTTGTTTTTTGTTTTGGGATGGGCTTTTTTAGAGTGTTCGGTTTTTGGATGTTTGGTGGTTTTTTTTTTTTGTTTGTTTGTTTGTTTGTTTGTTTGTTTATTTTTTTTTTTTGTTAGGTCAGTTTGATTAGTGTTGAACCCAGAAAGGATATAAAAACATGTTGCAAAGTGCACAGTGTTTGTTTAGGTTTAATATACTATTTTTTTTATGTTTGTTTGCCTAGATAAGATGTTTAGTGAAACTAAAAATTTGAGAAAGCAAGAATAGATTGCTCTGAACAGGCAGTCTTTAAGTCCCACATCTTTTTACACCACTTACTTGTTGAATACAGGGCTCAAGGGAGAATTTCTTTTCCTGTGTTTAGATCTTCTCTTTATGAGATTATTTCACCATCTGTGTTTTTGCCATTAGGTACTATGCTGTGGGAGTCAGGGATGGTTGACCAGAAAAGGGCACCCTGAGAGCACTGGAGACAATTCTCTGTAAAAGGGCTTTAGGTGTTGGGATCACCTAAGTCTGCTGGAGTTCGTTGCTGTTGAAAGGGGTCCTGGGACATTTGTAAAGTGCTTGCTATTGTGTAAACTTTACCACCTAGGAAATCTAAGGATTTGAGTCTTGCTAAATGTCCTTTTATTAAGCCTTCAAGAGGAAATTAAATAGGTTGTACGATTCTTGGAATCAGCAGAGCTTTTTTAATGCACATTTGTTGATGGAAAGATGTCAGAGCTAATTGACTAATAATAAGTGGCACAGTGCCTTAATTGCAGTGGCTCTGCAAGAGGGGGCAATGGAGTGACTGATTAGTGTTGTCATTACAAATCCATATGCAGTTCTTTCTGAACCTTAATTGTAGAAGGCCAGTAAGGATTTTAACTCTTGTCTTTGAAAGGCATTGTTTATGGGAGCTTTATGTAGAGAGTAATTGGCAGAATGGAAAGACCTGGAAGAACTGAAAAAGGATTTTATTTTTATATGCTTTGTAATCATGAAAAATAGGAGAGTTCACGTACCTGTTTAAGGCTGAATTCTTTAATGAATGAAGACCGAGTTGCTAGGGGACCTTGGAGGGGCAGCAGGGCTAAGGCTGTTTAATTTATTGAACTAGAGCTAAGATGAGTGAAGGATTTCACTGATGGCTTCATTTCCAAGATGGTCTTACTTCAGTGTTGTAGGACTTTGCTCCATTCTTCTAGAAAAAATCCCCAAATCCCGAAAACCAAGATACAAACCCTCTGCAATGATTTGTTACCCTTCACATAACAAATCACTGAGTCCTGCAAATATGTACCACACAGGTAAGGGAGGAAAATTGCATGTATGCTGAAATAAAACTAACATTCAATCAAAGCCAGGCTCAAGCTCAGAAACATGAATGTTTTTGAAACACTGTTGTCCAATGCACAGAGTTGTGATAGTTGTATGTACATGTCATCTGTAGTATTTGTATAACATTTAAAAATGGATGGGATTTTAAGTGATCTGTGTTTAATTGTCACAACTAGCTGGATCTGGCTCTGTAGTCAGTGTAAACAATGATGGAGAAACTGCCATAAGTGAATTAATTAATGCATTCTGCATTGGTAATGAGTGCCAGCTATTTTGGAACAAACATATTTCAGCTCCGACTTTGCCCATCCCATTTCTTTTGGGAGGGTTGTTTTTAATTTTTGACTCTTTGAGTAAGTGGCAGGTGGATTGATAAAAAGAAACTTGGTATCCTTGGGAGTGTTAAGTCCTTCATTTGGCAGAAGTTACTGTTCAGTCATTAGATTACAAACAATCACTTAATGTCACTGTCTGGGAACTGCTTATGTAGGAATGGTGTTGTAAATAAGTGGTTTAGATCACTTAAATCACTGGCAAAAGTATCAACCAAAGCAAGTTTTTGTATGAATTTGTTGATGTGCAACAAAGTTTGATGGCAAGGTTCACTGTTGTTTACTACATAGATGAAGCACACAAAGAAAAATTGGATTAGAATGAATCTACAATGATGCAAAAGGGTAAGGATGGAAAAGGATAAGGCTGCAGAAGGGGTAAGGGAGATCCTCCCTTTCGGTCACAAAAGTGGACCGCTTGCCAAATGTAGCCTCAGACTTGATCAATGATTTGTCTAAACGATGTAGCAGCATTTAATCATTGACTACTGGAATGTTGACACAATCAAATACTTCTGTAAAGTGCATGTGCACCAGTGCACGCAATATAGGAAACAAACAAATGAGATGAGCTAGAGACTTGCATACAGTCACAGGGCTTTGATCTTACTGCAATTATAGAGACATGATGGGACAGTTTATGTGACTGGAATGTTGTCATAAAGGGCTACACCCTGTTCAGGAGAGACAGACCATGAAGGCAGGGTGGCGGAGTTGTCCCCTACGTGAGGCGGCACCTGGAATGTATCAAGCTCTGTCTTGGGGTGGATGATGAGCTTATGGGTGAGGATAAAAGGGTAGACTAGTAAGGGTGACACTGTTGTGGGTGTTTGCTGCCTGATCAGGAGGAGGAAGCAAATGAGGCCTTCTACAGGCACCATGAAACAGCCTCAAAGTCACAGGCCCTGATTCTTTTGGGGGACTTTAACTACCCTAACATCTGCTGCAGAACCAGCAGAGTGAAACACAAACAGCCCAGGAGGTTCTTGGAAAGCACTGATGACAATTTCCTGATGCATGTAGCGGAGGATCCCACTGGGAATGGTGTGCCACTCAGCTCATACTAAAACCAGGGAAGGCCTTGCTGAAGGTGTGAGAGGGTGGAATTCAGTACTGGATGAGGGGAAAGCAGGGCAGCAAGTAAGTTTACAACCATGGACTTCAGGAGACCTAACTTTAGCTTCTTCATGGAGATCTTCATGGAGAATATCATGGAAACAAGCCCCACAGGGTCCAAGAGACCCTGAGGGGTCCAAGAGAGTTGGTTGATATTGAAAGATCACTTCCTCTAGGCTCAAGAACAATGCATCCAAATGTGCAAGAAATCAAGCAAAGGGGAAAAGGGACCTGATGGATAAATAAAGAGCTCTTCTCATTATCCACAGTAAGCAGGAAATACACAGGAGCTGGAAGCAGGGTCAGGTCACTTGGCACGAATATAGAGAGGTTGTCAGAGTATGTAGAAATGAGACAAGGAAAGCCAAGGTCCAGCTGGAATTAAGTCTGGCAAAGAATGTTAAGGACAACAAGAAGGGCTTTTTCAAATACATCAATAACAAAAGGAAGAAGGATAATATGGGCCTGATACTAAAAGGGAGGGGTACCCTGTTAACAGAGGACACAGAGGAGGCAGAGATAGTGAATGCTGCCTTTGCATCGGTCATCACTGACAAGACCAGCCCTCAGGGATCTCTGACCCAGGAGACTAGGGAGAAGGAAGTGTTCAAGGAAGACTTTTCCTTGCTCAAGGAGGACTGGATTGGAGTCAGGTAAACCTGGCATTCACAAGCCCATGGGCCCTGATGGGATGCACCCACAGGTGCTGGGAGAGCTGATGAACACCGAAGCTGGGCAATTTACAACCATCTTTGAAATGCTGTACTGATCAGGAGAGGTGCCTGAGACTGGAAGAAAGCAAATGTCACTCCAGTCTTCAAAAAGGGCAAGAAGGATGACCCAAGAAAGTACCAGCCAGTCAGCCTCACATCAATCCTTGGAAAGGTGATGAAGTACCTCATTCTGGAGGCCATTTCTATCCACATGAAGGACAAGAAAGTGAATAGGATTAGTCAGCATGGATTCATTAAAGGTAAATCATACTTGACTGACCTGCTTGCCTAAACTGCTTGCCTAAAACAACTATATGGATGCATGAGGGGCAAAGCAGTGGATATTGTCTACCTTGACTTCAGCAAGGCTTTTGGCACGGTCTCTCACAACATCCTCCTAGACATACTCAGGAAGTGTGGACTGGATGAGTGGACTCTGAGGGGGAGTGGAAACTGGCTGAATTGCAGATCCCAGAGGGTTGTAATCAGTGGCACAGGGTCTGGTTGGAGGCCTGTCACTAGTGGTGTCCCCAAAGGTTAAATACTGGTCCAGTGTTGTTTAACTTCTCCACCAATAACTTGAACAAAGGCACAAGTGCCTCCTCAGTGAGTTCACTGATGACACAAAGCTGGGAGGAGTGGCCGATACACCAGAGGACTGTGCAGACCTTCAGAAGCGCCTCGACAGGGTGGAGAGGTGGGCAGAGAAGAACTGTCTGAAATTCAACAAAGGCAAGTGCAGGGTCCTGCACGTGGAGAAGAACAACCCTGGACATCAGCAGAGGCTGGGGGCTGACCTGTGGGGGAGCAGCTCAGTGGATCCTGGTGGACAACAAGCTGTCCATGAGCCAGGTCTGTGTGTCCTGGTGGCCAAGAAAGCCAACGGTATCCTGGGGTGCATTAGGAAGAGCAGTGCCAGGAGGTGATCCTGCCCCTCTACTCAGCCCTGGTGAGGCCGCATCTGGAGTGCTGTGTCCAGTTCTGGGCTCCTCAGGACAAGAGAGACATGGAGCTCCTGGAGCAAGTCCAGAGGAGGATGACAAAGATGATTAAAGGACTGGAGCATCTCCCTTATGAGGAAAGGCCAAGAGAGCTGGGTGTGTTTGGCATTGAGAAGAGATGCCTGAGAGGGGACCTTATCAATATATCTAAGGGAGGATGCCAGGAAGATGGATCTAAGCTCTTCTTGGTGCCAGGCAATAGGGCAAGATGCTATGGACAGAAACTAATGCCTGGGAAGTTCCACCTGTATATGAGGAAGATATTTTTACATATCCTTTACAGTGCAGGCGATTGCACACTGGAACAAATTGCCCAGAGAGGTTGTGAAGTCTCTCTCACTGGAGATATTCAAGAACTGTCTGGATTCAATCCTGTGCCATGTACTCTGGGGTGATCCTGCTTGAGCAGGGAGATTGGACCGGCTGATCTATTGTGATCCCTTCCAATCTTAACCATTCTGTGATTCTGTGACTAACATTTACAAAATGATTCAGTAAGATTTACTATAAGCACAGTAGTAACTTAGTTGTAAATTAAGAGATGGCAACATTCATACTACACTTGCTGTAATGTAATTAAATCAATTCATACATGTACACACATAGACACAAGAAAGTATATTAAAAGGTTACAATTGCCCTCAAGTTTAGTAAAATACTTAGGTCAGATGCCTTTGTACCTGTCAACAGGTGAAGGATTAAGCTTTGAGGGTCGAGTGTATCAGCCCAGGCCCTGTCAACAGCTTTTGGTGATTGTTCTCCAAGTATTGCAGACTTGAGGGTTGTTGAGCTTCAAGAGGTGTACCACTTAGAGGGAGGTGCTGGTGCAGCCTGCTGTGGTCCAGGAGAACTCAAAGACCCTCACTTAGTACTGCTGCCTATAGAGTTGTGAGATGCTTGGCTTTAGCCTTCTCTCATTCTCCGTCCCGGCCACAATCTGGGTCAGTTGTTACTGGAACTTTCCTCAAAAGGTGCAGTAACAATAGTATTGTTCCACCTGGGCTATGATTTAGACAAAAATAATGTTCCAAGGCTGTCCATTAGAAAGCAGCAGTTCGTTAGGCAGAAGTTCCTAGGAACAGACTGTTTCTGATAAGCTCAAGAGGAGCTTAACTGCCCAGGAGCCATTAATCAAGGTCAATTTCTAATAAGAACTCCTGAGGAGATCGTAGAGTGGCCCAAGGGGACAGGGGGGAATGCACCACCACAAATGGGCATAACAGATTGCTACTGCACAGCAGTACTGGGGGTGACTGACTCACTGCAGCAAGAGAGCTTATGTAAGCAGTTAGGACACGATGGATGCATTGTCTTTTGATATATTGCTTAGGACATGTTTGTATGCTTATTGAAGCTTGTGTATAAATTTGGTTATAAAAGTAGACACTTTATAATGTTTTCAGCTGTAGAGAAACAAAAAACCAAGCTCAGAAAATGTAAAGTTTTCATCCCAGTAATAAGGAACATTTTGAATTATTAACTGAACTACAAATACAGGAAGTCCGGTGTCAGGAATACTCCTTACCAAACTCTTTATTTGCTTCTTGTACGTGTTTCTCATTGGCAAATACAACTGGTGAGATCTGTGGCTCTAGATTGCACCAACAAATTCTGCAGGTACCCTGTTCACTCAAGATAGAGCACAATTTTTATTGGTCCCATAGAAGGCATTAGGTTGAGTACACGAACTTCACTTTGGTATTGCAAGTTCACGCAGTTAAAAGGGCAAGTATTGCTGTAAGAGCATGTTTTAGGAGTTGGGTCGTGGTAGCGAATGTAATAAAGCTACTTATTTTGCTGTGGTGTAGTTCGTTGTATGAAATGCAGAGACTTTTTCAGAAGAATGGAGCTGAGGCTTGTCACACAGAACCAAGGCCATCTTGAAAATTTAATCTTCAGTATCTCCCCTTGGAAAGGTTCTCTTTTCTGCCTCTCACTGAGTAAATGTGCTGGGGTTGTCACATTGGCTGATTTTCTTAATCTATCTAGTCCAAAATTTATTTTTTCCCTTGCCTTTTTGGATAGTGTTATCTCTTGAAATTATGATAGGTTACCTTCCTTGTTGACAAAGGTAACTGTCAGTTTACCTCATTAGAGAATTTGAGTTTAGAAAGATGAGGTTTTACTTTCATTCTCTCCAGAGAGCTTATTCAGAGGACTTAGCATTAAGCCTGATGCAGCAGAAAACTCTTCACAGATTTCATGTGGCTGTGGATCAGTATGAATATAAGGACAGTCCAATGTAATGTCAGATATTTTTTCTATTTTCAGTGTTTTTGCATAGCAGTAGTTGGTAAATTGTCTCTACAGCAGTCTTGACTGAAAGTATCCCTTTAAATTTATATTCCAGCTTTGTAAACAATTCTTATTTCTAATTCTAGTCTTCTGGTTCTAATTAATTTATGCATCACAGTAAACACCTTCCACATACAGAACAATTTACCTTGCATATCTGACTTACTACAGTCAAATATGTACAAAGAGTATGTGTAGTTCTACTTAATTTTATGTATGGCTCTTTCACTTAGCAGTAAAAAAAATCTTCCATTTTAATTATGGAGGGGAAATGTTTTACAAATGTAAACCCGCAAGAGTTAGCAGCAAGGGTTTTTGTGGATAAGTGCGAAATAACTTTTGACTTGCTGGTTTGCACCTGCTAACACAGAATTATTTGGTCAAATGTAACTATCGTTATCATAAAATGTTGGAATTCATGGTATCTTCAAATGCATATGAACTAGAACTAATACCTCTTTTCAATTTACTGCAAAGAAATTCTTCAGTGTTTACATTCTGGGATGTTAAAACAGATTAGGAGGGATGTTTAATGTGTCCTTCTTACTGGGTTTTGTTTTAGTTCTGTTCCTTTCCCAGCCTGCCACGTGAAGTTAATTTGTCATTGTTAAAAAATCTAGGTTTTTATCTTCTTGGCCCTTAAAAATTTGGAGTGGTATTTCAGCCTTTTAAGTGTATATTTTGCCTTTGTTACTCTCCCCCATCTAAATTTCTGGTTTGTACAGAGATTAATTATTAAAACATTTTGGTTTGCAGGGAGGCTGTGTAGATTCAACGAATCAGAGCCTTGCTCTGCTCCTTATGACCCTTGGACAGCGGGATGTTTCCAAAGTCCTGTTGGGACCTCTGTCTCCGTATACGTAAGTTGTTTTGTTCAGTTCAATTACACAGTCGTGTTTTAATTCACTAGTTTTATTGCACACAGCTATTTTTATATATGGAAGACTTTCCCTGTGGTTGCAAATAGAACAACTTGTACCTGACTTCAAATGAGACAAGTGCTGTAAGTTGCTTAGAGTTTGTTTCTCCATGTTAGATGAGTCCCTTACTGTTCTATATTATTCCTGTTTCTGAGAATTGCAGAGACAGGGTTTATTGATGGTTCTTGACCTGGAATGTATGTGTACATCAGTTTGCTCTTTGTTGCCTGGTGTACACTACTGTGTTTTCCCGAGTGATCTCTCTGTGGCTGTGTTGTTAAATGTCGTATTTCAAAGGGCTAGCCAAACTCTAAAGCTGTGATTTTTCCTAGGAAACAGCTTAAGACTTCAGTTCATGCAGCTATGTGCTATTTCAAGGTTTTATTGGGCTGCAGAATCCTATCTGGTCCTTCAGTCTCAGTTTTTACTAAAGTTTTGTCTGCAGCTGTTAGTTGTTCAGAGAATAGAAAGAAATGAATTTCTTATATTGCTAGTTGTAAACACAGATTACAGAATCACAGAGCCATGAAGGTTGGAAAAGATGTCCAAGATCATCAAGTCCATCTTTTGACTGACCACTATTTCTCAACTAGACCATAGTGGTAGGTGTGGTTGTTTCTTTCACACTTCCACAGATCGTGACTCCACCACCACCATGGGTGTCCCATTTCAATTCTTAACAACCCTTGCAATGAAAAAACTCTTCCTGATGTCCAACCTGAACCTTGTGTGGTGCAGCTTGAGGCCAGTTCCTCTAAACCTCTCACTTGTTGTCTGGGAGAGGAGACTGACCCCCAGCCGGGTACACTCTCCTTGCAGGGAGTTGTAGAGAGCAGTAAGGTCTCTCCTGAGTCTCCTTTTCTTCAGGCTAAACACCCCCAGCTCCCTCAGCTGCTCCTCATGGGACTTACTCTCTATACCCTTCACCAGCTCCATCACCCTTCTCTGGTCTTGCTCCAGCACCTCAGTGTCTTTCTTAGAGTGAGTGGCCCAGAACTGAACACAGGATTTGAGGTGTGGCCTCACCAGTGCTGAGTACAGGGGAACAATCCCTGCTCTGGTCCTTCTGGCCACACTGTTGCTGGTACAGGCCAGGATGCCATTGGCCTTCTTGGCCACCTGGGCACACGCTGGCTCATGTTCAGTCACTGTCACCGGCACTCCCAGGTCCTTTTCCTGTGGGCAGCTTTGCAGCCACTCTGCCCCAGCCTGTGGCACTGCCTGGGGTTGTTGTGACCCAAGGGCAGGACCCAGCACTGGGCCTTGTTGAACCTCACCCCACTGGCCTCAGCCCATGATCCAGCCTGTCCAGATCCCTCTGCAGAGCCTTCCTGCCCTCCAGCAGATCAACACTCCCATCCAGCTTGGTGTTATCTGCAAACTGACTGAGGGTGCACTGAGTCCGCTTGTACAGGTCATTGATGAAGACATTAAACAGAATTAGTCCCAGTACTGAGCTCTGGGGAACACCACTGGTGACTGGCCAGCAGCTGGATGTAACTCCGTCCACCACCACTAGCTGCACCCAGCTGTACAGACAGTTGTATACCCAGCAAAGAGGGCACCCATCCAAGCTGTTACTGTAGTTCCCTGGGTCCTCCTTCTGACCCTTCTGGTATGAGCATCACACTGGCCAGCCTCCAGTCCTCTGAGACCTGCTCAGTTAGCCAGGACTGAAGCTATGTGATGGAGAGCAGCTTGGTGAGCACTTCTGCCAGCTCCCTCAGTACCCTTGGATGAATCCCATCCAACCCCATAGACATGTGAGCGTTCAAGTTGTACAGCCAGTCACTAACTAGATCCTCCTGGGGTACAGGAGATCTGTTCTGCTCCCTGTACCCCAGCTCAGGGGCCTGGTTGCCCTGAAGATAACAGTCTTACTGTTGAAGACTGAGGCAAAGAAGACATTAAGTACGTCAGCCTTTTCCTCATCCGTGATGACAATGTTCCTCTCCACATCTAGTAAAGCATGGAGATTTTCCTTGGCCCTCCTTTAGTTTTTAATATATTTATAAAAACTGTTTTTATTATCTTTCACAGCAGTGGCCAAATTGAGTTCTAGGAGAAACTGGTTAGGGAAACAGTATCCATTATCAAAAATTTAATTTATCAGACTTGCAAGTGATTTACTAGATCACAGTTATTTCTAGAGACTGAGCAGTTATTCGTTAGTCAAATGAGGGGAGGTTTGTTTATCTGACAATGGCATCAAATAATAAGAGTATGAACTGTCCTTTTTCGGTTATCATGGTACCGGTGCTGTATACGTGAAAGGTACAGTACTGTGATAACTGAAGAATGGTGGTGCCATCACATGAGAGCTAAAAGTTACCTAACTGCTCTTCTCAACTCCTGATACCTTGGAAACAGCATTCATCAGATTTTGAGGGGAAGACAGGGAAGTGTCCCATTGCACAGAGGGGAAGTAATCCCATAAAGTAAGTATTCATGTGGAAGGTTTTGGAAGAGTAGATGTTAGTGTTTGAAGTCCACAGTTAAGCATATGACACAATCCAATCACTTGTCATTGTGAGTATTTTTAAATTTTTTACCCTTTTTTTGTTCTGTGAAAATCAAGCACATGCACTAGTTTATTTTGTAAGCAGGCAGAGTTCAAGTTGGTGTGTTGTCACGTCTTCCAAGCTGGGTGTATGCAGCAGGAATAAAGGTCAGGAGTACACATAATGAAGCAGCAGATCATAAAATCTGTGATTCTGTGAGAATCTGTGACTCATCAGTCCTGTGAGGATCTGTTCAGCTAGAATGCAGCTTTTTATGCAGCACCTCCATGCCCTCAACTAGGGCTGCTTATAAAGGACGGGTATATTTGGCTCCCAAACAACTCATTTGATACACAAGCTCATGAAGTAAATTGCAATATTGTCGTGTTCCACAGCCTTGTCCCTTCTTTTCTCTCTCAGAGCTGTGGCATCTCTGCGTTTAACGCTTACACCCTACAAAATCTGAAGCTATTTAAAAACTATGTTATGCTAGATTGTCTTCCCTGTCCAGCATAATAGAGCATGAATGTGACAGTTCAGCTGGCTGCTGAGAACATCACATGGGGACAAAGTGCTTTGGAGTATGTCCATCAGAATGAGGAAATTTCTTTGAGATCTTTGTATTTTCATGGGATACATCTGTTGCCTCAGCTAACGATGGAGGGTGGAAGGGCAGGCAACAGCATGAGCAGGGCTGTCCTGAGTTGCAGTGGGGCTATCACTCTGCATGCTAGCAGCTGTCTGCATTACCCCTTTCTTAGCATCCAAATTTCACAGAAGTAAGTGCCTTTCTGTCAAGCTGAGCTTAAAACCAAATGCAGGGTGCTGGCCATGCCACTAACTCACAGAGGTCAGTCTGGCAGGACAGACCTGTCTGCATGCAGGTGGATCAGCGTGAGGAAGGGGTACAGGAAGGACAGCAACAGGAAAGCCTAAGTGCCCCAACCCTTGCCTTTGCAAGGGTTTAGGGGCTTCAAGAGCTGAGGTTAGGGTGCCTCTGCCCAGCCAAGCTGACACTTTTAGTTGTTTCTCTGACTGGGGGTGCCCACCCCCACCTCCTCAGTCTGTGTCCTCCTGGGAAGGTCTCTGACAGGACTCAGGAGAGCGGTGCTGGGGCTGACAGTGCTACCAGGCAAAGCCCTTTGCAGGCCCCAGGGCAACTGAACCAAGAATGTGCTGCTGGTGCACAGGTCTTCTCTCACACTGGTCTATTAGTTGGTTTTTTTGCCCAATGTGTGAAGTTCTTGTGTACTTTTTGGTAATCCTTAGGCTTTGGGGAAAAGACAGCACTTAGATAAACAGGCTTTTTACTCTTGTTGTTGTTGGCTGTAAGACCTCCAGTGTAGCTCATGCAGCTGTCCCTGCACCTAAGGAGCAGTCTTCAGCTCTGCCTTGTTCTTGCCTGAACTCACAGTGCAAATTTTCAGCAAAATAAACCTTCTTTGTACTTTTCACCCACTGCCTCAGTCCTCCAGCCTGTGCCTGTGTGGTTGGTGCAGCCTGTGCTATTATTTGAGGTGCTCACCCATGACCCAGACCAACCTGAGAGCTAATACAAACCTACTTTCTGTCACATACCCCTACCTTCCCGCCTCTTTCTCTCCTATTTTCAGCGCTTGTACCACTTGTGCTTCTACTGCTACAAGACAAAGCTGGCCTTTTGCTGCTTCTACATTCTCCCCTGATGTCCCCAGGCAGCCTCTCCTTCCCTTGCCCTCCAGTGAGCCTTTCCCATGTACATGGGGGCTGATACTTTCCTCATTCTGCCTTTATTTAAAAGGGAGAAGAGGCAGAGATGCAGGGTAGCCCACCTATGTGCAAAGAGGTATGGACTGAACTGATCCCACAAACATGTTGCAGAGTTTGCTGATCACCTTTTAGGATTTTTCCCTGAGTTTCTGGCTCCACACTGCCTCTGGCATTTGTACAGTTTATTCTGTGCCCTCCTTGCAGTTCAGCCTGCCACTTCTGCTTGGCTTTTGGGCTTGGCTACTTTCTTGTCACACTGCCAGAGCTGTGTGAGAGGACCCAGCTAAGGAGAAGGCTGATACAGAGTTTGTTGCCTATCAGCTTTATTGAAGCAATTATGCCAGCATATGCCCATTTGCCTATTATAGCTGCAACCAGAAACCTGCCAGGGAGGCATGGAAGAAAAGGTACTTTTCAGTTCTTCCTTTTAACTGTTGATCCATTTGAGACATGAGAGAGCTGGCGTCTGTGCTGAGGCAAGTTATCAGTCCAGG
The DNA here is from genome assembly GCA_013397725.1 of Rhagologus leucostigma. Taxonomy (NCBI): domain Eukaryota; kingdom Metazoa; phylum Chordata; class Aves; order Passeriformes; genus Rhagologus; species Rhagologus leucostigma. Next base: position 30,238 of record VZTD01006084.1, read on the forward strand.
AAGGTGCAGTAAAAAGTATACATAGCATTGGGAGCAATGTTCCCACATTCACCCTGCAGAGGTATTCAGCAGATTGCCCCAGGGATAAATCAGATCATCCCAAGCACACACCAGTATATAGGTATAGGTAAAGCATCCTCTCTTTTTCTGGCTCCTGCCATTTTCCTCTCTTCCCGTGCATATATCTGAGTCCAGAAGCAGCAGCATGCACAGCTGAAGTGTATAAAGCAATTTTGATCCTGTAATTTTCCTTGTACTTCTTCACAATTTCTGTGAATAGGAGCTGCTAGGAGGCTTTCAGAGGTCTCATGATGTCACAGTGGGGACAGGCCTATGCTTTCGGTCTCCTGTTTCCCATTTTGTGGGTACTTACTCTTGATTTGTTGTAATGCTGTATGTGTGATTAGCTTGCAATTATGCTTTCAGCATGTAGACCAGACAAGCCAATGTGTGAACTGGATGTCCAGATTCCCTTTCTTTAAACTAAGAAAAGCACATAACAATTGCTGGAGGAGATTAAATCTTAGTTCAGGACTGCAGACTTGCTTGTGGCCATGACTGGAAGAGTCTGAACTTCTGTCTGGAGCAATTACAAATTTTCTTTTGTAGTCTTTTGGTGTAATTGCTTGTTCCCTCTTTTGGAGAAGCCAGTAAAAATGTTTTCCTGGCTGTTTTTTGGTTTTGTTCTTTTTTAATAGTTTTTTGTGTTACTCACCCTCCAGTCAGTGTTTGTTTAGGATCAGTGTGATTGTTTAGTTTCTTCTTGCCTTTCTTTCTGAAATGATGAATTTTTTTCTGAAAATGAGAAAACAGGAAGAATTCTGAGTCTGAATGTAATTCTAATGAAACATTTAATTAAGAAGTGGAGAAGTTGGTAATACAAATCAAACACGTGCCTTAGGATCTCTCTTAAAGTATGCACCCAACCTTTTGGCTATCTCTGCTTATGTTTTATTTCTGCTTTAAACACTGGGCAGGGGAAAGGAGGAGAATCACAGGTTGGTATAGGGTTCATATAGCCCTGATGAAGAGTCAGCATCAAGAGTAAATGACCTTGCCTAGCTACATTTCTCTCCTTTCCTTGTTCTTCCCTCACCATTTTGTCTTGCTGTATTACCAACCATTCCTCTCTCTGCTTATACAGAGAGCACAGAGGTTTCAGTAGGGGTCACTATCCACTTCTACAACACAAGTGAGAACAGTGTTTGGAGCTTGTAGCCTTGTTTCTCTGTTTGGACTAAACAATATTTTCGTATTTCATTCACCATGCTCATTGCTGTAATCTGCATTATTACATAATGCTAATGGGCTTTCTGTTTTGTTTCTTAAACTGTGTTATTTTCTCTCCCTCAGAATTGAGTTTCTGCGACACCTGAGAAGCTTCTTCCAGATCATGTTTAAAATTGAAACAAAGACCCCTGAGGAAGAGCACATGGGCGGGGAGAAAGTCTTAATGACGTGCGTTGGTGTTGGATTTTGCAACCTCAGTAAAACTATAAGATAAAAAACATCTACAGATTTCATGAAAGACAGAAAATACTGAAAAGATCTAATAAAACCTACCTGTTTCTGTACTTATTCTGGCATAGGGAGACCTGTGATTATTCCAATGCGGGAGTACCCAAGCTCGCTGCATGTAAACAATAAATCTGACTTCAGACTATTTAGATCTGTGCTATTTATAAATGCAATGCCAGTATTCTGCTTGGAATGGCTCTCTGGAGTCTCAGCTGACTTGGGACTCTTTGCTCTGTATTCCACTGAATGGGACACAAGTGCTGCATGTCACTGTGCTCTCAAGCCTTAATGAGGTGAGTGCTCTGGTTTAACGTATTTACTGATTTCATTCGTAGCTTTTTCTGAAAGGTTTAGATAGAGAGGGAAAACGAAATTGACCAAAACAAGCTTTGCATTGCAAAACAAATGATCACAATGGAAATACTAGATTCTTGAGGTAACTGTGGAGGTAATATTGTCATGAAAATAAAAGTAAAGGTATGACAGTAATTCTTTTTTTATACATTGCGTGTGTGTAGAATTTGTCAGATGCCCCACTCCTGTTTACATTTACTAAATTCACAGAATCACAAAACAGTCTGAGTTGGAAAGGACCCAGAAGGATCACTGAGTCCAACTCTTAAGTGAATGGCCTATACAGGGATCAAACCCACAACCTTGGCATTATTAGCACCATGCTTTAACCAGCTGAGCTCATCTCAGGGTTGCAGTTTCACAGAAAGAATAAAATATCTGTCTGTTATTTTTCCTAATGGTAGAATACTGCAGAAGAGATCACAGCCTATAGCCTCTTTTGCAAAGATGGGCATGGGAGATGGGCACCCTCCATGACAGCTTTTGACTTACCATATACATTCTTTTTAGGTTTGTTTGGCATGCTATACATGAGGTTCACAATTAGTTGTGAAAAGTAGCAAAAATAGCTGTAGGCTTTGAGGGAGAAAAATGTATTCTGTTACACCATCATATCCTGTGCATCTTCTCCCTTTTTAAAGTGCCAATAATGCTGTATGGGCACTGCTTGGACTGATAGATACAAAAAAATTTCTACCAGGTTATAAATATTTACCCGTGAAAGGCTTTTGGTAGATTCCAGGCAAACCTGTTGAAGTTAAGGCTGAAGTCCTGACAAAAGGGAAGAAATTTATATTTGACTTCAGACTATAATTTGTGTGTCTGGAGGAAAATAAAACTGTGTCAAAAGCTGGTACGTAGAGCAGATACTAGTGACTGTGTTATAATGGTTTTACAAACTTTTTCTGATGCCACTGTAAAGTGGGCATTAGCTCTGTAGTATGAAGAATGTATACTGGACCCAAAAAGGACTTTGACAAAAGTTTGATATTTGCTTAGTGTTTTTTTAACTATTGCAGGCTGTGTGAGTAATTTTTTTACTGTACTTGGTTCTTGTTGCAATCTGTCAGACATCTTTTCGAAAAATAAAAGTATTTTTTTCCTAAATAAGGTTTTATTTCCCTTTAAAGCAAAACAGAAAACAACTGGAAAAAAAAAAAAGCCTGGAAGTCTTTCCTGAGCACTTCATAAGATAAATGGCTATCTTGAACTGATACATTTAAAAAAACAGCTTTGGAAGTTGCTAGAGAGGGAGGCAGGGAAAGGGCAAAGCTGTTCTTATAATTTATTAGCATTCCGAAATTTGACTTGCAGCTGAGGAAACCCTAAATAAAACAAAAGGATGTGAAATAAAATAACTTTACTGTATTTTTTACATTTCAACTTAGGAAAAGGTATGTAGGCATGAAAGAATTTACCTTGCTCACTTTTGTCACTGTGTAACGTAAAAACTAGAAATTATGAATTAAAATTATGCAAAATACAAGGAGACACTGATCCAAAAGGTGAAATGTGCAAGCTAAAATTAATAGCCACTAGAATAAAAATATAGAGCTTACATTAAGTAAAGATCCAAGTTTGTGCCACAGCTCAGATTTCCAAAATTTGCCTAAATAAAAATTTGGAAATACTGTCACAACTTCAAAAATGAAAAGCTTTATTATTTTTAAGCTTAACTATGAAGCTGTGAGAGTTTTTCCAAATGTTCCCATTGCACCAGGCATAGAGAAGGCAATAAGTTGCCCAGACAGCAGATTCTTCAGCAACAGTTATGTCACGCAGTTACCTGTACTTAACCTCAGTGTTAAAGTTGGACTGGTAACCCTTAGCCGTGCTGCAGATTGCATAGCTCTACGGCACAATGCTTGCTGCAACTCTGAATTTGCTTGTTGCTTTACAGAGGAAAAGAAAGGTATATGAAATAATATGTTTTTCCAGAACAGTCACTCTGTGGAGAAATATTAACAATTCCAGAGGAGGTTTTAGGTAAGAGCTTTCTTAAAATTATTTGGCCTTCATATTCTGAGAAAAGTACTTATTAGAAGGAAATCCTGCAGAGAAAAGCTGTTTGTTTATCGGCAAAACAGCAATTAACATCTGCTCTGGTGGTCTGATCATACAAGCACTAAGATAGTTAATTTTAGAACTGGACAGAGGAAATTAATTTTTGGTGAAAAAAACCGCATAGTGTTGGTAGCCACAGACTTTATGGTAAAGATGATAGTTACTAGGAGACACATCTTTCATCTCAGTCCATCCATGTCAGAATAATACTCAATTAACTTCAATTTGAAGTGATTAGCTGTACATGAATAATCCTGTACTCTTTGAACAATCCATCAGCAATTTAGTTTATCCCTCTGGGTGAACAGCTCTGATCATAGAATCAGAATGGTTTGGTTTGGAAGATACCCTAAAGATCATCTAGTTCCACCATCCCCCAACCAGGTTGCTCAAAGACCCATTCAGTCTGGCCTTGAACACGTCCAGGGATTGGGCATCCACGACTACTCTGGGCAACCTGTTAGAGCAGCTCACCACCCTCACAGTAAAGAATTTCTTCCTAATATCTAATCTAAACATACCCTCTTTCAGCTTGAAGCCATCACCCCTTGTCTTGTCACTACATACCCTTTTAAAAAGTTCCTTTCCAGCCTTTCTTTAGGTTCCATTAGGTACTGACTGAAAGGTACTATAAGGTCTTCACAGTGTCTTCTCCAGCCTGTACAAACCCAAATCTCTCAGCCTGTCCTCATAAGGAGGAGAGGTGCTCCATCACTGTGGCCCTCCTCTGGACTTTTCAGCAGGAGGTCCAGGTCTTATGCTGGTGTCCCCAGAGCTGGATGCAGCACTGCAGGTACATTCCCACAAGAGTGGCAGTCAAAGTGGTGACATGAAAAGTATTTGTAAAATACGCTTTTACCTTGCATCTCCTGCCAATTTTGTAATACCTGTTGTCAAACTTTCTTCTATGATGCTATGATTGTAGTTTGACTTCTGTGGTTATGTCAGAAAATTCATGCTAACTTGCTGTAGGACAGCTTCTGGAGTCGAGGAGATTATACTGGAAGCAAAATTGTTTCATTCCAAGCCAGTGCACTTTACCAAAGGCACATGGCTAGAAGCCAGTGCAATAACTCTCAGGGGAAGTACACAGTAGATAAATTAGCTAGGCCAAAACAGTAAGTACATGGCTGTCTTGGGTAATGCTTTCAAAATCATGTTTATGTTACTACCAGAGCATATATGCTTTCTCTCTTCTTCCTCTTCCCCATGGGTGATAGGGAGTTTGTTTCAATCCACAGAGGTGTAATTCTCTACTTGCAAATTCTGACATTCACTTCCCTATTTCTCAGTCATACTCTTGAGACAGAAACCAGAGGAAAAAGAAGACAAACAAGAAAAGGAACCAGTTTTCAGGATGTATAATTTTGTCTATGAGTTTATTTCTTTTTTTTAAATATTGTATGGCCATCTCCACGCTTTTATTTTGTATGTCTGATATCTGTCCACTTCTATTTAATCTGGCTCCTGAGGGATCCCAAGTGAGACACACAGCTGTGTCAGGGCAACTCTAAACAAAAGAAAAGTGTAGAAAAAGAAGAAGCGTCTTTTGCAGTTACTGCTTAGGTCTTGGTAAAGATAATTTGTGATGGGATATATAGAGTCTTCCTTGTGCTTGATCCATGAGTAACACTGAAAAGCTCTAAAAAACACCTATAACCCATTGTCAGTGAGAGGGGTAAAAAGACAGAAAGTCCTGCAGGGAAGAGAGTGTGTGGGCTGAACTGTGCGGTGACGGCACTGAATGAGTAACGGGAGTAAGTCGTGCACTGTGTCAGAGCATCACAATCTCCAAATAGCCTTTGGACTAGATATAAATTGAGTTGTGACATTGTTACAAGATAGATCTATTAGGATGATTTGTAGTAAATCTGTAGCAATAGATGTCAGGTGTTAGTGCTAATCTCTTTCCTGGAACAGTACGATTATGTATATATGCACTAAGATAGTGCCCAGAGCTGTATTCCCTGTGTATTACAGAGTGTTGAAATAACTCTGTGTATGTATGTAGCAATAAGGACACCCGCAGAGAAAACTTGTTTTAAAGTGGTATTGATCAAGGATGTAGCCACAAGAAAACAAAGGCCAAAATAAATTCTTTACTTGAGGGTGAACAGTGGCTGGGTGCCCATGGAAATGAAGTAGCAACAGCTCTCCACAACTGAGCACAGAGGTAGACTGTGTCTCTGCACATTTGTCCTCATGCTGTATGTCTGCCACATTGTCGCTCTCCCTTCTCAGTTCCAGTTTGGCCATGCTTCCCTGGCAGCCTCCACTGTTTTTTGCTATTCGCACAACAAACATCAGTACTGCTTCAAGAGTGAGCCCGTAGTGAAAATCTGTAGGGCCTTGTGGAGACCGATTCCTGTGAGGTATCTGGTGCTTAACTATGGATGAGCTAGTAGAATTAAGGGCTTGATTCCAGTGATCATCACTACATGTCAGTGACACATCCCATTATACAAAATGGAACAGGCTCAGGAGGGCACTCACGTTTGCAGGATGCCTCAGAAGTTACACCATTTAAAAACAAATGCCTTACTCTTTCTCACTATGTTTTTAACCTGCCGCCACCTTGCTCCTTGAAAGTTACATCTTTTTTCAATCCTAAACTGTCTCCAAGGATAAGAAAAAAGCTGCTTTACCAACTTTTTGCATAAATGTAGATATATTTTTTTAAACTTTTGATGAATGTGGGTATATTCTGTTCATTAAGACTATGGTTCTGAATGGTCATCCCTCAGCATATCAGGACAGACAATTTTTTTTGTGTGTCTGGAAATACAGTTTTGACTCCGTATAATGCACTAAACATCTGCAAGGTACATCTAGATCAAAATATGCATGAGTTTTGATAATTTACTCTTTTTTTGTTAACATCATGGAAGTGGAAAGGAAAAAAAGAGAAGAAAACCCCAGCTGTATTGGTTTGTTTGTGTATCAGCATTCTGAAGGTGCCTGAAGCAGTAACGCTTCCTGAGAGATTTGTTAAAGTATTTGTCTTTAGAAACACATCTAAACATTCAGAATGTGACTGTGGGAAAGAGTTTCTACTGCAGAATGTTTCTGAGCATTGATTGTAAAAATCTTCTTCATAATTCATGCCACAAGTTTATTATCCACTATTTTCACTTGATTTTTGGGACATAAGTAATCTAAATAATATATTTTCAAAGAACACATCCACAGTGAATCAGGGCTAAATAAGATAGACTAGGAAATGGTATTTCTATTTCTTTTGGAAATGTGTTTGTCAGGTTGTTAGTAAAAATACTGTATCTTCATCCTTCACCGTTAATGTCAGGAGCAAGTTTTGCCTTGAAATAGTGTCAAGATCTTGTTCTAGAATTTTCTAAGCAATGATGTATGAATTCAGAGGGAAGAGCTGTTTTGAAAGATCTGGCTTTTTCTGTGCTACGTAGAGCATCTCAGAAGAACAGGCTATTAGATGGCACAGGCTTCTTGACAGTTTCTTAGTCAACAAGAGGGTGAGGGGGGCTAGTCTAAAGCTACACCACCAGAGGCTGGATGTGGCAGCTGCCTCAAAAGGTTTTCTTAATTTTAGTTTAAAGTACAAATAAAGAATGAACATCTGTTTCAGTTTGCAGAGTTAAAAAAGCGTTGTTAGCAGATTTTTTTAGAACTTGAAATTTACAGTAAGAAGCAAAAAGAGAGTGTAACTAATAGCTAAGGAGAAGGATATTGCAGAATCCTATTATCCTTCTTTTCCCTCCTCAGTCTCACAAGTTTGCACAGAAGAGAGCAATTTTTGTCAGAAATTGTTGAATAGCTATTGAGACATTGTAAGGAAAATACAAGAAATTACCAAAATCCTCACTTGCCTGACTGACACATGGAGTGAAAACTTAACTATATTTATTTTCATGGCATTTTCTTCACTGAACCACTTTCAAAGAAAGAGCTGCTATGAGAAAACTTGTCTGAAACTTCTCTTCTCACACCTTTCCAGATTTCAGTGAAATCTCTCACTGATTTTGTCTGCCTTATGTCTTCTCCAGACAATAGCAACGCTATTAATATACTATTTGAATTGTTATTGACAAGTCATAGGCATATGAATATAAAAAGGTACATTGTTTGCATTCCTGTAATGTAACTCTTAGCTTCATGCATTTTTATCCCCTGTTCCAGAGTCTGTGTTTTGGACAACTGCTTTTGAGCTAGTGGTAGAGGAGAATGAAGTGACTCATTTGTATCCCACAGGGAGCTGGACTAGAAAACACCAAGATTCACAGAGCCTCAGGTCTCCGCAAACATTTGCCTCAATTTATGATGGCTATAAGCTTGTTTGGGCTCTACAAGCCTGAATCTCCCTGACTTACTTTTGCTCTTTTTTCATGCTGGTTTTGGTTTGAGGAGTTTAGGTTTTTTCCTTTGTTTTGTTCACAGAATTTGTTTGGTTAATTTTCTCTACCTCTGAAGACTAAATTTTGCTAGTTTTACTTGAGAAAGCTTTCCATTGTGGTATATCCTTTCCTCTGCTGATCTCTTCTCACTCCTCCTGTTAGATCCATGGTCTTCACTCTATTGCACGAGCTGGAAGAACAGCCCCACCATGCTGCAGCGGGGCTCTGAGCTGCTACATCATTTCACTTCTCTTCTCCCTGTACATACACAGAATCCTCTGCAGGCTGTCGCCCATGCCACCCACCCAGACAGCTTCCTCTCTTTTTTCCACTGGTCACGGATCTGCCTCATTACAGGGATTTTCATCCAGGGTTTCTGAAATGGAAGAGTGAAGAGACAGATCGGATTTCTTCTAACTAAATCTGCCCTAGTAGTTCCTGCTGTGGCAACAAAGCATTGTCCTCATCTCTTCCATCTCAGAGGTCTCCTTGAAGGCTTGCCATCTTGAAAAGCAATGGTCTTCTGGGTGAATCCTCTGAGTTTTAAAGTGGAGCAAGAAAGCAAACTAAACCTAACATTCAAAATCAAAGTTTCTTGCTGACTGGCACTAACATGTGTGGGCTGCTTTAAAAACGGTGGAATATTATGCTATTAAATGGACAATGAGCGCATCTTTATAAAGTCCTAAGTCTCTGAATTGTACAAGATAAAATCTTGATATAAAGCTCCAGTCTTATGAAATTGAAAGACTTTATTCTTTTAGGACCTTCTGTTAAGGAAGGCAACTTAATGTTGTGTTTGCTTATCAGTACTGTGAGGGCTTCTGTCATTACCTTTCCACTGGTGAAAACCCTTATGGCATTTCATCATATAAGGTATCTACCACTGCTACTGCAAAGACTATCTCTAGCACAAAGTCAAGGTTAGCTTAAGAGGAGTTCTGAGGACTAGATACTACTTTTTAGCTTCTCGCTTTTCAATGAAGCAGTGCGGGGAATAAAAGTCACAAAGATATAAAAGCACACAATTGAAGAAACGAATGTAACTGTGCTACTGTTTCAATTATCTGCTTATATTTAAAATGTTTAAAGCTATTTTTAAATATTGTTCTTTAGCCCACTAGCATTTTATAGGGAATAAAAAAAAAATCCCAATCCTTGCCAGCATATTTTTGCAGCACTAGCTCATATAACAAATCAAGAAACACAGATGCTAAGGATAGTAGTTCAGTAGTTGTGTCTCACCCACCATTCTCATGACAATTCACTTCTTCTGGTGTTACTGCAGCTGCTAGCCAAATATTAAACTCAAGAAGCTCTGAGTGGGGCTTGTCAGTTTCACTTTTGGGGGTAAGCAGAACAGTGGCAGTTCCAAGTAAGAGCAGTTCCCTTTGCAAGCTTTTCGATTTGCTTCCTCTGCCATTTACTGAAAGGTAACCTCTCCATAGATCAGTAGAATATTTACTTCTGTTGCCTGCTGCAGCATTTCTTAAGCACAAACTGGATCCTGTTGTCACAATTTCTGCAAACCAAAAATATCTCTGTCTGGGTTGGCTGTTAGCTTTAGGCTTTCTGTCTATGGCTGACTCAATTCTGTAGCAGCAGAGGAAGCAGAATAGAAGACATCCAAAACCAGGAGAGTTGGACACCTGTGACTCATCTCAGAGAACTGGGTTTCCTCCCCAGGTCTAGCTGTGTTAGGCAATCCCAGGGCTGCAGGGTACTCTTGTAGCTTCTCTGGTCCTGGGAATGCCAGATTCAACATTGCTCAGCATTGAGTGAAAACCATGACAAATAGCTTTCTTCATTTCTGTGGGTGAGAACTAGTTTTACTCTTTGAAGCAATTAGATAAACACATCTAATTGCTTTGGTCCTTCACATGAAAGGTATCTTGGGAACGACGCACTCTGAAGCTAGTCCCTGGAAGGATCAAGTTAACTCCTGTTTCTGCCTCAGGTACAACTACCTTGACAGTATCTTTTATAACCTAAGCTTTGAGGAAGCTTAATGGCAAGTGATACATATTCTTTGCTCTAGGGAGAGCTTTTGTGCTTTATTCTGTACATGTGCCTCAGTGTCAGGGAATACTTACTGGAACTGCTTATCTAAAAATCTCCCTCCTCCAAGAAAAGGAGTTTGTGGAAGCTATTTCTAGATCCTGAAATGCTCTCCCAGGGAGCTCCAATATGTGGTTTATTTCCATTACACTATAAAGAGTGGAACATGAAATCAATGTTTTCAAATTTAATAGTTGCTGGGTGCTTTTTTTTAATATAGGAAATTAAAACAGCCAAATTAGATTTATTGTTTTAATTACAAGGAAAGATCTTTAACTGATCTGACTGGAATTCAAAAATAAGGGAGGACAAAAAAAGAGCGATTTGACGTGCATTTGATGTTGTTTGTAGCAATGTCACTACAAAGCAATAGTGAAAATTAGTAGTTAATTTAAATTGAGTCTGATCCCACAATTAATTAATGAAAGCTGTGTTACCCAAGTGGTGGCCTGTAGGACAGGCCTCTCTCTCAGAAGTGCGTATTAGCTGGTTTGCAGAGGTCCATAGCAGGGTATCTTTTTGAATCCAGAGCGGGAATTCTTTATGAAACGCCTATGCTCCTCCTAGTTTTAACTAAAGATTCAAAAGATTCAAAAAGATTCAAAAAGATTCAAAAGCAAAACAGCTATGCTAAAGATACCTAATAATTTATTTTCAACATAAAATGTTTTAATGTTACAGTTTTGCCAGTGTGCACATTTGATACCAACACTGATACTGAGCTTTTTCCTGAAGTAACTTTTTCAGAAATATTGATAAAGCAAAGGGTCTCATATCTATTTTCATTTGGGCAACCATTACTTAGCACATTTGAAGAATCAGCAGACTGCATATTTTCATAATTTTATTTCAAACTGGAATAAGTTTCTGATTTTAAACTCTGCTCATCCTTTTCCAGGACTGTGAATCAAAACAGAACTTACTGCTACTGTGTACTATCTACCAGAGGGAAAACTGAGCAAAAACAAAAGTGAAATTCAGTCTTTGCTTCATTGTGAAATATTAAGGTGAGAATACCATGTGGAAAAACTAACTACAAACAAATTAAATTTTTCACTTTGAGTTCACTGTAAGCAGTTTAGAGACTTCTAGAATAAGTTCATAAAAGTTTCTTGTTTGTATATTTGTGTGTGTGTATTAAAGGTTCTTGCTCTTACAGAATCATAAAATGGTTTGGGTTGGAAGAGACAGTAAAAATCATCTAGTTCCAATGCCCCTGTCATAGGCAGGGACATCTTTCACTATACCAGGTGGCTCAGAGTCCCATCCAACCTGACCTTGAACCTTTCCAGGGATGGAACATCTGCAATTTCTTTGGGAGACCTGTTCCAGCACCTCAGTATTCTCATGGTAAAGAATTTCTTCTCAATATCTAATCCAAACCTACTTTCTTCAGTTTAAGGCTATTTTGTCCTGTCACTACACGCCCATGTAAAAAGTCTCTCTCCAGTCTTCCTGTAAGACTCCTTTACAGGGAGGTTGCTGAAACTGGAAGGCTGCTATAAAATCTCCTTGAAGACTTCTCCCTGAAGTCTTCTCTTCTCCATGCTGAACTCAAGAACCTTTATTAAGTTCTCTGGTGATTGATGTGAATACAATAGGCAGTTAGGAAAATGTGCAAGATACACTTGGTTCCGTTTTACGGCATTGACTTCTGTATTGCATCCAAGTAGCTTAGTAATTGTATCTTAAATGTGTTTGAAAATGAAAAAAAAAGGAAGCAGGCTGTTTCCCATATATGACTAAGGTAAGAAAGGCTCAGGTGATTTTGCTTCGATTTTTCAAAAGAAAAAATGGACCCTGGTCTCTCCAAAAACTATTATGAGGGGTTTTCAGTCTAGTAGACTTCCCTACTCCCATGGGATTTTCAAAGACAATTTCTTTGTCATAAGTTATTTTCCTAGTGATAGGTAGAGCTGGGAAAGCACTTTAATTTGTCTTTATTATGAATATGAATACAATTTGTATAACAGTAGAACCGAAAACCTTTTGAATTCTGTGGAGGGTTGATCCTGGCTGGATACCATGTACCCACCAAAGCTGCTCTAACACTCTCCTCCTCAAACGGACATGGGAGAGAAAATACAGAGATGAAGTCAGTGAGAGATCACAAAAATTATCATCTCAGGCAAAACAGACTGAACTTGGGGATTAATTGAATTTATTCCCAAGAAAATCAGAGCAGGATAATGAGAAGTAAACCAAATCTTAAAAACACTTTCCCCCACCTCTCCTCTCTCCTATCTCTACTTCCTCCCCCAGCAGTGCAGGCAGAAGAGAAATGAGGGTTATGGTCAGTTCATCACATGTTTTTTCTCCCAGTGCTCAGGGAGAGAAGTCCTTCCCCTGCTCCAGCGTGGGGTCCCTCCCACAGGAGACAGTTCTCTATTAATTTCTCCAGTGTGAGCTCATCCCACAGGCAACAACAGTTCTCCATGAACTGCTGCAATGTGTGTCACTCTTCCACGGGTGCAATCCATCAGGCACAGCCTGCTCCAACATGAGATCTCACAGGGTCACAAGTCCTACCACGAAACCTGCTTCAATATGGGCTCCTCCTCCTCTCTCTGGTTCCTGCCCTGACTTGCTCCAGCACAGGCCTCCCACGGGGTCACAGCCTCTTTTGGGCATCCACCTGCTCCGGTTGGGTCTCCTCCAGGGGCTGCAGGTAGATTTCTGCGTCCATGTGTTCCTTCATGGGCTGCAGGGTCACAGCTGCCTTACCATGGCCTGCACCATGGGCTTCAGGGGAATTACAGCAGCTGTGTCTGGAGCACCTCCTCCCTCTCCTTCTTCACTGACCTTGGTGTCTGCAGAGCTGTTCCTCTTACGAATTCTCACTCTGCTCTAATCTGGCTGCAATTACATCTGCCCAACAACTTTTTTCCTTCTTAAATATGTTATCAAAAGGTGTTACCACCATTTCTAGTTGGCCCAGCCTTGGCCAGGAGCATGTCCAACCTCAAGCTGGCTGATACTGGCTCTACCAGACGTGGAGGAAGCTTCCAGCACATTCTGACAGAAGCGAGTAGCTTCCCCGCTACCAAAACCTGGCCATGCAAACCCAAGACAAATTCACACGTTATTGTATTTAGATATCAGTTAAGCACAGAAGATATCCTGCTTTAAAGATGAAAGGAAAAACAAAAAAACCCAAAACCTATGCAAGCAAAAGTTGATCAGGAAACAAACTGTTACTTGATGGAGGCCTGGCATACTGATGGACTCCTGAAGCATTTGTATTGCAATCACTAGGACTTTTGACAGCAGAGCCACTAACAAACACTGCAGGCTGAGTCTGCAGTGTCTATGCTTGAAGGTTCTCCTTCAGCCTCAGGCTGCAGTTTTATTAATTTTGTTTTATTTCATTCTGGTAGCACATTTTGAGGAGAAATCCAGACTTACTGACTCTTTTCCTCACTGTATGGCACTAGTATACCTAAATGTTTACTCTGACACTAAGCAAAAAGTCACAGAGTGACAGTAAATTTCTGGTTCCCTGTAATGTCATTTATACCAAGCCATTTCCCATCAGTGGACTGCATTTCAAAAACTCATTTTTAAGTTCTACAGTTAAACCAATTGCTTGCGCTTAGTTGCCTGCCTGCTTTTTCCAGCTACGTAACTGTTGGCTGCACGCTAGGTTTTATCCTCTAGTAAGAGAAAGGCACACGCTCCTTAAAAGGAAATCCCATGCCGCTGCTCCGTTGTGACTCAACTAACTTGGCAAGAAATTAATTTACTCCATTTCCATATCAGATCCACACCAACCTGTGCTGAGCCACATGGATGAGAGTGTTCAAAGTATTGGAACATTTAATAGAGCCACAAGTGGTATGGAGATCAGTGCGGGCCTTACTATTCACACGAGGCAATCAGCTTCATTAAACAGCAAATAAGCAAATCATTTAATCTTTATTTGGAGAAAACCTATCAGAAACTACTGAAACCCACACAACTGCAACAATTCAATTTGAAAGGTATGGATGAAAATCTCATGCACTACATGTGGTTGACTTGTGTATATGCTACGAATATCAGTAAGAAATACAGCAGTACTGCTATGCAGTCCTTTTTAATCCAAGTTTTAGTGCCACTGAACATCCAGCACACCCATTCCTCACAGAAACCACGAATCTGTCAGGCGGAGCACTATTCCTGATTACTGTGGGCTACAAAGCGGGCTTCTCTGTCTTCTCCTTGTATCATTTGGAGGGAATCTCAGAGACCTGCTGGAAAACGAAAGCTTATCCAACTCCGGGAAACTGCTAGGAAAGGAAATAGGGCAGTTTTGAACACACAGGGAGCATTACCTGATCCCATTCCTCTGGTTTATAGAGGTCACTGTTCTTCATTAGTCACTGTAGTCTCTGAGTGCTTTTTACTTGCTCAGCAGTTGAACGAATGCCTGTTCTTGTAGGGCTCTTTCCATGTTTGTTTGGGTTTTAAAAAATTTTCTCCTATGGGATTGTTGTGTGATGCAGTGTTTTCTACCTGATCAAGAACACAGTGGGCTGTTGGAGAAGGAACTGACAAAGAAGTGCATCTTCCACCAGGAGCAGCAATGAGGGTAGAATTTAGTGGCTGTAGAAGTACCCTTAGCATTCTTAGGCGTGTGTTCCAAAAGTCAGCTTTGCAGAAATGCATTACAAAAGGTATTTTTAGGTACTTTCTACTGTCTCTCAGAGGAACAGGTATCAAATGGATGTCTGGAACGGGACAATCTTGCGCTTGCTGTTTGGGCCCTCAAGGCCAAGAGATCACTTTTTTTCCCTGTTATATTTTCCCAAAAGGGATGAATTAGAAATGTGTCCTTTTGGGAGCTGAGTCACATACAAACCTGTATTTACAGGTGTTTTTTCTTCCATTCTCCTCCAGGAAGGAGGTAATCACCCATACGACTTCAGGAAATAGGTTTCAGAGAATGGCTATAAAAAAATGAAAACATTTCCTTTAAGAGTGTTCTTTGTGCCATATATTTAAAGGAAAAGCATGGCTTTTTAACCAAAATACGTTTTTCTCCAAGGCAGGGCCTACTACACAAGAAAAGGAGAAAAAACATTATGAAATATGTACTTAGTAAACAGTAAGAATTTTGCATCCTACTAAAAAAGTAGAAAGAAAAGTGAAATACATGCAGTCTGACTTTGTAGATTTGACTTAAATAAGTAACTTCCTTAGTGTTGTAATTTGCAAAGATTTTGCAAATAATTCCCTACTCCTGAACAGAGAATATGCTTTGATTTTAATTCCAGCTGAAAATGATAAATCGAAGTCCAACTGTGAGAATTTTTGAAGGAACCACTACAGAACTATTTCTGTAATTTTCAGCTTTTTGAACACGAAAATGAAACAGAATCTATTTCCTGGCCTGCACACTAACCTCAGAATCTGGAACACAGAAGTAATCAAGTAAGTAAAACTAAGCCTTTTACACAGATGGCAAGTTTGTAACTTGCTTTGAAAAGCAAACTAAATTTGAAGCTGCTACACCACCTGTAGAAATCATGTTTTGTGTCGAATTAGTGGTATTTTTGTCCATTATTTGGGGATGTTTACTAAGTTTATTGTTTAGCATCCATGTTTTTGGATTCTGTGGTTATGCCTATGTCACTACACTCTACATATGAGGGTATTCACACAGTGCAAAAATACAAAATGAAATGTGTGAACAATACGAAGATAAATGATACTTCAACTTCCCGCCACAGGTTGACACTTGTATCCAAGCATATTAACATGCAAATGTATGGACACTGTATGATCCTTTAGCAAAGAAAAAGTAAAGGGGGTGCTTAAATGGTAGTTAGATTCAAACCTGGGATGTTTACAGTTTTTGAGTGCGGACGCCTTTTAAAAGATTCGTTAAAAATGGATGTAGTAGCAAGAACTCTGATGAAAGTAATGAACAATGCTGAACTAGTGAAAAAGGATATTTCATAGGACAATACTGTTTCTTGCTACATTATACTAAAACATGTTTAATTATAATAGAAGACAAACAAAAATGCCAGGTATCATTAGATAAGCTGTAATGTTTCGAGTCCTAACACAGACTGAGCTTTCAAAAACCAGTCAAGTGATGGTGTGATGTATCACTCCAGAGGCTGAGGAATTTTGCAGGTCCAACTACACCTGACCCAGACAAATTACTGAAACTTAACAATATAGGGATTCGTCATCTATTTCAGTTGAATTCTTTGTGTTTGCAGGGTTCTATCTACAGAGATCTTGATGAGCAGAGTCTCAAAATATCGAGTGAGTACAATCGATGTAGTACACAACTCTCCTTATCTTTTGAGTGGTCTGGATATCAGTGGCATATTAGGTAATTATTTTTGGGAGGCATCAGAATATTTTTATTTTGGAGTTTCTTTCCTTTCCCTGAATGTAAGAAGTTTTCAGTGTCATTGCAGCATGTTTGTGTGAGTTTTCTGCACTGCAAACTGGGAAGAGACATTAAACATGAAAAGCAAATTATTAGAGGATGTAATACCACAGAAACTTTCTTTGAGATGAAGGACTAGATATTATAGAAGAAAACATACTGTAACTGACTTTATTTCAAAATTACCAGGTATTCTTTACACTGCACATTCAAGAAAAACAAAGCAATGTACCCACTGATATAATTTCTAGTTCTGAAATGGCCTAGATTTTGTTTCCTGTGAGATGATGTTATAGTGCATACTCTTTTCTTCAGTACAGAGCAAAAAACCATGCATCACATCATAGAAATGACAGGCACAAGATTGTCCTTAAAGAACTACATTTTGACAGTACCAAATTGCTAGCTGACATGTAACAGCCTGCTTTGAAAGCACTGAATGTCATGAGCATGAGCCTGTTTGCAGTCTAAGACCCATTATCTATCAAACTTTTACATGGCTTTTTAGTTCTTCCCTGTCCCAGCTTGTGTTTTTCCTTTGTCTAACAGACAACCGGGTTCCTGAGCTTTCAGGTGAGGCACTTTTACTTGGCACGGACAAGAAAACAAAGAACAAACTCACCACACAGGAAGTAACAGAAAAGTGTGCATTTCAGAAGTCAGAACTCTGCAATAAATCCCAGGAGGTGGGACAGAATTAGAACACACACACGCTTTGCCTAAAAACAACCGTACATTTTTTCTTTGGCCCAGCTAACACACTCATTACTGTGCAGCCAGACCTCAGCAAAGACGCACTGCTTGTTTACCATGGCTGAACAAGGCCGGATCTGTCTCTCACACTCGCTGGTCCGATGCCCTTCGCCTCACTGCGGTCCAGCTTTCACCTCAGCGGGCTCCTACAGACGGAGACTTGTGAGAGACGAGAAGCCCTTGCTGCCCACACCAACTGCCGAGCAGGCAGCGGGGGCAAAGAGCAGCGCTCGCCTGCTCGGCAGCGGTTCCGCTTCTCGCACTGACAAAACCCCGGTGCCTGCTCTAGTGCCGACGGAGCCTGACAGAGTTCCAGGCGAGTTTCGATCACCCTCTCAAGCACATTTGTAACTCTTGGGGATGGTACTGTGTAGGGCCAAGAGTTGGACTCGATGATCCATGTGTGCCTGTTGCCCGTTCCAACTCCGAGTACGCTGTCATGCTGTGATTCTGTGACAAGTGGGCTGCCGCCTCCATGGGAGAGGTGCGCTGTGCGCGCCCTACGGCCGTACACCGTCCCTGCGGGCCGAGAGACACTCCGCTCCGCTCCGCCCCGCCCCGGCCCGGCCCGGCCCACCCGGCCCGGCCCGGCCCGGCCCGGCCCTG
>VZTD01006084.1:48483-154384 GCA_013397725.1 Rhagologus leucostigma
GTCCCGCGCCCCGTCCCGCGGGCGGGGGGTCCCCCCTGGCGGGCGGGGGCGGGCGGGCGCTCGGGGGGTGTGCGGCCCTGCCAGCCGGGCGCTGTGAGTGGGGCACCGCGCTGGCTTCCTCCCTGTCCGTAAACAGCGCTCCCGGGGGGCGGGCCGGGGCCGACCTGGGCGGCGGGGAAGCTGGAAGTGTGGCTGCCGCGCCTCTTCGGTGGAGGTGCTGTGTGTTGCGGGAGAACTTCCTCGCGAATACTTGTTTGTGACGTTAAAAAAAAAATCTCTTCGCAGAAGGAGGGCAAACAGTCACGAAACCACATTTGTGGTTCTTCTTTGTATGTCTGTATTGAATTTGCTTCTGCGTGGGGAAATGTTCCGTTAGGTGTGGGTTGTGAATTAACGGATTTGATTAATTTTCACAAGATAATTTTTTTTTAAGAAAAAAATTTCCTATAAAACTTCCTCAGAATTTTTTTTTTGCGACTGAAGTCTAATTAGAACCTGATTGTGGCATTGTCTTCAAATTTCTCAATTCTGCAGTCAGTGACAGGTGAGAAAATAACACCTTCCTTTGGTTGTTCATAAATTGTTTTATGCTGGGGATTGTTGACTGTATTCCTTTTGGTTGCTGGACAGAAGGAAACTTAATTGGGAAGATTGTAATGGCTATTTACAGTTTTGAGTGTGATTTTGCACTTGAGATTAGTTGATTAATGATCAGTGTTTCTGACATCTTAGCTCTGTAAAGCTTACCAGTTTATTATCTACTTCTTCATTTGTTCTATTGCTAGTTAAATGTAATGTATATGTAATTTAGGTGAGAGAGAAGTATTTCTTAAGTTTCTATTTTATGGAAAATCACTATTGACAGAAGACCATAGAGAAATTCTGTGCACACTTAAAAATAAAAGTATTTTGGATCAGGTATATGGATTAACTTTTTTTCTTTCTCTGCATCTCAGTCTTCCTCATAACTGATACCGGGCTAATACTGTAGTGAAGTTCTTTGGGCATGCCTGTTTTTCTTCCCTTTTAAGGATTGGTGGCAGTAATTTGAGGATTCAGGAGGAATACAGTAGCTACTACTGTCTTCTGCTTGATGAGAATGCATCCAGAGTGACTTACATGGTGTAAATCTAGAATTTTGAATTAAACAACTTCAGTATTATTGTATGAAATAAAAGGGATTTTAAGCAGTGGTGCAGTTTCCAGAGAAGCCTTAAATTTGAGCTTTTAACAGAGATTTTCATTTTTGTAAGTGCTAACACCAGCAACATGGGGAAGTAGTATTTGCTGCTGGGAGGGGAAGTTGTAATGAGCAAGAAGTACATGGAATGCAGAAAATGGTCCAACGTCCTTGTTGGTCGAATCAGACTGACTGGAACTGTAGAATGGAAAATGAAAGGAGGCTGCTACTGCTTTTTACTTGTAGCTGTTCAAAGTGATGATTAGCCTAATAAAAAGTTGAAATCTCTGTAGAATAACCATTTCCAAACTATCTGGAGGTAATGTTACGCAGGATAGTACTAAAGTGAATGTTACTGCCATGTTGTACTAGCAGTGGCATCATCTTTCTGAAGTTAGAAGAAAAGCAGTTGCTGAATGAGGTTATTGCTTTGCCATTGATCTCTTTTTATCTCAGCTCTGGGGCATTTTTACAGTATGACCTTATGTAAACAAAAAGCTAAGTGACAATGTTTGCAGTTACAAGAAATAACCTGAGATCTCATCTGAAAGAGCCTTAAAAGGGAAATAAACAAAATTCATAAATGTATTAGTATTGAACAGAGACAGTAATTAAATGGTGTTCATTATGAATAGAAGAGTATCAAATGTTACAAAACTTGGAATTAAAAAGCAAGTAACAGAATTGACCATGCAATAATAAAACAAGTATTTGTTCTAAAAAAACGGTGTTCTAAAAAAATCCAACTGGAAGAAGGCAACCAAAATCTGGTGGCTTTTTTAAGGAAATAACTAGAACTTTAAGTACAAGGTTGAACTAGATGACCTCTTGAGGTGCCTTTCAACCCAAATTATCCTATCCTGGTGCTCCTGTTTTTTTTCTTCGGGTTAGCATTTTTCTTGTGACACACCCGCTACTTTTTACCTAGGCTTGCATGCAAATAGTGTCACTGTCATTAGGCAGTACACAGTTACATTTTTTCGTTTGACTTAATAAAGCTGCTGTGTCAAAGCCTCTGGCCCTGGCTGTGTACTGATTTTGGTGGGTTCTTTACGTATTCATATGTTCCATGGAGTTCTCAGCATGAGCCCAGTAAGATGACTAATCTGAGTAATACTGGCATGATCTGAGTCAACATTTGAGCTCATGCTTACATTTGTATTTCTTTAACTTGTTTCAGATGAAATTTCTTTATCAAAAGGTGAATGAGGGGCTTTCTTGAATTTCTGATTATGAGATTTTTGAAATTATTCTATAAGATAGATCTGTCTTTATGCAGATGTCAAAAACAGTACAAAAATGTGAATATGCAGAGAAGCTTCTTTACAGTAGTTCTGCTAAAGGAACTGTAATCCAGTTTTATTTGCCACATACAAACAGATGCTCTCTGCTGCATACTGTGTTCATCTAGAGAGTACATTGTATGTCTCACTTAAATGGCTTGTATGTGTCTCAGTACAGTGTGAGCTACGTGGTACAACTGCAAGGTAGCTTGTCACTCAGTTGCAACCTGTGAGATGCTCAAAGAAAAAGGATGATGCCTTACTCAAATGTCAAGCTCTCTGGGTTATGCAGTACTGGATGCAGAGAGCTCTGGTTCACATGGACAATGATAACTCCCATGTGTTATGTAGAATGACTTGCCTAGAAGGCAATTGTCCATCTAATTTTGGTTATGTAGTTACTGTATCACACAGTCAAAGCTGAATCTTTAAATCTGATTTGTAGAAAAAAAAAGCCCAATCTGTTGCAGGCAACTACTGATTTAAAATCAATAGAAGCATTGTCCTTTTATGAGGTGAACTGTCTCTGCATCTGTCTTTGACAATGACTTTTACAATAGTATTACGTGGTTCCTTTTGTTGTTAGTAGATTGCTTTTAATCATGGTTGCACATTTCCTTTTATTAGGAAGCAAGGTGTTAGCTCTTGATGCTTTGATTTTCTGTCTTCTGTCTTCTTGGTTTTCTTCTGGTTTTGTGTGGTGTTTTTTTTGCAGAGGTGGGAGCTGGGGTATATGTGTGTGTGGATTTTCTTTTTTCTTAGAATCTCTAGTATTTGTTCATCGCTCGTACAAATCTATGAACTGATTTAGTTTTTCTGTGTTTTTTTGCGATGTCACGAAAGACAGTATTCCAGGTGAATTGAGAATGTTTTCATTACCTTTTCTCTTTTCATCAGAACACTTTGTTTCTTTCCTTGTGTGTGACTGTTATTAAGCAGAGGTTCTGTTGAGCTGCACATCCTGTGAGTGGTTGTTTTGTTTATCTGCTTACATTTGGCTTAAAATTTAACATCATGTGGGAATAACTGCAACTTTCAGGGGTTTATTATTTTGTGTTTGTTGACATCAGATGTTATCTGTCTTCTGGGTTTTTTTTGCTTGGCTAGCTCTCAGTTTTGATCCTGCTCAAGTCTCATGTAAGCTGGTTATCACCAAAGTTGTTTTTAGGGTAGGACTTTGAAAGTGCTTATATGCTTGCATAAATATGTATGGTGTGGTGTATCTTGATCTGCATGCAGCCCCATGTGGGACCTTTTCTGATATTTACCCCAGTTCTTGATCTATGTGTTGTCCATGGTGTAAAGTTTTTTATCAGCAGTTCAGTGGAGCTGATTTAGCTGGTATTACCTTTACTGTTCTGCTTATGTGCTTGAGCAGTTGCAGTAGATTTCAGGACCTAACAAAGTCTTTCACAGGTGTTTTAAATAAATGGATTTATTGTGCATGTTCAAAGTGTTGTGATTAAAGTTATTTGCATATATAATTAAAAATTTAAAAATTCTTCTTCATGTGACTTCATTGGTCTCAAGGATTTATTTTTTGGTAGTATTTAGTGAGAATAACTATCAAATCAGTTGAAATCATTTTTGAGACTTTTTTGCACAGTCTTTATAAACCTGTTCACAAGAAGCAATGCAAGAATTTTGATGGTTTTTTTTGGTGGTGGATAATATGTTAGAGGAATAGTGTTGGTGTACAGGTCTAGTATGCTTTAAATGAGTATTTTCCATCTCTGATATCCACTAGTCTTGCTTGACTACCAGGATTTCATAGTTATGACCAAAATGTTCATCAGTATTCAGTGTGTCTTAACATTGGCAACAGCTTGGGTTTCTAGCACTGTCAGATATTTCTAAAGTAAGAAACTCTTTGCCTTCTAAATATCCAATCTTGACACATAAATATACAGTACATTTGGTACCTGTATTTATCAAACAGTTTTTAGAGGCCTCAGTTACTCAAGTGCATTTAGATTGGGAGGCCTTTTAATTTCAACATGAAATTATGGGATTAGTTGCATGGATTCAGCTACGGAGATATGGCTGCAGGTGGTGTCTGAGTTATGTATTAGGTAAAAATTTAACTGGGAGACTAATGCAAGAGCATTTGAGGACAAAGACAATTGGAAAACAAACATTAATTCCTAATAGAAGAGGGGTTTATAAACCATGGAGAGGGAATTACAAACCATGAGGTCACAGAGATCTAAGAATAAGGTGGAGTTGGAGTTTCATGATGTGTATTAACTGTTCTCTGAAACTGTGTTTGTTCTCAAGACTTTTCTTTCCTCAGCCTCTCACAAACACTGGAATTTGCTGCTCCCTCCGTTGTGTAAACACAACAGGTTTTTGTAGGGCTGTGCTGTAAATTGTATCACAAGTGACCTAAGTTAAAATTAATTTTTTTGTCTCATTTGGAACAAGTGGCACTAGGGAAAGGGAACGGACAGGATAACTTCTTCAGCTGGCTTGCAGTGTCAGAGAAAGTGTTGTGTAATCACATCCTGGATAACTCCAAAGATGGACTGAGCTACAAAAGAAATGTTGGGTTCCCAGTGGAATTGGAGGGCACTGAATTGCACAAGACCCAGATCCTCAGCTGTGGGCATTAAAGCATGTGTCAATCCAACAGCTGGCTCCCAAAAGACAGACTTTGGAACTATTCTAACAACTGTGTAAATAGGTGCGTGGTTATCTTTTAATTGCCATATACCTGGGTCTTCATAAACCTTTGTAACTATGCTCTCTCTCTCAGGAAGCTTGTGAAAATGTACTTCTGGTTGCTTTCCTCCTAGCCTGGTTTCTTCAGTTAAAGGTGATTTCAAGGCAGTTGGCTAACATTAGGCTATTCTATTCCTATGGGTCTTTTCATTCCTAAAACTGGAGCCTAGCACACTAAAACCATGTGTTGGACATTGAAAGGATGATGAACTTGTGCTGAATTTCAATGAGTATTTCATAAGCGTGCTTGCAGAAGCTGGGGAGAAGCATGTTAGACTTAAGTTTGTGATAATGAGAATGCAAAACTTAGTAAAACGTACAGGCGCTGTGCGAAGTGGACATAAAAATGAACTGGAATCTTCACTTTTCATTGTTATGCATTGGCAGACCTAAAAGCAGTGTGATGAAATAGATGTGCATCAAAGTGGAGAATAAATAAACCAGGGGATTTATTTGGCTGAGGTTTAATGAGATCACACCAGTATCAATCAGAATGAAATTAATTTGGAGCTGTGTTTGCAATGGTTGCATGTGTGATTGTCACACATGTAGGTATACCTTAACTCATTCGTATTTCAGCAGGTGGAAGCCACAGCACTGTAAACTGTACAGGACAGTGAAAGTTTCACATGGCCTTTGCTACCCAAGCTGGTTCAGGTGTATTAACAGTGTTTAGAATGGTATCTTTAGACTGCAGCACCCTTAAGCTGTGCCATAATTTTCTTGGGCTTTGGTATTTTTTCCAGCTCTCTTTCCAAAGAGCTCTGCCACTTGCTGAGATTGCTATCTTGTTGTCCTGGTTTCAGGCAAGACAGAGTTAATTTTTCCGCAGTAGCTGTGCGGGGGTGGAGCCTGGAGCTATGTGGAAGTGTCTAGGTTGTTATTCTATACCACACACTTCATCCCTGCTGTCAGAAGTAGGGTGCACTCACTTCAGGAATGAAGGGGGAAAGAAGAGTGTGGCTTCAGGTCAAGAAGTGTGGTGGGCAGAGGGAAACTGGGGCCTTTGGGGAGCGTTTTGCATGTGAATCACCCTCTTTTGTACCCTTTTGTTATTAATACTGTTGCTGTTACTGTCCGTTTTCTTATCTCATTGTTGTTTCCAGTAAATTTTTCTTATCTCAACCTGTCATCTCTGCCTTTTGTCTCTTTCACTGGAGCAGCAACATGGAGGGAGCAGCTAGGGTTTCTTTTTAGTGGGACTATTAAATTTGGAATACCATTCCTAAACCATGACACTTATCAATAATTCTGCCAGTCAACCAACAAAACAATTTTAAACTCACTTTGGAATGCGAAAATGTTTTTACTTTGTTTTCTGAAAAAGATTATATAGTATTTGTCGATTTTTATGGTGGTTCGGTGAGTTTTGACACATAACTTTTTTGAACTCGTGAACCTGAGGTAAAAATTTTTGAGTAGGCTGATAATACATGATGTCTCTTTTTGTAGTTTAAGTTGTTAAGCTGTGATGTGGTTGTGCAGTTGTTATGACTGTGCATGGTGGTGAAATAATATTTCTTAGTCACACTTTTTAAAAGGATATTTAAAGGTTGTCATGACTTGGTATTACTGCACGTTAACTGCATACCATAATATGCTAGAAGGCATTGACTGTCTAGTTTCTTATCCTTGCAGTAGCCTTGTGGACTGTTCAACCAAATTCTGTGAAAGGCCTTTGAGCAGCTTTATATATAGTTAGATTTTTTGAAGCCATTTCTAGAAATACAGAAAAGCTTTAGTTTTGAACAGCATGTAGAGCACTTGGTGCTTTGTGTTAATGTGTCAAACTACTTTGCTCCTTCTCCAGCATCTGTAGTATGTCTTGGATAAAAAACTCATTATTTTGAGTTGCTGCAATGTAGCTGAAGTGTTTCTGACTGAGAATGCCTAAGGAGAAATGACCTTGAGTGCCCTTTATCATGCAGTTAATGGGTTAAATATCCGTGAAGCCAGGAAAAGTGATGGTCCTCTTTCATGCTCAGGAGACACGCAGAATGAAAACCAGAGCACAAGAGCGTATCATCCGTGATCTTCACTGGACAGGCAGTTAATAGAGATGAAAAGGATTTCTTGAAATTATTGTTTGTTTTAAAGAAAACCATTTGGAGGTTATAGTTACAAATCTGCTAAAGCCTAGATTTAGTCAAATAATGTAACTTTAGGTTAAAGAGAGATATGGTAGGTGTAGAGCCACAGAATAATTCCGTGAGGAGGGGACCTCAGTTAGTTCCGGTTCCAAAGTTGTGCTTAAAGCAGGGTCAGTGAGGAGGTCATAACAGGTATGAAAGCTGTATCCAGGCAGGTCATAAAAATCTCTAGGGATGGAGACAACGCATCAACTGCTGGGCCATCCTCTAGATGTCAAACTTTCTTTTAATATCCTCTCTCAACATTTTGTGTTTCAACTTGCTCCTGTTGTGTCTTGTCCTGTGAATGGAGGACATGAGCTTGGCTCCATCTTCTGAATAACTTTTGTCTTGGTACTGGGGACTGCTGTTAGGCTCCCCCAGTCTCCTCCAGATGGAATAGACCCTGCTCCCCTGCCTGTCCTCAGAGGGTCTGTGCTACAGCCTCCAACTATGCTGGTAGCCTCTTCTGTGAACTTGTTCCTGTTTGCCAGTAGGTTTTTTTCTGTTAGTGGAATAGGGCCTAGACTCAGAATTTTAAATTCAACTAAGATCTGAATATTGGCAGATGTCTAAATAAAAGACAGGATGATAGGTGGCCAGAGATTTTCCAGCAACCAAACTGGAAATATATTCTTCCTCCAGTATGTGTAAAAATAACCATACAATGATGAACTATGATTGGTTTAAATCCTTGAAGGATATTATGACCAGAAACAGGCTGTTCAGCTCATGTAATTAACTGAGCTCTCATCTTTAATGAACTGCACAGTGTGAAAAATATAATACGTTTTGATAAATTTATTTGGTTATGTAACATTTCTTTATAAGTAATGTATTCAGTAATGTCAGCTGTAGTTTTTTTTGCCAGTATCATATGTTTTTGTTACATTTCAATTTTAGAAATGCAGTATGCCAGCCGTAAGTTAAAAATTACTATGGTTGAAAACTATAGCAAATGTGATTTTTGGCATAATGTAATTAATTAAAATTCAAAGTCTAGATTGAACTCATTAAGTTCCATCTCTTCTTACATAATAATGCACTATAATGTGTCTTGTTTAATTAAAAACATTAGTGCAAAGAACTAGTTGGCTGCTTCAGTGATTAAACACGTGGAGCAACAGTTTAAAAAGTAAATGTGCAAAATGAGCAGTTTATATTAAATGTTCTCTTTAACTTCAGTCAACTTAAAGAAGATATATTTTAATTTGAATAAATAAATTTGTCTGGCCATTAGATTGCTGAGTACTTAATTATACATTACATGTATAATGTAAGGCATTTAACACATGTATTCATATTTGGAAGTTTGTGTTGTTTTTAATTTTCTCTTTGAGTCTTTAAGATTCATGGACTGGTTAAACCAGCTGGAACTTTTGGTCTTCTGTTTTTGTCAGGTCATTAAACTTCAACCTGTTGAGACCAATGTATTCTGTTTTGCTGGAATGAATTGTCTTCTAGAACTAGTTACAAGGGTGTGTGCCCGTGCAATTTGGTTCTTTCATCAACCTGGATTCCTGAGTACAAGTTCACAAGTCAAGTTTAAATATTTGCCTTTCTTTAACACTTGCTCTGTGATCTCATTGCTTACTAATAAAGTTAATTGTGCAATGCAGGTTTCTTCCCTTGAGGAACATGGATATATCCTGGATTAGTATGCCATTTTTTGCATCATTTAATGATGTCTAAATTTGTTTAATAAGAGCTTGTACTAGTGATAATATTTGTGCCTAAAATTCTTCCATTTCTTACTTAAGGTTTGCTCTTGTACTTGAGGATCTAGATATATATGTAATGTTAGAACACTTGCCTTTTGTTTCCACTTCTTTTTGGTTTATATTGCTTTTTAAATTTTGTCTTCCTGCCTCTTTTCAAATTATAATGACCTAAATTATTAGGCTTGCTTTCTTGCTTTTTTTCTTTTAAATCTGTTATTAAATATTAAGACGAAAGAAGAAATTTTAAGAAATCCCATTGTTAAGCAAAATAACATCTTAATTACTTCCCTTATTAGAGAGAGGTATGTTCAGAGGCAGTAAACATGTACGAATTATCACTATGGTGATAGTGATTATTGGTTATTGGTTAAAACAATAGTTTGCTTATTTCTAGTTAAGAAGAAAATCTAATTTCTCATCTAATAGTTAGTTCTTTATAATACATTACAGCGATTCTAGAATATTTACCTGTTGTTTGGTACAGCATCTTTCTCATCTAGGCATAATTTCCAGTTACTCACCGAGCCTTTAGAGGAAGAAACTAAGCAAACAAAACTGCTGCACGTCCTCTTAATATCAGGAAAATAAGATGGGAAATCGTTGTCACTGATGACACTTAAAGGAGAGAAAAAAGAGAAACTAAGGGAGGAAAGTATTAAAGCCTTCCTGGCAAAAGCGTACAAGATGCAGCAACAAGATTAAATGGGCTTGTAGATTCATTTGGTAAGCTTACACAGCAGGTGGTAGAAAAAAAAATTTAAATTGTATAATGTGAACTTTCTCATGTGAATGATACTGCACCACACACAAGATAACTATTTTGAACTTAAAAATAAAAGAAGACAGTCTTAGTCAAAGACACTGGGATAGAATATATATATATAAGGTTATAAGCATAGTATAACCTCTAAATGGTTGTATTTCTAGTGTTGTAAGAAAAGGGATTTTCCTCTTTTACCACAACAGCAAAAATACTTCTGCATTCCTTTCTCACAGTGGTGAAGCATGAGGTGAATATACAGGCAGAAGCAAGAACTCAGTAGGATTCTGGAAATAAAATGGGCTTAAAGTAAGGAGAGACCAAGAATGTAAATGGCTATGTCTCATCATCCCTCCATATGCCTCTCTGTTCATTACCTTCTTACTATCTCTTTACTCTTCTTTTTCAGAAGTTCTCTGTCGTGTTCAGCCACAACTTTCCTGCTGTGGCTTTGTTGATTTCTTACATTTCTTCCTCTGGTCACATTAATAAAACATCCATTAGCTGTTCTCTGAATCAAGTAGGTTTTAAGATTGCTTTCTGTATTTGACAGTAGTCAAGGTCTGACCTACTTGGAATCAAACTTTGTGGCCCAAATCTAGCCAAGTATTTTGTCTTTCAGTTTTCATTGCTGAAACAAACTTTTGTTTTTCTGGTTCTGTTGTCCTCAGATTTACTAGAGCAAACTCCCTCAAGTTTTGAGTGCCTCTGGAGAGAAAATGGGAAGAAAATAAGATAACCAAAAAGCATTTTACAGCACATTAAATATGATTATATTTGCAAGCTGGGCTAAGCTATATTAAAATTATCTTTGGGTTGGAAAACTGGTTTTCACTTGGAGGAGAACTGTTGCTGGCTTTGAAGAAGAAATTAGTTTTGATTTGTTAGTGGAAAAAACAAATTGCTTGTGAAAAACAGGTTGTGAAAAGACTCAGTTCTTTTAGCCTCAGTGGGTAAGGGTGTGGTATTTTGATTAGAATTTCTTTTGAAGTGTGAGGAAGAAGTATCAATATTTTGTCTGGAAGGAAAACAGAAACTGGCAAGTTGCTTGGTAGTAGACTGGATGAGAATTGATGTTTATTCTGAATATGAGGATAATGATAGGAAGTCAAAATGTATTGCAAATGAGAGAAAGAAAATACAGATGCAGGTAATTAAGAAGGTTCAAGAAGCCATGAAATTAGTTCATCTGGTTAGAGCATGATGATGATAATGCTGAGCTTGTGGGTTCAATCCCCACACAGGCCAATCACTTAAGACTTGGGCTCAGTGATCCCTGTGAGTCCTTTCCAACGCAGAGTATTTAGTGATTCTGGAAGTTATAAATGTCCTTGCTTCTTTGACTGTGAAGTGAACTGAATGTTCTATGAGTGTGTGGGTAGATGAGTGGTTTTGTATGGAAATACGGACAGGGGGTGCAAGTCCTTGTATGTGTCTTTTTAACTTTAACTGTTACTGTACATATTTAATTATTCCCGCAGTAGTAACTGTTGGAAAATACTGTGTAACATCAAATTTCAGTGAGGCTGCTGTGTTGAGAGTGGAGAGGTCCTTTGTGATAAGATTTTGGAAATGTTCTTTTATAACCTCAGTATAGACAGTTGATCTGCGAAAGGACCGATGCTTGTAGGTGTTTGAAGCAGCTGTTCGTGCTATAGCAAGTGTTTTGCTCACTTTTGATTCATGATGGTTGAGGGCCAGACACCCTGGCTGTATGTGAGCGTAAAAGATTTCATAATTTAAACTGAAATTTTCTGTAAACTAGTGTTTATTTCCCTAGAAAATTCTGTATCTTACATATGTGTGTAACACATTCCTCACTTCTTTTTCACCAATACCTTTTTAGTTTCTTGACAGGGGAATAAGAAGAAATATGTATTTCAGATTGTAGTCCTTTCATTATTTAGGTCATGGGATGGAATAAAGTAGCAGCTTAATAAGCCTTTTATTTATGACGCCTCTGTCTACTGACACGGATCATATACAGGATTGGTTTTGCAGTTATAATTTGTGATCTCTCCTTTCCTGTTTGGTCCTGCATACTTTTATTTTAAAGTTTTGTTTTACCTGGGTAATGGATGAGGCCCTTTTGAAGTAATAATTAAAATATTGGATCACAGTACTTATTCACTGGGTGAATTGCTACATAATATAACTGTTTGTTTCTGGAACAACTACATAACCATAAGTTCACTGCTGTAAATGCAATGTTTACTGTAAAACGTTATACAATTCTCTTGTTTTTATGAGAGGGAATCTTTAATAGCATATCATTGCATACATATATAATATTAGTCATTCTGTATTTTAAATTATGACATGCCTCTGTTTTATGGAATATTGAGGTCAGTTCTAGGTAATGATTAGGATTTCATATGCTTTCAGAATGTGATAGAACATTTCAAATGTATTATTGCTAATGCTATTGTTTCTGCTAGCTTCAAAACATTTGAAAAGTACTCTCGGTGTTCAGCAAGTAGATCATCAAAATGCTGCTGTTGGACTAATTCACACAGTCTGGCTTTAGCAAATCTCATTATATGTTTACAGCCATACTTAAAGTGTTAAATTGTGTGTACAAGTAGCGAAAGAAATGGCAGGTCAGCTGTGGATTACACAGACTGTATGTGGGAGTGTCAGCTTGTTAATTTGTCTGTCTTTTCATTTTTGTCCTTGTAACCTGAAAATCCTAGTTGACTTAAGACCATCATGTTTACTGTCAAGACTACTATGATAACTAGACCATTTATTTGTAACAGATGCATGATATCTAAACTTGGTAACAGCAACACATCATTTGACGTCTGCAATGGTGTGTTTCTTTCACGCGAAAAATAGAAGATGAAAAAAAAACCTTTTGTAATTTTTTAGCTCAATAATAGTGCTGGAACTGATGACATCTGTAATCTAAACTTCATCACAGGCAGAAAAGAAGTAAGAAAAAACTGGCAGTTTTTCTTTGTGGCAACACTACCCTTAGTGATTACATTAAAATGAGTTTTCTAGAACCTTTTCCTAGATACATTTCCTTGTATATTCTAGGTTTTATATACATTTTTAACTTGTTTCCCTATCAGAAGTCATTCTTTGAGTGTTTCGTGTTTGCAGATAATCCTGTCTTGTAAAGTTCAGTTGTCACGTAAATAGCCTGATCAATAATTTCTACTTTCAGTGGATTATTTGAAATTGCTGACTTGACAGCCGTTACACAAGAAGACACTGAAGATTATCAACTCCAAAAGCAACTTGCATGCTCCTGAGTGATAAGGAAATGAAATACTAGGGAGAGCTGGCTCTTTTGTCTTCTACCAAAAGGAAGAAAACCCCAAACCCCTCAAAGGGGCAGAACAAGTTCCTTTGAGGAGTCCAGCTGCTAGGAAAGCAAGGAAGAAGTAGGAAATGGAGAATGCCCAGACTAAACAAAGGAAGAGGAACTTAAAGTGGGGAACTTACACAAAATACAGAATAGAGGGTTACAGAGTAAAGTGGAAAGAAGAAAAGTGGGTTTCTTTTTCTGCTCCTTTTTTTCCTTTTGTCTTTTTCAGGGCAGGGAGAGGGTTATGATGTATAAAAGAGAAGGGACAAAAAAAATGGAAGGGAATTTAGCTGCCAGCATAATTATAGTACTGCTGGACTAAAGGCTCAACTCAAGAAGTATTTAGAGGTTTTGCAGGACCAGTACAGGCAACATATTTGCATTTGTGTGGTAAAGGGAAAAATACTTAACCACTTGCCCAAGTCAAGCTATTGCATTGAAAAAGCTCATGAAATGAAGGGCCGGTAAAGGGGCCCTCAGCAGCTGAGCAAAGGCAGTACAGAAAGGACTGATTAGAGAGCAACTATAGCTCTAGGAAGACAGTTGAACTGCATATGGGACTACTTTGGATTTATAAAAGGAATAAGATGTAATGATATTTCATCTGTTTTGGTCATAGTGAAAAATACACTTGTTCCAATAACATGTTGTCCATTGACCGGGATTGTGGGCTCTGGTGTGTGGAGCCTTTGACTGTCCAGCTGTACCTCCTATATTAGTGAATTGGCAAAAGTTTCCCACCCAATCCGTCAGTTAGTCACAAACACATAAAACAGAGTGAAAAGGAAGAAAACCATGAAAGTGTTTCTGGGTTGGTTTGGTTATAGAGTAGAATTGCTAATACGGTGAGGTAGACAGCGTTAATAGGAAGGGGTTTGGCAAGGCAGGGATGAGAAAGTATGTGGAAGCTTACCATCACTCTTACCAACAACTCCTACAAACAAGGCTGATAAGACGAGTGAGGTCCTCGAGCAGAAAACACTGAGAAGAAAGAGGGGTTAAAAGTTTGGAGTACTGACACTTTCTTCCATGCCAAAGGCCTGGCAGACATATTCTTGAAAGGCTCCACAAGATGGGGTTTTCAGTGCTGCAGTGATCCTCTTTTGACTGAGTTAAAGGACAACTGATTTAACTGGAGTTGAATACCATAGATGAAGAATGCCAGTAGGTTTTTATTTGTCATTGTTTTATTTCTAGTACTTCTGCTGCAGTGAGATGGGGTGGGCATTAAACTGAACATTATTGCACCTAGTTACTCAGTATTGTTACAGTACTTGAAGTAATTAAAAGAAATACTCTTTTAGAGATAAAACATATAGGTGGCTTTCATCAGAGCAAGAAGTCTGTTATTTGATTGCATTCACTGTAAAATAAGGTCCCTAAAATACTAAGAACAAAAGAATAATCGTAACTGCATGTGTGTTTACAGCCATTGAAGTGGCTTTTAAAGAAATGTTTTGAAGTGCTTTTAAAGAGGATCTGCATCTGGATCACGTTTTTTGTGTTCCTGTGTATTTAAAAATAAGCAGACACCTGTATGCAAAAGATTCAGTGTTATCACAAGAAACCTGGTTTCTGCTCTTTTGGGATTCAAGTTGAAATTTACATTAGATTAATATGCATACAGCAAGTCAACAGTCAAGCATGTTAGACTCCCTAATCTGACTGAGCTGCAACTTGTTTAATTTGATTTCTAATATTTTTCCTGTGAGGATTCAAATACTGTTTCGCTTCTCGGGCTCTCAGTCAAAGCCTTATGAAATCAACAAAATTTATTTGAATTCATTTGAATTAAACCATTTTAATTTTGAGCTATGTGGACATGATAAACATTTGAGTAATATGTGACTCAGCTAGTAGCTTAGTAAACCTAAGCAGGTTTTATGTGTATTATCTTTTTATTTAGGTTGATTTCTGAGTTATTGCTGAGGTAACTAGGTTACTAAAAGGTCATTGTTCTAGATAAAATATCAGATACAGCATTTTGGAGGCAACCACTGTTTAGCACCCACTGGATTTGTTACTTTGGCAATATTTCTGTGTAGCAGATGCTGTTTATTGTTAAAACCTTGAAGTTCTTGGTCTAAGTTTTAACAAGCTTCCATGTCCCAGAACTCTCTTGCAATGTAAGTTAAGTGTTAAGAGGTTTGGGAAAACTGCCGTATCCATTTCCACTTGAAATTTCTGAAGGTAACAGAGGACTAGGGGCTGGAGGACAAAGAGTGGACAGCATGAAAGAGGTTATAGTCCTTGCTTGTATTCATTGGCAGACTGGATTGCGGAGATGTACTATATTGTAGTTGCAAAGGGAAGAAAAACCTTTAATCTCCAAACATTTTGCAATTAGGAACATCTCTTCCTTGCTAAAATGAGTTCTCAGATTTTTTTTTTTTTTTCGAATTGACATTACTTACTTGCTGGCTGAGGTAATCATCCCACAATGTATCCTGGTTAAAAANTCCTTTTCTATTTTTATGTAGAGTCCAGAAAGACACTATTTATTTCCAGGAATCAGTTTGCATCTGTGTGTTAGGGTTTTTTTTCCCCATTTACAGATTGAGTTTGTTGGTCATTGATGTTACTCGCCGTAAAGTACTACTTTCTCTCATGTAATGTAGCGAAGTCTGTTGTAGAGTATTATGAAACATCCTTCAAGTTGGAGGAAAGGGGTTCTCTCATTTCAAAGTTTGGTCTGCACTGCTTGGAAGAAAAATCATGTTAGCCCAAAGAACGTTTAAAACTGAACCGGCTACTTTGTTTTTGTTTCATAGCAAAGTTCCTATATAAGAGTAGAATTTTGGGTTACTGTTCCTTCTTTCATATGCAGGTCTTGCAATTGTTTTGCAGACTTTTCCAAGTTAGAAGCTGTTCCAGCAAGTTTAATGATTGTGTCAAATATGTACAACTTCAACAGAGACAGCAAGTGTTTATGAATGATAGCTTTATTCTTTGATGTAGTCCTGAATTTTTGCACTTGTTAAGCATTTTTACGTTTGTAATTTGTTGTCTAGGTAGTCATCAAACTAGAATAATCCTAAATAAATGCAGATACTATAGAACTGTACTTCTTTTTTCGGATTTCAGCCAGGTTGTGCGTAAGGTGTCCACCCACGATGACTAAGTCCTTTATTAAAGTATGTAAGTAAAAATGAATTGTATAATGTTTGTTATATGTGTGTATGTATAAAGAACATGAAATCTGATCCACATATATAGGTAGTGCTTATAAGATATGTTTAATGCTCAATTATATTGAAAATTTGTATTCAATTCAGCTCTCACTGTACAGTAGTTACTGTGATTGCTACTTTTCAGGGCATCCTCAATTATTTTCTAAGCATAGCCTGCATTTTTCTTGAGTATCTAACTTAACATTGGTATCACTAGAATGTACTTCTTTTAAAAGAAAGTTCTGTTTGAAAGGCCAGTAATTTTGTCTGATTGTGCATTCCTGTTCAAAGCTTCTTAATACTAGATCATTCCAGCATTGGCATGCTGGAAAAAGTTCAGTGAAGTACCGCTAAAGATGAATACGGCTGGAGTACACAATGTACTGCGGGCTGAGGGGATTGTGTATTTTCATTTGGAGAAGTCTAAGGAGACATCCGTTTCTTGTCTTCAGCTACCTGATGGGAGGCTATAAAAATTATGCAGCTGGACTTTTTTTTGAAGGTACATGGTGTTTGGATGAGAGACAACGAACACAAGGGGTATGGGAAATTTTTGTTAGGTATTAAGGAAATTTTTTTCAGTGGGAGGACGATCAAACACTGGAACAAGCTGTTCAGAGATGTCGTGAAATATCCACCTCTGAACGTGGTAAAAATTTTGTTAGACAGGCTTTGAGCCTGGTATAATTTGACCCTGCTTTGAGCAGGGGTAATAGACCAAATGACCACCATAAGTCCCTTTCAACTATATTAATCTATGATTTATTATTAACGTTATTATTAGTAGTAATAGTATTATTATGCAACTCTTTTGTCACTTTCACTTGTAATAATTGTGACTTCCAGTTTTGTTGCTGTATAAAAACGGTGTATTGTTTCACACCAAAGAAAATATTTGCTTGAATTGAACCTGTATGTGAATAATGACAACACTAGGGTAAATAATCTTGCTTTGGTTTTGATTCCCTTTTGATTATTACTTTGAGATTCTAATTAGTGTGTATAGCAACCTTTCTGAAGTGTGGTTTTTTTCTTGTTTCTTGAAGTGGAATGCAATGGGATATTAAGTCTAAATCCCTGCAAATGTCTGCAGAACCTATACAGATATTTGTGGTTAAATTAAATGCCTCACTATGTAGAAAGTATACTCATGGCCTTTTTTCTGTATGAAACCTTTTATTTTTAGATTTTCCTTTAGTATCTTTCTAAGAAAATACAAGTTTCCAGCCACAAGCCATCTTTTTCTTAACTCGGCTGGTTTTTCTGCAGATTTAGAGAAACTTTGATTTTCTGTGGTGCATTCATTAAGGATACATTTTCAAGTAGGATACATTTTCAAGTCAGTGTATGACAGAATGGGGCATGTTTCCCTACGTTTCTCTGCATCTGTGCTAGCAATCCTGGGTTTTTGGAGTGAAAAAAATGCGGAAAACTGATTTGCTGAAAACTTTTAAATAATACTAACTGAAGCTGGTTTACTGGATGTTGTCGTGGTACAAAGACAGGTGCTGAGCAAGTAGGGAGCAATTAGGAATACCGGGTGAAAGGGAGAGTAAGACTTTAGCTTTCCAGAATTTCACAGGTTTAACCTAAGGTGAAACTGCTGTACATAAAAACTAGACTGCATTAACCTTCATATTTAAGACTTTTTTTTCTTAGTAAATTTGGTACTAGGGTTAGTTAATAGTTAAATACAGTAATCATAGGTTTTGGTGCTGATAGAATAGCAGTGTGGCTGGTTTTGTAGGTGTTCAAAATTAGTTGAGCTGCTTGTTCATCTCTGAAAATAGCTCTCTTATAGGTAAATTTTCAAGTAAATGCTGTTGGTTCACTCTATTTTATTTCTTTGGCATGTTTGTAGAACAGGTATCTTTCAAAGTTTGTCTGGCTTTTAATGGGGTTTAAATGGTTACATGTATCTGTTTATGTACCAAAAGCTAGCATGTAGAAGAGTTAATCAGAAAGTTGAGAATTGAAGTGAAGTTTCTGTGATCTTCATGAACTGCATGTTGATCCCTCCTGCATTCAAAAGATTGCGTTTGAATTTGCAGTAATGTTAACATTTGCCTCTCCTGCTTCCACAGCTTTGCCAACAGCTCACGTATTTCAGTACTGTAAATTGTGTTGATGTTTTTAAGAGTGCCACTTTCATACGAGAACTTTTTCAGAACTCTTCGTAACTGCATTCTTATGTGTTGCCAGGAGGCCTACCACTTTTGTATGAGAATTGAACTAATGTGTTTGTATGAGTTCAGTTCTCTTGTGGTCTGTCAATTTGTGTGTGTACCACATCTGCATACCTTATATCTTATGTTTTTAATTAAATGCTGCCCCTACTGCTGTTCCAGAAGGTCTGTGTTGACTGGTGCCCATTTGAGATGCAGGCTTTCTGGTTCGTGGAGCTCTCTCTGCTGGTCAGCCTGTATAATAAGTTATGCCTCAATAAAAGCACTGCCAGGATTTTTCCTTTAGTGTATGCCTGTCTTTTCTTACTTAAGGGTCAGGAGGCTTCGCTAGAGAAGGTCAGTTGCCTTCCTCTTCAAATCCTTTAAAGATCTCTAGATAATTAACTTAGGTAGTTCTGCCTCACCCCATGTTGCGTTCCAGTGTGAGTCATTGTCCTTGCCGAATGGATTTGCAGTCCTTCCTGATTTTGCTGCTGTAATCTGTGTCTTTCCTGGGAGTGAAATGGCCTGCTTGCTTTCTTGTCCTTTCTTACTCTTTTTACCCAGGTATTTCAGTATGGGGTTGTTATTTTATAATGACTTGTCTGTCTCAGGTCATGCAATGACTACTCACGTATGTATTTTTTTCTTGTCGGAAAATACCTATCAGATGTGCTGCTTTAAGTTTGATTTAATTCCTTGGATGCTGACTTCATGAGTGGCTGATCATGATTCTCTGTCTTTTAAGTTAGTAAGGTACTCTGATTCCCGTCCCCTTTTGGATCACGGAAGAAGAGTGCTAGTCAGTAGGATGGGAGAAAGAAGAAAACTGTAGAAAAGTGGCAAGAAAAGATGGAGACAGAAAACGTTAGAAGAAAGAGGAAATTACATGGAAATGAGGATAGATGTATGTTCTGAAGGTTAATCATTTGGGGAGAGAAAAATCAGAATTTTTAACTTAATTCTAGAACCTTAATATCTTCTGGTCTGATGATTTTCATGTCTGAAGGGACAAGCACTGGTATCATTTTTCATAGAATCATAGAATCGTTAAGACTGGAAAAGACCGGAGATTGAGTTCAACTATTAACCTAGTAGAACTGTGTTCACTACTAAAAGATATCCCTATGTGCCACATCCACATGCCTTTTGAACACTTTCAGCGATGGTGATTCCACCACCTCCATGGGCAGTGTGTTCCAGTGCCTGACTACCCTTTCAGTGAAGAAATTTTTCCCAATATCCAATCTGAATCTCCCCATGCACAATTTAAGGCCATTTCCTCTTGTCCTGTCACTTGTTACCTGGAAGAAGATACCAAATGCCACTTCATTACAACCTCCTTTCAGATAGTTGTAGAGAAGAAGGTGGTTGTTTTCAGGTGTTGCTTGTGAAGACCATAAAGATGATTTTTTAAAATTTACCTTGGCTTAAAATGTTTGTGAATATAGGATCACTGTGAAAGTACCCTGGGAAAGTGCTGTTGTGGGCTTGTTCTGCTCCTAAGCTCTTTTCTGCTCACTTATTCTTGGCCGCCATTCGAAGCGGTAGATGTGCCTTTGGTCTCATCCTGTATGCCTGTTCTGAAACAACTGAACCAACAAATGGCCTGGAAAACATGTACTGAGAGAGATTTAGCTCTCAAAATCAAATTGCCTGTTGTAGTTTAGGTAGAGAATAAATGCAAGTAACAGAATTGTTCCATAGGCAGTTGAAAATTAGTCTAAAGTCATACAATGTGCTGAACACTGACAGTAACTGAGAAAAGACACAGACTCAAAGAATGTTTAAGGCTGGAAGACTCTACAGTGGGTCATGTGGCCCAACCTCTCTACTCAAGCAGGGCCATCGTGGAGCAGATGGCACAGGATTGTGTCCAGACAATTCTTGGATATCTCTAGTAAGGAAGACTCCACAGCCTTTCTGGACAATCTGTTCCTGTGCACAGTCACCTGCACAGTAAAGAAATTCATCCTTGTATCCAGGTAGAACTTCTGTTGCTGTTACTGTTCATTTTCTTATCTCATTGCTGTTTGCAGTAACTTGTTCTTATCTCAACCTGTGGTTGTCACCTTTTGTGCCTCCAGTTCTCAACACTGTCCTGCCGGAGTAGAAAGGGAAGCTCAAGCGAGCGGTGTCTGGTTTGGGAGAGTACTGGTGGGGGCACTGAACTGAGGAGTACCATTCCTTAACCACAAAAATGCTTAGGAAAGGAAAAGATGACTAAGTACATCTAGTTGGCTTTGTGTGCGTTAAGTCAAAGCCACTCCAAAATGGCTGTAAATGTATTTTCATAAATAAGTAAAAGAACTTTAATTGCTGTTGCTAAATTCTCTAGTGATATTTCAAAACTGGGGTTGGATTTACAGGTGTCACAATTTGTTAGATAGCAGTTTGGGGAAAAGAAGGAAGGAATGCTTCATATAGCTGAAAGAAACAAAAGTGGTAGGCTAGTGAGTGTGAAGAATTAAGCTTTTTTTTTTCATTGTTCAGTAGTTGCAGTGGAATATAGGTGTTGCAGAAATACTTACTGGTACTCCTTCATTGTAGAAGTAACAGTAGCGTCTGAGAATATTAGGATCAGGAGGCATGAAAGACTGGAGAATGGTGAAGAAAGCAAGTAGTTAGGAATTCAGCTTTTGAATCAAGAAAGATCCCAGTTCTGAATGTTCAGCAGAAAAAAAGGATGAAAGGAATGCAGTTAGGCAAAGGCTGTAGTGTAAAATGCATGCAACAAGATACCTTTTTGATGATGTGTCTGTCCAAAAAATATGGCCCATGTTTATTAGCTTTGTTGTTAAGTTCACGTACTTGGAAATTATATGACCATAAACGGTAAGTAATGTTTCTCATACTGTCTATACTAGTAGAGAATATCAATCTATAGAAGTTTTGTTGAAAGCTGTTGTGTTATGTGGTATGTCTTCAGTAGGCACTGGGCTTCAAGCAACCGCTGCAAACAAAATCTGAGGAAGTGTCAAGTAGTAATAAGTAGGAACTTAGTAGGCTTCACCCTGTCAGTTTCTTTTCCCGTTCAGTAGCCAGTTGAATCTGGGCAGTAGTCAATAAGAAATTCATGTCACATACTGGTACTAAAGGGAAATTAAATTTTTCGAGCTCATCACGTTGGTAGTCTAGGGAAACTTAATAATGACAAAATCATTTGTGATAAGCTGTTTCTTGCTGTGATACTGATCACAAAGCAAATACTTCACTGATTGTAGAACTATGTACTATTTATGAAGAAAACTTTTTCAATATTGGCAAGCACTTGAAGTAGAAAAGCAGTTGTCTTTAATTTGAATTTTTTTGAAAAACTGAAAGAAAGAGAACTATTTTAAAGGCAGGTACCTATCTCTAATTTCCAATAAATCCATCATATATGTTATGATAATTGTATGTAAAGCAACTGAGGGAAGGAGATGTACTGGAAGTGTGTTTAATTAACTTTGATAGCTGAATAGATAAAGCATGCACTAACATCCCATGTGCACACTGTGGGAGGGTTTGTTGTGTGTTCAATGCGATACAGCCCTTTTCAAACTTAAATGAACAGGGTGACTGAGAAATCACGCTGTAGAAAGACCAATATTAACTTAGCATCGACAAGTAAGAATCAACTAATTGTGTTGCCCTTGCTTTTAGTGCTTCTGAACATCTAGGTTTGTTTCTCTGCAGTCTGTGCTTTGACCTCTTCAACTTCTGTATGGCTGCACAGCCTTCAGACTCATATTATAAAAGCAAGGTATATTGGGATGAAAGTTCTCTGACAAGACGCAAGGAAATGACAAGCTGCTTCAGAAGCTGTTGGGAGTTGATTATCCTTAGAGGCCCCCAGTGCTTCATTAGGGCATTGAAACTCATAGTAGTGATTTTATATGTTTGACTAGAGAAGAAATTGGCTGGCATGGATGTATTTTATAAACAGTATTATAATAGTTGGCACAACTTGCTGAAGCCTCTTCACCACCCTGTTAGGCTGGGTGCTTTAAAAGCTCTGTGGAAAACTATGTAATTTCCTTCTGGAAGCAAGCAAAACTGATTTATCTGAGCAAGGTGTTTGCACAGACTGCCCAAGAAAAATTTGAGCAGGTGTGAAATCCATACCTGTGAGCTAGTGGACTGTGCAGAACTATTTCTTTACTTCTATTTTGTATGTACTTATGAGAAAGCCAGATGCTTATAATTATGTATTGGGTTCATTGTATGTTGCAGGTGATACAGAAATAACATAGCTGCTTTGTTCTCTCTCCATTCTGTTTGAAAGTGGCAGATCAGAGGGTACCCAGCTGGAACCACAAGGATTAGAGCTGCTTTGTTCTTGGGGAGGATTGTGTTGTTACAAGTATTTACTATTCTGGTTTCTTTCAGTAAGGCTAGTTGGCTCTGCAACAGGTAACATTTGTCAGTACTTGAGATTGAACAATCTTTATTCTGTCATTAGGAATATGCAAAACATGCTATAGAGACATAGAAACATAAAGGTTGGAAAACACCTCCAAGATAAAATCCAGGCTTTGACTGAACACCACCATGCCCACTAAAACCGTAGCACGAAGTGCTACGTCTACTTCTTTTTTAATCTCTTCCAGGGATGGTGACTCCACTACTCCCTGGGCAACCTGTTCCCATGCTTAACTACTCTTTCAATGAAGAATATTTTTAGTTATATACAACCTGAACCTCTCTTGGCACAACCTGAGGCATTGCCCCTTGTCCTGTCACTTCTCACTTGGGAGAAGGGACTGAACACCACCTCGCCACCACCTCCTTTCACGTGGCAGCTATAGAGACTGATACGGTCACCCCTGAGCCTCCTTTTCTCCAGGCTAAACAACCCCAGCTCCATCAGCTGCTCCTTATAGGACTTGTGCTCCAGACTCTTCACCAGCTCCATTGCCCTTCTCTGGACAGGCTCCAGCACCTCAATGTCCTTCTTGTCATAAGGGGGCCAATACTGACTACAGAATTCGAGGTGTGGCTTCTCCAGTGCAGAGTACAGGGGGGAGTCAGTTCCCTGGTCCTGCTGGTACAAGGCAAATTACTGTTGGCCTCTTGTGCCATGGTGGCTCAAGTTTATGAAGGAATAGCAATCACTTTTGCTGGTATTTTTTCTCACTCCTCAGTGGGAACATTTAAACAGTGATTTGGACGTCTGTGTTAACTTGGTCTTGCTCAAGGGCTCTATTGAAAGACTCTTTGAACCTTCTCCTTTTTATTTTCTTCCCCAATTCAACTGCAATGGTCTTTTTTTTTTTCCATTAAGGTATTTTCTCCTGCTTTCTCTAATTTTCTGTCAGTTTAAAATATGATTTTTGTAGGTTTCATTTGTTCTACCTTCATTTAAAAAACGCTGAAAATGTCAGCAATAGGAGGGTGGCACTTGTAATTTTAATGCTTAAAGGCATTAGCTGCACTTGTAGTGCTCAAAGCCATGAGCTGCCTCTGAGGTTTCCTCCCCATGTTTAAAGAGAAAATAATGACTGAAATCCTTGGCTTAAAGTTCCTAATCGCCACCACCTGAGGCTCAGCAATGTGATCTCCTCCTCCATCAACTTCTTTCAGCCCACTAAGGGAATAAGGAAATGCTGTTTGGAGAGTGACCAAAGAAATACTTGATACGGCTTAAAATAATCAGTTCTCCTTCCCTGTAGATGGGGAGGGGGAGAGAGTGAGGGCGGGGAGGGGAATGGAGTGCACTGAGCCACCTGTGGTATATTTTTAACATAAGCTATTCCTGCTTCTTATTTCTGCTCACATGTAGCTGCTGTTTAAACACCGTGGGAATGAGAAGTCAATGAATTTGTTAACCTTAGTATGGGAAGTGTTCTTTATCATATGCTCTGCAGTATCTGATTTGTTAGCCTGGGAATGCTGGGTAGACTCAACAGAACCCAAGGTAACTGGAAAAGGAGTGTCCTTGGTGGGGAGTGACATAGCATTGGTTTAGTTGGGTGAGTCTGGGACCTGATGAGGAGAGACCCTATTTGCCAGGGATAGGAGGGGAATGGAAGAGTCCTAAATACTCTTTTGTACAAGACAGTGATGTAGAGGTGCAGGAGATAAAGTGGGAGAAATATCTACGCTTTTCCTGGTTTTCTTGATTTCTGTCCCACATATGACTCAGTGCGGTGTCTTCATCTTCCGCCTGAACTGAGACTTATGCTTTTACTTAATCCTCCTGTCATGGAGTATCCCCCCCTCTGATGCCTGTCACTGCCTCCCAGCAAATAATCCATGAGAAGATACTTTCTTAGGAGTAGTTGAAACTTCTTCCCAAGTTTTCATTTGTGTTCAGTTACGTTTCCACGGTTTAAAACGTAATACTCTGGAAGAACTTAATTTTGGCAGGATGCCTTCATTTCCTTCCTCTTTTTGGATTTTTCTAGGAATCAAATGGCATCCAGACT
This sequence comes from Rhagologus leucostigma, assembly GCA_013397725.1. NCBI lineage: Eukaryota > Metazoa > Chordata > Aves > Passeriformes > Rhagologus > Rhagologus leucostigma. The sequence continues at coordinate 73,339 of VZTD01006084.1, forward strand.
TTTGGTCACGTTCACTAGTTATTGTTTTCCAGTGCACACCAAGATGAAGCAGGCTCCAACTTGCTAGTTTTTTTCATTTACTTATGCACAATCACTGGTTTCACCTTGTGTGTATTAAGTTTATGCCTGCCTTTGAATCCATGAACTTTTAATTAGTTTTTAAAAAGTTAAATTACTTTTTAATTAGTTTTAAACAAGGTGGAGTAAGTGCTAAATCACTGAGGTTATTTCAGCTAAAATTTGAACCTGGTTTTGTACCCGATTGTGGATGAGAGAGTAGAGGAGAATTTCTCTTTATTAGAAAAGCTTGGTTGGGAGGAGGAGTGAGGATGGGGAAGGAGGAAAAGCAACTGCTTTTATGAGAAGTTTGGGCTCAGACTTGGCTTACTAATGTGTGCTTTTGACCTAGTAAAGCATTCTAAACTTGAAGACTATTCAAGCAACATCCAGGTTTTAGAGTAAGAGGTACTCAGATTTTCTGGAAGATCTGATGTTCTGCTGTGTCAGTTTCTAATACGTGTCATACTGTCCTTTCTCTCTCATTTCACTCTTCTTTTCCCTCAAGGATTTGCTTGTTTTTCCCTGTGTGTTGCCCACATTTTTTCTTCTTTCTGGTGGAGACTGTGTAAACACATAAAATGATCTCAAATCTTCAGCGTGACTCAGTTGCTGTGCATACATTGGTTAACAGGACACAGTCTGAGAGGGAGATAATTTGGTTTTAGGAAGTTTCCATATCAGATGAGATAGAATCCTTCATCAGAGGAGGCATCCTTCCAATTCACTATCTTGCTGTCCCCAAAAGCATGTGTCTGATAAAAAGAAGCTCAAGAACCACTTCTTACATTATTTTGATTTTAGAGGGTTTCTGACATCCTTTGTCAATTACTAGAGTAATTTAACTGCCATAACCCTTTTTCTCAAAAAGAAACTGCTGCACCTCTTTCTATTGAGTCTGGCTGAGACAGAGTTCATTTTCCCACAGCAGCCCTCACAGTGCTGTGCTTTGCTTTGGTACCTACAAAGGTGTTGGTGACACAGCAGTGTTTTGGCTGCTGCTGAGCAGCTCTGCACAGCATCAGTGCTGTCTCTCCATCATTCCACCCTTCCACCAGCAGCCTGGGAGTGGGCAAAATCTTGGCAGAGGATATAACCAGGACAGCTGACCCAAACTGACCAAAGGGATATTCCATACCTTGTGGCGTCAGCTCAGATATAAAAGCTATGTAGAGGAGGAGGAAGGGAGAGCACTGGTTATTTACAGTGTTTGCCTTCCGGAGCAACTGCGACGCGTGCTGCAGCCCTGCTCCCTGGGAAGTGGCTGAACATCTCTTGCTGATGGGAAGTAGAGAATAGGGGGGTTTTTTGTCTTTGCTTATGTGTGCACAAACTTTCGCTTTTGCTTTAGTAAACTGCCTTATCTCAACCTAGGAGTTGTTTTCCATCTTATTTTCTGTCGCCTGTCCAGCTGAGAAGGGGAGTAGAGTGGCTTGGTGGGCGGGCACCTGGCCTCCAGGCCAGCCCGCCAGACCCTTCTTGCGATTCTGACTGCTTATCTGAAGTGACTGGCAGAATCTGTCCCAGCCTACACACTATCCTGAAATGTGGTCATGGTGACACATGCTACTTATGCCTGTAGTTAATGAGGCCAAGTGTTACATGGTGATCTTTGTCTCTGAACAGTTTGCAGGGGAGTGGAAAGGGGAACCATCTGGTAAATGAAAACCTGTTATTCTTGAGTACAAATGGAAGAATAACAAGAGCACGTTTTCGTGAGTTTGTTTTATTTACTGCTCAAAACAGTGCAGAGGGCATTACGTCCTACATAGTAATGGCATTTAGAGTGGAGCAGTATCACAGAGTCACTAAGAATCTTCTTTCTCTTGTAGGCATGAAGAATATCTTGGTCACCTATGAGGTACTGAACAATACACCTACAGATTTTGATAAGAGTTGTTCACAGTAGTGTCACATTTGTTACCTAATTATATCTTTTCTGAACTCTAACAAGTAATTGAGAGTGGAAGTAATAAACACTTTGCAGAATCACTGTGTTGTGCTACTTTGTGAGGTGTTAAATATTTTGATATATTACATCTATGTCTTTCCCTCAGTGCTTTTTTCCCCTTCGTATGATTTGGTTTCTTCCTTATTCATGCCCTTTGTGTTGAACTCTGTGTGTTCAGGAGAGTGTCTTTCTCTTTCCTCTCCCTGAGGTTTTCTCTATGTACTAAAACTGAAAAATGGAACATGAGAAACTGTATGGGGAAAGTTTTGATAAGGGTTGAATTTTAAAATTGATTTCTTTTTGCAGTGTTTAAGCAATTTGGAGATTTTTCAACTATTTACCTTATTTGAAAAGAATGATGAGATACATCTTACTTTGCAATGAAAATTTTTCTCTTAAATATTTCATGAAGCAAGGAATTTTGTTTATATCTGGTCTGCCAGTGGTTCACAGTGTGAACCTAGGGAAATGGTTTAGACCCTTGTATTAGATCCGAAAAGTAAGAAAAGTGACAGTGTTTTATGTAAAGCATCCTAGTACTGAACTGCAGTGGAAACTGAAAATGTTAAGGTTACTATGCATTGTTACAGACTTGTGCAAATACATAAAGATGTCTAGAATAGGGGAAGGGCTCTGGTGACACTGAGGATAAGTTTATCACTGACAGAAGTGTGCTCTCTTTTGTAGCAAAGCCACATTGTGGAGGTTTGTTTTTAACCAAATTTGATACTAAAGAGTGCTATCAGGGATCTAAAAAATTAAGGCCTTGATCTGACTTAACCTGTCATTTGGCTGGGATTTTTTTACATTTTCTTTTTGTCTATGTGCCAGTCAAAGAGATGTAGTTGCCCTGTGGCTGTATTTACTTCAATGAAATGAAACTTAATTCACTTATTATTTGGTGGCTTGGGAGACAAATATTGTGATGTGTAGTTTGGGTCTAGATGTGGGTGGACTATTTCTTGCATCTACTAGTGATCAGAATCTTTACTAAGTACCAATTAAGAAAAAAAAAAGTATTTAAAACACTGCTTACTGGTAGATGTGGCAAACTCTGAAGGGCCACAGAGCGAAGAGGAATGTCCATTTATAGATCCTGGAATGCCTGGTCAGAAGTGGTCCATTCAGACATTATTAATTCCTGCTTAGGATTTTTAATTGGCTTTTGTTTGCTTATTGGGATATATATTCAGCAAATCCAAGATCTACTAGTATTTATAGTGATTTGTACTTTGTTTAGGAATATCTTTAGGAGCTCAAAGCATGTATAAAGAGAGGAGAGACCATGGCTGGTTTTAAACTTGTAGTTCATTTCAGTGGGCCTCAGCAATTTTTCTTGTACCTGAAAATGTATGTACAAAACTCCACCTCTTAGAGCAACTACTTCAGATGGAGACAAGTCTTACTCAGAGTACTTTGCAAGTTATGAAGAAACTTGGCTGTAATAACTGTATTACAGTGGTAGTGTGGACTTGGCTCCAGCCTATCTAATTGTTTGCATTAAATGAAATAAAAAGTGTCAAAGAGTCTGCAGTATCTTTTACAGGCATTTTTTGGGGGGTCTAGCTGGACTTTTCATTGCATCATGGTCACAGCTTGCTTTTGTCAGCTTTGCATTAGTCATATTCTGTTTTGCCTTGGGCAGTGGTTCTTGGGGTCCATGCTTCTGTGCAACAACTTGTTCCAAAGCCATCTAAGAGGTGTGAAATTCTTATTTCATCAGAGCTGAGGTGAAGCTGCAAATAAGTATGCAGAATATGCGGAAAAGTTCTGTAGAAAACTGAAGTGACTTGTAGGTCTGAGATTGATCTAGGAAAAAGTCCTTCTTCTGTAATTTACAGAATGGAGTATCTTAGATTTTGAACAGATCTCCTTAGGTAGATTCGAATTTCCTATCCACAAGTGGGTGGGAAAATAACACTTTTTAGATAAGATTGGAACAGTATGATTGCTGAGTTGGAGTGGGGACTTGCAGGGAGGTGCCTTGATTCGCATGACTGAGTGCATGGATCTGCAGAACTTTTGGGTGACTTCCCACAATGCTAAAGACTTTGAAATGTGGGTGAAAACCCTAGACGTCGGGGCTCAGAGGCAAAACTTCTGTTGGAGTTGACTTACGTACTGACAGACCTCAGTGTTTTCACGTTTTTTTTCTAGTTTCTGTCATCAGAAAGGCTTTTAGAGGGAGTTAAATAATTCTTCAGTGGGAATTTTGTAATGTAACATTTTTATAAACAACTTAGCAGTTGTTAAATACTGTTGTGCTATAAATGTTTAATCTTTATTTTATAATGCCTTGTTGTAAAGGAATTGATAATAGCACAATCTGTAACAGCACATTTTAAAATCCAGAAAAGAGCACTGTATCTTCTTATCTGATCTTCTATATATCATAGACCAGTCAGTTACATTTTGACTTTCTTCCTCCCTTCATCAAGTTAAGTAACATAGGATTATCTAAAAACCTATTTTGTAACAGTGCATCTACTCTTCATGTTTTAAAATCAGGAAATACAGAATCTGCTTATTTCTTATCTGTTTGTTTCAGTAGTTTGACACTCTTGTTTCTGAGAGAAAAAATGTTTTTTAAATAGGTATTTATTCTAAAGCTATTGTATATCCTATTTAAACAGTTCATTGCTTTTCCTCTATGTTTTTTATTTCTTGAATCTGACAGGTAGTCTGCTTGATCTTTTTAGTCTATTGGGGCATGAGTTTCGTGCTCATCTTCTGCAGTTTTCTATATTCTTCAGGATATAGTATCAAAAATCATGAAGAAAGGTTTGTGTCATTCTTATTTCAGACCTTAGGTGAAAGGCAGTGTGAATATAGGCAGTTCTAAGTTTATCTTTATTTGGAATATTTTCTTTCTCTTTAGAAGTGAAGTGTACAATTGAATGCTTAATCGTACTCAAAACAGAGTTCTGTAAGCACTGGCTACACAGGATGATAATTTGACTTTTCTGCAGTGTTTGGGGAAGCACCAGTCTCGTTTTTTTAAAATGTTCAAGAGAACGCAGTCTATTTGAAAAGTTACATTGTAAAGATATGTTTGTCTTAGCTAAATGTTTCTTTCTCCTTGTCACTTGTATTAGACTTTTGCAGAATCTCTGCTAGTGGTATATTTTATGAAAAACCTTTGTTTACTTTCAGAGCCCTGGGTTTTCTGGCCTGCATTTTTTTCTGACAATCTGTGTTTATAGAGATAACATGATCTTGGCAAAGCATGTAGTGCAGTATCTTTGCAAAAGCTGTCTGGTATTTCAGATAGGGAACAAGGGGAGAACTCGCAGACCATTGATGTTTAAGGAAACATTAAGTAAACTATCAAGCAAGTACATTTTCCTGAATTGTAAAGATAAAACATCAACATTGCTGTCATAAATTATTCAGCAATACTAAGCATTAACATAAGGTTAAAAAAAGAATGTATTCCTTTTGTAAAAAATACTTCAGCTCTTCTGTCAAAAAGTAACAAGCAGCTGCAGTGATTATATGTTATAATATCTATATAATTACAATATTTATATATTGACATAAAATTGATTTATAGATTGATATTGATACAGTATTTGAGCTTTGAATCATTATTTGATAGGCTTGTGAATGCATTTATATAGTCTTTACTATTTAAAACTTCTACGGAAATAATTTGATTTGAAATATTTCTGTGGCAGTTGCTTGTATATCTCAGATTGTTGCTTGTATGTCTCAGACGGTCTTTGTGTTCTGTTGTCTAGTTTTATGTGACCAGGCCCTGACTCTCTAAGGATTTATAGAAGTACCTAGTCATAGCCTTGTTGACACTGTATAGGATCTAAGTTGGAGAGCAGGGAGAGAAGTGTTGTGGGTTTGTGTTGGCTTTTCCTTTGGTTGGATTTTTGGGGGGATCTTTTAGGGGATTTTTTTGTTTATTTGTTTGCTTGGTTTTTTGGGAAGGGCGGGTGTTTTTTAAGGCAGGGGTTTTTTTGTGTTAGCTGGCTGAGAACTTTGGGCTCTATTCTCATCTAGGTTTTTAGCTGCTTCTGTGATACTAAAGAAAAATTAAAATGTAAGACATTTTATATAGAGATTGCTTAGTATAGAATTATAATTTCTACAACCAAAAGTTAGCACTTGTAAATAATATTAGTGTCCTGGGTACATGTAACTGATATGTCATTGTAAAGAGCTGGCTTGGTTTGCTTTACAAGACTTTAGGTACTTTTCCAAAGATGAGGAAGAAGGTGGACAATGACACCAAAATCCCCTAGAATCCCCCACACCTTGAGGAGGGAATTTGTACAATGAAATTTGCATTAGATCTGACCTTTTGATAAACAATTTCTAAACTGAAGCTGAAAAAGCAGGATGGGCTGAAGAAAGTGTTTCTGTGGGGTCCAAAGGAGACACTGACATCTATTGCTCTTGGCTGTTTGGAAGAATTTGCTGATTCACTCTGACTTAACTGTTATCCTGTTTACTTGCTGACAGTTATTTCTGCAAAGAGCTAATTTGTTGAAGCACATGTTTCCAGATTCTGTTTGGATAGTGTAGCTGGCGTAGGAGTAGTTCCTTCATCCAGATGTTTTCCCATTTTTGATGTCTCAGATTTACTGGACTTGTTTTCCCCCATATTTTTCACAGAAAGAAATGTTACAGGAATCAAGGTCATGCATGTTTTATGACAGAGCCTATTATTGCAGTTTTCTTGTCCCAAGACTGCTTTACCCTTTGTGTTTGTCAGGTGATTAAAACTGGGAGAGGAAAGAAGCCAAATAACCTATAAAACTGGGAGCAGCAGGGGTGATATCTTACAAACATAACATTGTGGAGAACATGGTGGGTCTTTTTTTGTTTTCTCTTTTTGTAGGCAGAAGAGCTGGTTGAGGTTATGATTATGTTCTCCATGATACTTCACTGTGTATGACAGAGTGTAAAAGTGTACTTTTAATCTCTAAAGGCAGATATTTAGAAGTTCAGCAAAGAGTAGTAGTTTCAGTCATGATATTCTGGAGTTGAAGCTGGAGGCACTGTTTCACCTAGAACGATAGAATGAAGAGACTAGTAATACTATTCCATGAAATTTTTTCTCAGTCACTTAAGTGACTGTAAATTTCCTTAAACTGTCCTTGAGGTTTGAGTAACAGATTTTTTTCTTAAGCTGTTCTGATTCTTGGGCAGGAATCAGGATCTTTCATTCATTCCCCTCTCTTTTTTTTCTTTTGTCTTTTTTTTTTTTAATGTTGCTAAATGCAATCTGTGTTGAAAGAGAAAAGCCACAAAATAAACCATGAAGGTGAAAACATGTTTTTAAACACCGTTTTGATGCTTCTTATCTTTATGATGGCTCTTCCTCTTTCTGTTTACCTCCTACTTGCCTAGAGGAGACTTAGTGGTGTTACTGCCCTTTCCCCCTGCTACATAATCTTCCTCTCCTGGTTCTCAGGAAAATTCTAGCTCTTCAGCCTTCGTGAGTTCCTGCATGTAGTGTAAACACATATGACAGTTACTGCAGAAGCAGTAGTTATGCTAAGCTCTGAGGAGGGAAGTTGCCAGACTGGGGAAGTGAGATAAGAGTGAAAGAAAACGGAGATGACGGAATTCAGAAGGAAAGTCCAAAAGAGTTTAACTTTTTAAAATCCAGGTCTTGGAAAAAGCTTCCTGAACAAATGCAAGTGGGGCAATTTATACTAATAGCCAATGGCAACTGGAAAGAGTTATGACTGGTTTTCCTCACCAAAATGTTTGCTGTGAGAAACTCTTTTTCTTCTGTGAGGAAGAGAACCTTGTAATTTCTACCAGTAAATAAGTCTGCTTGATGAAACTGTTGTGTTGCTATTTGCTTAGAAGAAAATCTTTTTTATATACTCAGAACTGTAGAGGTCATCTGTAGTGGGAGAGGATAAGAACTTTGTCAAAGGTCTGACGTCTTTCAGAACTACCAGACTAAGGCAAGTGGTGGGTCTTGTCTGTTCTCTGTTCTCTATTTTCCACAGTTAAGCTGTTAAAACCAGAATGTACCTGGGAAATCCCTCCCTGCCACAGTGAGATGAGCGTAACTGGTTTGAAACCCGTTCCATTGTGATACAGCTGATGTCTGCTGTGCCACTCTTCAGCACTCACTGACTGCAGTGTGAAATGTGTATGACTTCTGATAGCTTAGCATAGCCTGCATGGTTCTTGACAGCATCTGTAGACCAGCATCTGTTTTGCAACTGTTGATGCTATTCTTTGGTCCTGCAGTACTGTAGTGACAAGTGCTGGTTCATGTTTTCACGAATTGCTCTTCAATTATGACAGCAGGAACTGCATTTGGGAAAGAATAGCTAGCTTTCTTCAAAAGTGTCTTCCAGCATCACTTCCCCACTGTCTTCAGTCTTGCAACATTTAAGAAAGCCAAGTAATTTCACGGACTACTTTGCTGTTGTATTTTTGCTTTTGTTTGCACTTCCTGTATTTATTTTAACTTGTGACTGTAGCTGTAATTCTTATATATTCTCTAGAGCTTGGTGAAGGGTTTTCCCCAAGACAGTATTTTTAACAAAAATGCCTTTTAATAGAAAAATTCTCTTTTCTTTCTGCTTTGGTGCTTTGTTGGAATATTTTTTCAACATCAAAATGTTATTTTTTCATTGAACCTTTTTTTATCATCTCCTAACTTTTTCATAAAGCGTTGGTAGTTTTTCTTATGTCGACACTGGTGCTTTGATTGTTCAGTGTAGAAAAGTGGTTCACTATTTTTCTGTAACCAAAAGCCAACCAGACAGAATGAGACCAGTAGCAAGCAATCCTGCTTTTTACTTTGAAATAATTTCCTCCATGTACACAGGAATACTGGCAATTCCTATTTAAAGTCTTTCTGAAAAAAATCGAAGAATCAATTAAGGAAGACTTGTGCTCTAGGAAGTAACTTTTATTTATGATCTGAGCTATTAAACAGTATTCAGTTTTTAGTACAGCTAACAAAATAAAGTCTAGTATGATGTGGCATACTTGTGAAAATATCACTTAGTCCTAATTTTGGTGTTGTCATCTTTCATTGCATCACTTTAGAAGAATTTGAAAGATACATAAGGGAATAATGGTGAATTGGTGATATTTTTCACATATTTCATGCAAGCAGTCTTCCTGACCCATTATCATTATTTTTTCTATGTCTTCCATGCTTATAAAGATGTGCAGATAATGGTGGCTGTGAATGGACTAAAGACCCTCAGATGCAATTGCCTTGGGACACAATCTGTGCCAAATGATTGGGCAACCGTTTGAATTGCTTGGAAATTTTCTGATGAAATAGACTTTTCCTGAAATTTATTACCATAGTGAAACTGAAATGTTTTGCAGATATGGACCAACTTTTGCCAAAGTTCTGATGGAACCTAAACAGAGCTGTTGCTTATGGGCAGGTCTTTGATTTGATTACGTACCTGGTAACTCATCTACCTGGCAGGTTACTGTGGTGTTGAGGCTCCTACCTGAATGTGGTGTTCATTCATTTTCTGACCAGGTAGTTTTCTTCCTGCAATAAGTACAGCAATTACTTCATTCTGTTGTGAAGAACTTAAAAATCACAATTTTTAAATTTCTAACCAGAATGGAAAAATGTCAATCCTCGTATTAACAGCTTCTATCCGTTTAGTCCTTGTGTGTCATGCAAGCGGATCAGGCCAGGATCATTACTCTTTCCTTAACACAAAAGTTCATGGACTGAATTGTGGATACTGGTGGTGGTTTACCAAGTGAAAACTGTAAGCAAATGTTAGCTTTGCTTCTCTACTTTTTTTTTTTGCATGTTTTGTCATTGATAGGTTAATCTGTCACCTTTCTTACGTATTTGCTTGCTACCACATGCATTCAAATTTTCGTGTATTAGAAATTATTTCTGCTCTTAGTATAAAGCTGATAAAACATTAAACCTTCTTTGGAGTAACCTAACGTTTTGCAGTTGTTTCTTGTAGGAGCAGTTGTTTTCTTGTGTGGCTTTACCTCATGGCAGGGCAACAATAGGCAAAGCATATTAGAAAAATGACCATGAAAACTGAAGATGCGCTCCTTGTTCACTAAACTTCTTTGAATATGCTTTAGGACAATATTTTATACTTTTGTGAAAGCTGTTTTTAAGGTCAGAATAAATGTTGCCTGAGAAAAGACAACAGAGTTTTAATGCAGAAGATGGTGTATTTAAATTGCAGATTAACTTTATTTATGGACTTGGCACCTGTTATCCAAACACTGGAAAAATGTTCTCAGATTTTCCAGATTGCTTAGTGGTTTTAAAGGTATTGTTGAATATTTTGACGAAGTTAGTCAGGAGAATGTTTTCTCATGAATATATATTGGAAATACATGAATCTGTGCTGTGAATTTTTTTGTGAAATTCTAGCTGATGTGGCGTGTTTTGACTGAACAAAGACTTCATAACCTCTTGGACCATTAAAAAGCACTGTCATTCTGTACGGTGATGTTTTAAAAATACGGTACTTTATTGCCTGTCAGATTAGTGTATGCATTTGGTTCCTTGAATTTAGTATACTTTTATTTTTAAAGCAACCCACCGAAACAAACCTGCATAGGCAAAGAAAATCAGACCAAATTTGCAAGGACACCACATGTTGTATATGCAGAATATGAATACTATTGTTATCTTCTTAAGATTTTAAACTTTTTATAGCATGACAAGCCGTGCTGAGCACATGTTATGGGAAAGTTTAATTGTGCTTCATTTGTCTGTGTATTCAAACTGAGCTGTAAAGACTATAATTTAATATTAAGTGTACGTATTAAACGTAAATCAGACAAACTAGCTGAAATAATTGCAAGCAGGAAACTGACTGACTTTTTTTTCTTAGTCCAAGTTTGGATTTAGAGGTAAAAACTTTATTTTGGTGGTCTCAGAACAAGATACATAATACCCTTTAGAACCTTGTGATGGTCTATTACTACTGAGTAATGTAAGATGTGTTAGCACTTTTTGTGATATTTTGCTGCAGTCTTAATCTCCTGTCACAGATGGAGTGAGATGTTCAGACAAACTTTAATAGAGAAGCTCCCATTGAGTCATGAGGTGCAGAAGGGACCCCCTTGCCTTCTAAACTCCTTCTTGTAGAGGAGTCTAGTGTGGCTGGATCCAATCTTAGCTCCTAGACTAATAGTTTTAAGCCTAAGAAATTATAGGGTTGTGATTAAACCTTTGTACAACTTTGTCCCACAGGATTAAGGAAGGCAAACCAGATAAATTTATATAAAAATGAATTATTTACTACAGTAAGTGATTAGACATAAAGATCTTAGTCAGAATTATTTACTACCCAGTATAGAAGCTAAATTAGGGTAGTATAGTGTACTATGTCAAAGCAACTGTATTAAAGCAATTCTGTTAAAGCTAGTGAAGAAATTAAAAATTATTAAGTAGAGATTGATGTTACTTACCCATAGCACCTACTGTGGGCAAATCTGTTTCACTTAACCTGGAGGAGTAGAGGGGCATCCTCACACAAGGGTGGAATCTCCACACAGGCTTCAAGAAGAGATATGTTAGAAGAACCTGTGTGAAAGTGGAACTGGACTTTTAAGAGTGTAAAGTGATTGACTGTCAGTCATATCCAGGCCAACTGTGCCACCTTAGCATTTTTAGATGAGGATACTTTACCATATCTGCTGCATCTTCACCTCACTATCAGGATGTTTAACTTTGATGTTGATGAGTCAGACTGGTTTTAGCATAATACAACACCAAAAGCAGCGTGACACACCCCCTTTTAGTTCACCACAGATAGCTTTGGAAAATAGGGTGTTGTTCAAGTTCCATTACTCAATTCCAGCCAGAGCATCTTGCTACACCACCTACCCACCATCACTTGGGAAGGCTTTCATTATTGATGTTCATTCAGATTCCTTGAACGAAGGATGTGTGTATAAGCAGATGGAAAGGGTGCACGTTGCTGTCATCTTGGTTTACTGGCAATAAACATATTGAGTTGTTGGGAGACAGCCTATGTCTTCAAGGTCTTGCTTGTCAATAGAAAATGCTATTTGATCTTTATTCTTTCACTAGTAAACTGAGTAGTTGGTGACACAGGCACAAACACTAATTGTATATATAGCAGTTCTGAAGGCTTGTTGAAATAACAAATTCTGTATTGTGTTCTTTGCAGACAGTGGCAACTTGGAGATGATGGACTAATTTATTTGACTGAGATTCATTAGAATCTTAAGTTAATTTTGGAATTGGGCATTTAAATCCTTGCAGCTACCAGAAGTGTAGGCTGGTGTAGACTTGAAAAGTTAGGGGGAAGGAGGAAAGGGGGGAGCTAGGTCACTAACAAGATGGTGCACTGTGAGACTGGTACAGAAGCTCTGCTTCTGAAAGAGTAAGTTCTGTCAGATGAGGCTTAGTCTGAAAGTGTGTGAACTGAGTAGTTTTATTAGGCCTTGATGCAGATCCTGTAAATGGGTATGTCAGTGAATGTGTGCTGAAGAAAAAGTAGTTGACTCTCTCTTAAAAAAAAAAAAAGAGTAGGGAGAGAAAGAAATATCTTATATGAACCTGTTCAGCTTGGAGTTTTTAATCTCTGAGTTTCCATGCTTCTTGTTGACAGCTATAAGATGCTCTTTCATAAGCAAGCAGTCATTTTTGTTTGTCATGTGAAGAATAGACTTGATAGTAGGCTGCTTTATTGATTTTTTGCCATTGAAATGCAAGCTACAGTGTCGCTGAGGCTATTCAAAATGTTGCAGTCCTTATTCTTCTGGGTTTGTGGAAAAACTACATAGTTAAACACAGTCAGATAAATCTTCATGCAGTTTTGCTCAAAGTCAGGAGCCTGACTGGGAATTATGAATGCCAGTTTTGAGCATGGAACAGTACTTTCAAAATAGAAAATAATTTAGAATACCCACAATGCCTCTTGATCTGAAACCTGTGTGAACAGGTGGTGGTTCTCTGCTTTGTTTGAAGGTCGTGCTCTCAGATCAGTGTGCATGAAATGTGTGCTCAGTAGGTCAGAGATAGACAGCTCTCCCCCAAACAACCCTTCCTCTCTCCCTCTGGCACTTCAGCACAGGTCTAGAAAACTTGCACTGACTCTACTGGCCTGCAGATCAGATGCTGGTGTGATTTGAGGCACTTGGAGGAGGTGCATACAAAATACACAGCTGTCCAAGCAAGGCGAAACTGTCTCTCTCTAAAGCTTGTATTGCAAGAGGAGAAACACTAATCATTGCCATCAGTTTGACTTCTGTGGGGAAAGAAGCTGAATTGAGAACTGCTCATTGAGATGGGTTCTGTTTTGGGGAGGGAAAAAGGGAGGGAATGTGGTATTCATGATAGACTCAGTCAACACAGCACATGGCCCTGAGGAAACAGTGTTGATATCTTCACTCCTGTTCATGGGCAAACAAAACTTGAAACAGTTCTCCCATTCTGAATTCTGCCCCCTTTGAACTTCCACAGTATTCCCCCCACCTTTATTCAGTTTTAAAATTAATTTTTGATTCTCTGTCAGGCCCTTTCCTGTGTTGGGAGGGTCACGAAGGGAATTTATATATTTTTCACTGCTGCAGGAAGCTGCTGTTGTGCTTAAGTGCTTTCAAATAGGGTTTCCTGCAACCACAGAAGGGTTGTGCAAAGAGAGCAAGGGTGGGTGTGCCGTTGCCCTTCCTGCTACAAGACAGTTGCTCTTAACTTCCACATGAACTGAAATGAGTGGATGTTGTCAGTTTTCAAACAGAGTTAATTGTTGTGGCTAAAGGGACTATTGCTACATGAAGTGAACATACCATGTCTCTTTTGCGATTACTTTTTTCCTTTTTCATTTCTATTTTCTTCATGTAATGCCATCAACAGTTTTCATAAACTGATGCTGTATGCACAGAAAAGAAAAACATGAGTGCAAAGAAAAATTGGTAATTACGTTTGAAGTCAGGTATCTGGCTTGTACACCAGTTTCTTGCTAGAACTGAGAAGCAGACTCAGTACCAAAAATGTGGTTTAAATTTTTTTTTAAATTTTGTATTTTAGAAAGCCTAATTTGAAAAGTTCTTGGCAAGATGACAGGAGTTGGGGCAAATGAGATAAGAGGGGATCACTTTGTATCCTAATGCAGATTTGAATTCTTCAGTAATCATGCATTATGTATTGTTCACAGCCATTAACATTTTTTAATACTGTGTTTTTATTGCAGATACATTATGTTCCACCTCTGCCTGTGTGCATGCTTTGTCTGACTTTCTGTGGATTCCTGCAGCAAGTGGATGGCTTGTGACATGCTTATTTAAAGGGTTTCATCACTCCCATGTTTAATACAGAGATTTCTCAAGTGATAAAAAGGTAATTAACTGTTGGGGATTTATCTGTAGTGAGAGGATGCTCTCATTTTTGAACCTTTGAAGTTGGTACATTTGAACTGGTATGGCTAAAGACCCTGGCTCAGGAGGCTTCCCTTCAACAGCCACCTATTGCCTCAAATGCTCCCCGCCCCCATCAACCACCATAAGTTGAAAAACAATCTTCTGAAGGCTGTGAATGCTGCATATTACTAAATCATGAGAATTTTGTATGTCCTCCATGTTTAGTGAAATGTCTTCCATAAGTCATGATTTACCATCTTCATTAACCAGTTTCTTGATGGTTGACTTAAAAAGAACCATATGAATTACTGCAGCCCAGTGTGGCTGGTGAAAATAATTTTCAGGTGCATTGGAGGAACAAACATCAACATTGTATGTAAATTGTATGTAAACATTTTCTGTTGTAGATGCTGGTGATTATGGTTAAAGCAATATAGGGAATGATTAATCTTATCCTTCAGAAGCCATGTTTTAGAATATTATCTGGATTAGGAACATAAAATAATCCTGTTGAACCAAATGATTTGTTCATCAATACCAGAATCACATCTTTCAAAGCTAGTAGTTTTCGTTTCCGAAACATCATCTTTATATCTCAGATTTTGTTACCTATTCCTACTTCTTACATGGATAATTGGGTAGGCCATTTTTTTCATTGAGTCTTCATTATGTCAGACATCCACTTAAAGATGTGTATGGACTTTGTATAGGTTTTTTTGTCAAACAAATACCTTTGTGGTACCGAGTAACTTATCTACAGAAGTCCCATTCTGAATGTATTATATCCTTTCATACGGCTGTGAGAATTATTTACATTCTTTACAGAAACACAAAATTCTTCTGAATTACAGTATGATAACAAATATGTATAACCCAGAAAATTATACTCTGTGTGTTCTGCAAACATGTTATTGTCTCTCAGTATATTTAGTCTCAAAATGCTTAACTTCATCAGAAGGATAGGTTGTATTTTAAATATTCTGGATCAACAGCAGTTAATTTTTTTTGCCATGTTTAATGTTTCTGTTGTGCTAGTATGGTGGTCTCTGGATGGAGCAAAGCCGGGAAAACCAAGTGTGTCCAACTGGAGACTTGTCTGCTAAGATATACAGATGAAAACAATTTTTTTTTGCTTTTCACACCACCAGCAAGTGGTGACCTTGTGTTTCAGTTATTTTGCATCTGAGGCTCTGTCCATATAACTGCTTTAGTTACGTGTATAAGACAGAGGCCAAGAAAATGTGTTTTCTATTTTCAGTGAAGAAAGTGATGTAGAAATATTTCTTGGTTTCATCTATTTTGTCTGGACTTTGACTTAAAGACAAACTTGAAACTTGAAAATTATCTAATTTGAAGTCTTGACACAGTTTTACAAATAGTATCTCTTGAGATTTTTTCACATTGTCACGTGGAACCTTTGAAATTAGTGCAGCAAATAGAACGGAGTAGAGTATTCTGCTACAGTATTTACTTTGCATTTTTTACTGCATTTTATTGCTATTTCACATTCTTAGGTGTGATTAAGCAAGGTTCCCTTCTTGGTTTATTGAGTTTTTTTATACAAAAACAAAGAGGGAATGATGGGAGTTTTTTGAAGGGACAAATAATGTAAATACACAGACTTTATGAAGGAGAGGTAGGCACAAGCACGTGTGTTTAGTACCCTTGTGAAGCTGGCCAGGTTTTCAGTTAGGTTTACAAATTATATTTCCATTCAGTGTTGGATAGACATCATGTGCAGTGACCAAGATGAAAAGATCTGTCAGTTCAGGTGAAGGTTTGAATAAACAGAGGGTTAATATTGGAGAATTTTGGGAAAACTACTGTCGTAATTTAAGACAGCCTCCTGTGGAGATTACAGCTGTGGGTTAAAGCTGTGAATGTTTTATAAAAGCAAGTTGTAGAGCACAAACATTACATCTTGCATAATGTTGGCACAGGTAGTGAGAAATCTTTTAAATGTAATGTTTCTAGTAATGTGGTGGTTATTTTCTTCTAAAAAACAACAATTCCTTGTTAAGAGAGATGCTTTTTTTCTTCAGTTAAACAGGTACCTGTTACCTGTGCTACCTTTGGAGCCAGAAGCACATATCTTCTCATTTAAAGGTGGCTGGCTTTGTAAATGAGGCATAGGGAATCCATATATCCTCTACATAAGGGCCTAAGAAATGTAATGAATAACATTTGCATCTAGACATTCATTTTCATATATCTACGATACACTGGTTCTTTGTGTTGCTTAGTTTGGGAAGTAAAAGGATGCCTTTTTCACTTGGTGATGGTGTCTTTTTTCATTTCTCTTTCCACCAGAATTAGCATAATGGTAACACAGTTTTATCCTCTTCTATGTGTAATTGAATATTTTTGTCGTCTTGTAACTCATGAAGTTAATGTTTTCCTTATTTAAGGTGTTCAGCCTTTTTTCCTGCTGATATAACTGTTGTGATTTCCATAGCACACATCATCTTTAGCCCACATTAATAAATATTCATACACTCATCTTTTCTTAAGTAATTGCAGTTAGGAACAGAAAATTAAAAAAAACCCTAAAACATGCTCCAAATAGCTCTTTTATGACAAAGCAACATAGTTCAATACAAACAAAAACTTGAAAATAACGCATTAAGAATGTAACTCCCATACACCTTTGCAAAACAGTAAACATATTTTTAGCTTAAACAGTTACATTTTCAAGTACAGTATCTTTATTAACCATTCAATATCTTCAGCAGTGGCATACAGACAGACTCTTAGTGAGTTTGGGAATGACACCAAGCTGACTAGTGCAGCTGAAGTGATTGAGGCAAGGGACACCATCCAGAGGCATCTTGACAGACTTGAGGAGTGAGTCCAGGGGAACCTCATGGAAGTTCAACAAGACCAACTACACCTGGTCTTGTATTTGGGTTAGCACAGTCTCCAAGATCAGTACAGGCTGGAGGATGAATGGATTTGAGAGCAGCCCCGTAGATGAGGACTTGGGGATCCTGGTAGATGAAAAATAAGACATGAGCTGGCAATGTGCACTTGCACCCCAAAAAACCAATTTTATGATATAAAAAGAAGCATGGCCAGCAGGTCAAGGGGTATGATTCTCTTCTTCTCCTCTGCTGTGCTTTTGTGAGACCATGCTGGGAGTCCTGTGTCTGGCTCTGGGGCCCCTAGCACAGGAGAGACGTGGACCAGTTGGAGTGAGTCCAGAGAAGGGCCACAAAAACAGTCAGAGGGCTGGAGTGCCTCTTCCATGAGGAAAGACTTGAAACAGTTGGGGTCGTTGAGCTCAAAGAGGAGGTGTCATCAGGGGGACTTTATTGTGGCCCAAACCATTCTTTGATTCTAAAAAATCAAATCTTTATAATTGTCTTGTTTAGACCTATTTTCAGAATATGAAATGCAGAATTCCAGGTGGTAGCTACATGGAATCACTTTTAACAAAAGCAAGCTTTTAGACTGTGATCAAAGCCTTTGGCATAAGCATGGATTATACGGATTAAAATTATGATGGAGTCACAGAGAAGCAAAGACATTCTTCAACTGGCTTTTGGAATATGTTGTCTAATCTCACATTTTTAAACCTTTTTTTTTTTCATTATCAGATATACCTGTGGTTATTTATTGCATTATTAAAGTCTTCTTTTCTTTGATTACATTTATCAGAGAGGACTGTTATCTTGAGAGCACATTAAATTATTTTTCTGGAAGATAGTAATCTTGGAAGATCTCCCATTCATAGGTACAAACCAAATCTGTTAGATTCTCATCTCAGTTAGCACTTGTTTATTAAAGTGTCTACTTACAGTGAAAACTTAGCTTAAAGGTGCTGTTTCTATCCTTCTCTTCATAGTGCCAGTTTGTGACCCAACTAGTTATTTTATCTTCTAAAATAAGGTTCACATTGGGAATAAAATGGGTTGTACAGATGTCATTAAAGTGATTCTTTTGGCTTTCCAGTTTAATTAGCATGTTGCAGTTGGACAGATGAGCACATGCTGTCTAAAATCCAGTGAAAAGTGATAATCCTCTATCTGGACTTCCAGTTAATACTTTGTTTTATCCTGTAATACTGTCTGTTACTTTTCCCGTAGGGCGATGTAGTAAATCAAAGAGAAACTTAGCTTTTCATAAACCGCCTAAGCTATTCTCTTGTCTTCAAGTTTTAATGTTTTTTCAGTGTCAGAACAGTACTGTCACTAAATAGGAGTATTACAAATAAAACCAAGTACAGTTAGTCAAGAAGTATTTCTTACATTTCTTTCAGACAAATGCTCTGAACAGAACGAAAACGAACTATGGCTTGTCTTACAATGACAAATATGGAAAGTGCAGCAACATCTACTGTCCACCAGAATGGTGACATCCGTGGGAATAACAGTGCAGCCAAGCAGACAGAACCATTGCTTCAAGTGTACCTTTATCATTCTCCTGGGAAGACAGAAGGAGATTACCTTCAATTTTCAGCTGGAGAATATGTTGCAGAAGAAATTTGCGCTGTTGCATGTAAAGCCTGTGGTAAGTATATACCTAACAGTTGATCTAATGAAGCAGTGAAGTTCAGCTTCATACAAGAAAGTTTTTAACAATCCAGAGCTCATGAAAATGGTGGCATTTAGACTGAAATGCTAATTTCTCTGTTCTTTCAGAAGTAATTAGCACCAGACTGTAAAACTGTTCCCGTTAGAATGGTTGTGAAGCTGAATTGGGTGACTGCAGTATTTTTTCGGATAATTTAAGGGTATGCCATCCTTTAACTGAAAGTCTTCTTTCATTGAGCTGAGATACAGTGTGAATAGTTAAATCACAGCAGGAGCTATAAATGGCTTGAATTACTTCCTGATGCAGCCCTGCAAAACAGATTGGTCCTGGAAGTTACGCATATGTTGTATATTATACATGCTTAATCACTTTGCAGAAGGGAACCGTTCTATTAGATATAACATGACTGCTTGTGTGTGCGGTTAATGCTCTTCGTAATAGTTTAGGACATAAACTGTGTAAATAACATGGTGGTATATTTTAAATAAATAAATAAATAAATAAAAAGTTGATATCTAAGAATGCCTTGAATTGTTACATTTACCCAGAGTCTAGCATAAACCAGTGCTGAAATCTGTAGTAAATTATTTCAATCATGTATTTTGTGCATGCATCTTCCTTTCCTTGCAAAAGTACATTGAATTTTTTAATAAAACAAAGGAATTCCGATAATCTGTGGGTATGAAAGTGACCATCTTTTTGTTCCTCATGTATGCACACAGAGATATGTACACAGAGTCTCTCCATATGTTGCTTTGGGTTGTTAGTGTTACGAGGCTGGATTTGTCTTTTAGCTTTCCAAATGCTACATTTCAGGTGCATATGAATTTAAAAGAAGGCTTGTAATTCCAATTATGTGTTTAAGAAAAGACTGGATGTGTCACTCAGTGCCATGGTGTAGTTGACCAGGGTGGTGTTCAGTCATAGATTGGACTCGATGATCTCAAAGGTCTTTTCCAATCTAATTGATTCTGTGATTCTGTGAAATACATCTTTTCCAGTGGGTCACAATTATCAGGCTGCTGACACTGACTGTACTTTTCTTGTCTCCAAACGATCTTAGACTTCTGTGATTTTGTCTTTTGGTGGCTATACTGTTTTTAAATATAGTTGTAATGACTTTAGTTTTGGAAGGAATCTGTCATTTTTCCTGTGCTGGTAAGTTTTTTGCAGTTACTGAGCTCTGAGTTGATAATTTATTAGTATATGTTAATTTCACAAAGATTCTTTTGGGTTTAAGGCCCATTCTCCCTATAAGTTCTTTAAGTGTTTCAGAGTCTGGCTAAGATCTGGGTTCAGAGTGTTGCTTTTCGTGTAACAAGAGAGCTTTAGACAGATAAGCACACGTGATGAGTTCAGTAGAAACACTGCCTGGTATTCATTCTGGTAGAGCAGGAGGAAATTGGTGTTTGGAGGTTTGCAAAGCTTTGGCTTTGTGAGCTAATGACCTTGTAGGTTGGAGTTTGACAGATGGACCTGGGAGTTTTCTTGAAGCTAAGCTATCTTTTTGATGGTGGTCCCTTGTCATGGGCAGGGACACCTCCCACTAGACGAGATTGCTTGGAACTCCATCCAGTCTGGCCTTGAACACTTCCAGGGATGGGACATTGACAGCTTCTCTGGGCAACCTGTTCCAGTGCCTCACCATCCTCACAATAAAGAATTTCTTTCTGATATCTAATTTAAACCTACTCTGTTTGAAGCCACCAACCCTTGCCCTATCACTGCAGTTCCTGATGAAGAGTCCGTCTCCAGCTTCCCTGTAGGCCCCCTTCAGATACTGGAAGGTTGCTGTGGGGTCTCCATGCAACCTTCTCTTCTCCAGGCTGAACAGTCCCAGCTTTCTCAGCCTGTCTTTGCAGGGAAGGTGCTCCAGTCGTCTTACCAACTTTGTGGCCTCCTCTGGCCTTGCTTCAACAGTTCCATGTCCTTCTTACATTAGGGGCACCAGGGCTATTCCAGATGTGGTCTCATGAGATCAGAGTAGTGGTGAAGAATCATCTCCCTCGACCAGTCTTTAGGTCTTTTTTTTTGGTGAAGTTTAAATCGTTTTCTTTAGCTAGAATCTTGTGACTCTTATTCTTCTGGATAGTGCAGAATGCACTGTCCAGTTTCCTGGGAAAATGTGCAGCCCGTGTCATGTATGATATTCTTTTCATCCACATTACAAACATGCAAAATCAAATTCCTGCTAGTTTACAAATCCAGTTAGACTTGTTTCCTGTGGCATCAACTGAAGACTTCATGCTCTATTACTTGTTTTTTCAGACCTCACCAGCCATTCTCAAGACTTCTAGCTTTCTGGGATAGTTTCTGGTTTGGTAGGAGGGCTAGTACTCTAACTCCTATGTGTATCCTCTTATACTTGACTGTTTTAAACATAATTTTGTATGAACAGTACTCCTTATCAGGTTGTTTTGACAATTTTCTATTGTTTCAACTTTGTTCACCAGAGTTTCTAAAATATATCACTTATGGTTTATTCTTACTTGTATGAAGGAACTGTTTTATCATGTTAAGCCTTTATCCTTTCAGAGCTGAGGTAGACAAAGCCCTTTGAAAAGTGGCTTCTGCCTGGCAGATGCTAGGGCAGTACTGTACAACCTTTTTCTCAAAGGAATTTGTAACTTCTTTTCTTTCTGAATTAGTGGAAAAGGAAAAATGGCTTTAGGTTTTTGTTCTCTTTCATAACAGTTATTAGTGCTTAAATCATGCATCATTGCTTCTTTTTTTTTTGGTTTTTGGTTTTTTTGGTTTGGTTTGGTTTTTTTTCCTGGGAGGTTTTTGTAGTTGTATAGCAGAACACGGATGTCTCATACAGTCAAATAATGTTTATGTTGGCAAGACTCATCTTTCGGGAGTTAGCTATGAGTCAGAATACTTCATTAAGAAGGGAGTAATTCAGATAGTAAGCAAGACTGAAATATAACAAATTTGGAATTGTTAACTTTGTGATTTGAACAATTGATAGATCTTTTGATAGCAGAGCTGATTACATCCAAGTGTGACTGTTATTGGTGGCAAGCAAGACTGGATCTAGGCAAACATCAGCAGTCAGAGAGACTTTTGTTATGTCCTTCTCAAACAGTTCAAACAATTGAAGGTTTTCCAATCGCTGCTGACTTGACATTAAATCTGTTATGTCTGGTATGTATTGGCTAGAAAAACATTAGTCTGTCTTAAATATTATTCTGCCAGTTTGATAAATGCATGCAAGAGCTCAGCCTTTTTTAAAAAAAATTTATTTAAAAAACGTTTCCTGGTTTTGGAAAAATATAATAAATATAAAAATTTCTGTGGATTTGTATTTTGCATAAGGAAAACTGAACATAAAAGTGAATATCACATTTTCCAAACAGAAATGCAGAAATAAATAAGGTGTCTTGAAATGAAGTTTAAATTGGTATGTCAGTCATAGTTCGGTTCTTAAATGTTAGCTAATTAATTGCCAAATAAAATATTAGAAATGTCACACCAAGTTGAAGAAAAGGTATTGTTCTCAGCCTGAGGGGAAAAGTGGTATTAGAGGAACTAACTGGTGATGGAAATGAAATATGACAGAGAAATGGTTCTAGAGGTTGCAGAATCATTGTGTTAGATGTATCTTCTAAATTCAGAATCAGAGACTTGTTTTCTCAAATCATGATCTTAAACCATTTAATCTTCTCTATTCTCTGTCAAATAATCTTAAGTAGAATTTCTCTTTTAGGCTCTTTTTCATGTCTTTACAGTCAATTTATAAGACTGTCAAGCAGTGAAGGCCATTTGAACAGAAGGTGAAGTAATGATTCGAGAAAGCCACCAGAGTGGTGCAAGACAGTCATAATACAAACTTGATGTGATACTTTACAGAATAAATAAACATGACTGTGTACAGAAAAGCTGTAAACTTTTTTCGTAATTTTGCTTTCATTCAAATTCTAAATTATGAACAAATCTAGAAACCTGTTTAAAAATTAGCATGTGTAATTGAAAATAACATGAATTTTGTTATGGTATAGGTAAATCAGATACAGACTACTAGAAACATCTGAGGTCTGAATTTGAATCTTGAATGTGTTTCTTTGTATACAGAAAGTTAGTTGATTTGTATACTACATTAGTGTTACTATGCTATATCAGTAATTTTGCAATAAGATACTTCCCGATGTCTTTTAAGTAGATTTCAGAGTTTTTATCATTAGACAAAGTAATTAAAAAACATAAGCAGCTTTGGACTGTACACTGTAACTTACTGAAATACTAAATTATACAGAAGATGATTATTATATGTCAAAATAATTTTCTTTTAATATATAAACTAACAATTTGTTTATTTATTCTGCTGGCTGAGTAATATGAGTAAAAAATATGTGCATCACCTGTATGTGTAATCCAAATTTTTACAGGGTTGAAGTTAACAAATTGAAGATATTTTTAGGTAACTGAGTTTGTAAATCACGGTTCAAACAGTTACAGTTACAAGCTTGGCATTGTTTGTGTTAGGCAAATAAATTTGTGCCATGTTCTTGAAAATCTTAACAAAGTAGTAGCCAAGTATGCAGAGATAACCACTTTAAATATAACTAGAACACTTAAACAGCACACTGAAAAATGTTTTGCTAATGCAGGAACATAATATTGTGTAGCATCTTGCATTTCTGTCATGGCTTGTCCTCTCGTGTATGAGAACCCTAAATTTCTGTAGAATGTATCTGACTTTATCTACTTCTGGACAGGCTTTTGTTTTTATATCCACATCCTTTTCTGTTAGGATTGGTAAACTGTATAATCTTAACTTTCTAATGTAACTAGAATCCCAAGAGAGAACAAGTTTTGAAATCCTGACAAGGTTGCTGAGTTTTGGACAGCTAGCAGTTAACAAAAGACCTTGATTCTGTTGGGTTCTGTTCTGTTTGTGGGTTTTTTTAGATGTTGATATCCTGAAACTCCACCTAGGAACGTTATAATTCTCACCATCTGAGTTGCAAATAGGTTGGAAGTTCCATTGTACTTCCCTTGAAAAATGCTGATCTCTCTTGGAAAACCATAGAACAGCAGAGAATTTGAAATAGTGTTTTTACTTAGTTATAATTAAAAAGCATTTAATGTGACAAGTGCTGACAGTGTTTGCAGTCAATTAAATAATTTCAAGAGAGAGACTGCATTGCGTAATGTGATGATTTGTAGTACCTCTTTGCTTGTATGCTTCAGAAGAGATTCCTTGCTACTAACAAGGGAATTCTACACAGATTTTTCCTAACGTGCTGAATTTCCAGAATTGACATGACTCAGGATTCACATGGCTCAGAGTTATCATTGAGTATAACTGTTCACAGGGGGTTGGTTTTTTTGTTTGGTGGTTTTGTTTGGTTTGGGGTGTGTGTGTGTTTGTTTGCTTGTTTTTGTGAGGTGGTGGTGGTGTTTGGTTTTTGTTTGTTTGTCTTCCTTTAGGTGATAGCCTTTCCTGAAAATCCACACAGAGCATGCAGCCCCCTGCTGCTCCCCCGCTTGCTGGGGAATGAATTAATCAGAACTCTGGGCAGTTCTATTTTTCCAGGAAAAGAAATACAAGCTTTGATTGACTATTCAGAAAGCATTTTGTTGACGGGATAGTGACATTGAATGGGATGTTAAGGGTTTGGTAAGCCTCCAGTTTGTATGAATGATGAGTGCAAGATACTATTTTTATGTCAGAAAAGGCAAGCAAATTTCCATCTGGTATGTGCAAGGCTACATAAGTTTTAAATAGTTTACTTTCACTTGTGTGAGAACTAATGAATGTATTAGACTTTTTATGTAGAAAATTTGAGATTTTTAAAATTGTTTTTAATCATTCAACTAATTGCTTTAATCTTTTTATGTCTAATAACTTATATGCTTGAATTGAAAGTTTCATATGAGAGTATTTCTGTTGCAGACTGCATGGCTTTCACATTTCATGGTGGTGTCACATCTTGTTGTGATTTACACTTTCTGGTTTTTATTTTTTCTTAAAAGAGGGACATTAGCTTATAAAAACATACTGTATGGGAGAAGGGGTTCCTAATGCTAACGAAGGAGGAGATACAGAAAAACTGTATTTTCTTAGCTGCTTCAGGATAAATGAAGTAGTGAGACTTGTCTGGATGGGAAGCTCTAAAATCATAATGAGGAAAAGAAGAATCTACTTTTTTTTTTAGGGTTGAAACAGAAGTTTGAAGTATAAATTTATGCTGTGTTTTAGTCTTTCGCGATGTTACTTGACAGTCTGTATAGCATGACGAGGCTCCTTTCTTTAGCCTTATATGATAAACGAAGAAATTGTGAAGAGATCTTCTCATTGCAATAGTCCAGAAATTTTTTTGATAGCACTTGCTGGAGAAGCAAAGCAGAGAAAATTCTGATTAATTATAGCTAAGTCACTATCTTCTCTCCTAAATCATCACTAATTGAGTTGGTAGCATGGTTAATGCAGGGCAAAAATCCAGCGGAGGCTTTTCAGTACCTGTTGTGAATGGCTTTTATGATTTTACTTGTGGTGAAAAATACGTTTCTTGTAAGTTTTCACTGTTGTTGACATGTCTGGGCTTCAGCAGAAGACTTTTATTCCCCATGCCAGTTTTTCAGTTTTCGTTGTTTCTGCAGAAAACATTTAAGTGCTGCAGTTATGATCACTTGAAAAGTCCCTGCATTTAATAGAGGTGGTAAGAATTAAATGAAGAGAGAAGTTTCTGACCTCTTTGCTTTTGTCAGATTTTTGTGGACAATTTTCAAGACTCTAAAAAAAGGGATTTGCTCTGTTTTATAATTGGTTGAGCATTAAGTGTAGCAAAGCAAATGCGTAGTTCTCAAGGGGAAGGAATAAAAAAGTGAAACTCCTTTTCTTGAAAAATATGTATGATCTTTATGTCCTTGAACACTGGCAGTGAATGGTGCAAGTTACCATTCAGAACTATAAATGCCAAAGTATGAGGGATGGAAGAGTACACAGTTTACTCTTCATACAAAGGAAGACAGAGGAGGGAGGAGGGGTTAATATAAATATTTCCCATTTGTATGGGGAATACCACAGTCATGTCCTGTGCTTGGTTAAGGTTTCAGAATGGCGATGATACGATCTTGAAATATCTGTGGGGTTTTTTGAGAGGTGGTGTGGCATGGTGGTTGTGGTGTCTGTAGTACATTTGGTGAAATACAGCAGGTTAGCATTTGAATTTAGGAATATGATTTTGAAATGTTTTCTTGTTCAGTGTGCTTACATGGGATGGTTAGTAGTTTGGGTAGATGTATTAGTGAGACTAGGTAGGTCTCACTAGGTATATAGGTAAATATTCAGCATTGCCCCAAATGGTTTTTAGCATAGTGATTCTCACATGCATTGCACTGTAACTGATCTGAAATTGTTTGGGATACAGACACCACACAGCCTTAAAACTGCTAAGTTAGTAACTGCTAAGTTACTGCTTTATGGATGACTGACATGTAGTATAGTATAGTTCATCCCACTTCACACATCCAACGAGAACCATGTTTAGTTGCATGGGATATGTTTCCAACTCCATAAAAAATTTCTCAAAACTTGGATGGATCAAATATGTCTTATTGCGTCATAAATTTGCAACATTTAGAATTACAGCCAGTCTTTCAGTTACTAATCCTTTCAGGTTTTTTTTCTGTGGGGGTTTTGTTTTGTTTTGGTTTCGCTTTCATTGCGTTACATAATTCTTTTCCATTTCTCTAGTTTCCTGTAAGTCTATGACTCCTTTTCATAGAAAATCATTTAGGACCTCCAACTCTGGTATGTTTTGCAGAGCTTTGGTTTAAGAAAGTGTCAGATGATTAGCCTACAGATTTCAGCAGTTTAATCTTCACAACTGCAGAATAGAACTCTAGTTCTTATACCTCTTACTGGACCCCTATAGAGGCAAACCCTTTTTTGTATCAAATTTAATAAACTAGTTGTTGTTTAAGACTGAAATGTGTTGTGCTCCAAAAGGTTATGTGGTTTTATATGTGGAGCTGATTGGTTGTTTCTTCCAATTGTCTTACATGCAGTTTAGATGTGATGAAAGAAATGTGGGGTCTGCCCCCTTCAGTAATTATCTAGATGTTGTTTAGACCAGAAAGAAATAAAGGATTTTTTTTTTGTCCTGGTTTCTTGTGAGAATTTCAATTACTTCATTCTAAGTCTTTGAGCAAGGGTGTGGTACTTTGCCTTTTCGCAAAATTCTTTTGGTTCTTAGGGTCATTGTAAGTTACTTCTATTGTCTTTACTTGGGTTTTTTTTTTCTTTTTTTTTGCCTTCTTACCCCAAAGCATGTTGCTTTAATGTAAAGTTTTCTTTAGATATGACCTACTGTGACTTTGACATTGTAATTTTTCATCCTGCTCTCTGGCCTTTAGACCTGTGTCTCTTCCTGTCTTTAATTCTAAAGACAGAGTATATGTCAGTACTTGTAGTTCATCCTTTTGTGCTGTCAGTTTTCAGACGCTTAACCCGTGTTCCAAATCTAACGGTGGCATCACATGGATGCATAACACTGCAGCACAGTACAGTGCTGTGTCGTATATTACGCTGTGTTTCAGCTGGGAGCCTCAAAGCCAGATTAAAATTCTGGTGCTGCTGAAGAGTTGATGCTCAGATGATTTCTGTAGTTTCTGATTAAGTAGGATTGCTTGTCAATTATCAGTAGCATAATTCAGAGTTGTTGAGGGAAAAAAATATTTTCCAGTCCTGTTTTATTTTAATAATATATGTTTGTGTTTGTTCTAAACTGAGTTGCTAAAATGGAAATGGCCGGTGGTTGTCCTAGTCATTATAACTTTGTGTTGCTTTACTTCTAATTTTTAATCAGTCTAAAGTCTTAAAATCAGTGCTCAAATCAGATTATCTGATTTTGAAAGACAAGGAAAAGAATCTACTGTTGTAAGCTGTTTCTAAACTGAGAGGCTAAGAAGACATTTTATTAAATGCCATACAGAGAAAATCTTGTAATCTAACAGTAAGGTATAGGACAACAGGTGAACAGAGTCTTCAGTCAGAAAACATAAAGGAAGGACGACAAATTAAACTAGCAAAGCAGCCTGCAGGGTATGGGATCATGATTGCAGTGTTGTTGGCAATATTGATACCTGTTGCTGATAGCAGTAGAGCGCTGTGGCAATCTGCTACTTTTAACCCACAGTATGTTTTTAATACTTTGTGAAAGCGCTTTCCTATAGATGTTTGCTTCTCTGTTCTTCATGTAGGTATCATGCCAGTGTATCATAACATGTTTGCACTCATGAGTGAAACAGACAGAATGTGGTATCCCCCAAATCACATCTTCCATGTAGATGAAACAACCAGACTCATCTTAATTTACCGGATAAGGTAATAATCTAAATAAAATGTTACACACTTTTCATGGTAAAACAAAACTGTGTGAGAAAACACAACCAATATGGTATTTAGTTGAACTGTAGTTTCTGATAGAAGTTATGAACAGATTGCTGGTGCTTTCTGGGAAACAGGGAGCTAAAAGAGTCAAAAATATTGGAGTGATTTGAATTATGTACTTTATTAATTTTCTCTATCCCATATGTTTACCACTGTCAGATTGAGAAAACAAACAATAAAAATATAGTAGAAGTAAAAACAATACCTTTCTTAATAATGATACATCTCATCTGCTCTGTGCTTGCCTGTTTGAAATAAGTGGCATTTCTGAAATGCACAGTAATTATCCTGTGTAGTCAGGCATGTTTCTGCAATACAAGCATTTTTCCCTAACCTTATATTTGAATGTGGACAACTAAAACTGTAGTCACAGTTTTCCTTTTGTAAATTACTTAGTTTATTTACGTTGTATAATTTGGCCTGAGTGTTTCTTTAGGAACTGTTTCAAAAGAACCTGGAAGACACTAATAAAATTCTCTGTGTTCTGATTAGTGAAGATAACTTAGCAAAGGTTCTCGTTCCTATTAGTACAGTTTATCACCCTGCTTAAATACCGTAGTACTTTAATAAAACACCGAGAACTGGCTCTGAAGGCTTCGTTGACTAACTGGGGTTTCATAGGGGTCCTCCAGACCAGCCAGCACTAGTTACATGTATATGAGAGCAGTAATGTCTAATGCTGGTAACTAAAATGTCTGTTTATTGATGTTTGCTTAAATTCATTTCCTACCAGGTTTTATTTTCCCCACTGGTATTGCAGTGGCAGCAACAGAGCATACCGGTATGGCATTCTTCGTGGTGCAGAAAGCCCTGTCCTTGATGATCTTGTCATGTCTTACCTATTTGCACAGGTATGATTTGCTCACTTATTTTTAAATGCAGATTGGTAAAGGTTATTAGTATTTATTCCCTTTCCATCTTTTCCTAGTAACTCTGTAGGCTCTTGAAAGGTTGAAGTCCTCTTAAGCTGGAAATTAAATTCCATGTCCTATTGTGTATTGGAGAGATGAAGTTCAAAACAGTGCTTCTAAGCATGATAGCAGCTGGTATTCCTTATGCATAAGTATATCTTTTTGTGGATGAAGTAGGTCATTCAGTTTTTAAAAAACCAAGCCAGTAAAACCCTCCAAACAAACCAAACATAAACAGTCAGACAACACAACAACAACTCCCCTCAACAACTGCACCCCAAATCCTTCTTTTTGATAAGCAGCTGTGCTACAGTTTTCATTTGTTTTCTTGCATTCTTTCTCAGTGGCGAGCTGATTTTTTGGATGGATGGGTACAGATGCCTGTTACTCACGAAACACAAGAAGAATGCCTTGGAATGGCTGTTCTAGATATGATGAGAGTGGCCAAAGAAAAGGACCAAACCCCAATGGCCATTTACAATTCAGTCAGGTGATTCCATCATTTGTAACTGTTTCGTATCTATCTGATGCCTAAACGTTGTATTTTTTCACATTAGTATCTGGGAGGAGGCGTTCAGCTGTTGGCAGTTGATGTATTCTAATGGTTACATAAATTTATCTATTGTGTAAACTAGAAATTAAGAGAAAATTTGTGTCATGATGGCCATTCATGATTTGGAGACATGGATTTGACTCTGTTAATGAAAGGTAAAGGCAGCAGCTTCGTATGTGAGAAAATATGTATGCAATAATTTGAGGTGAGACACCTTCTGGATGTCATCAGATCCAACCCCTTGTTCCTGTCAGGGCCGACTTCGAAGTTAGATGAAGTGACTCAGGGCCTCATCCAGTCAAGTTCTGAAAGTGTCCAGATGTAGAGATACCCCTGTACCTCTGTGCATGACCACGGTCATCATGAAAGATTTTCTCTGTACCTGCTCAGTCTCCTCTGTGATACTGATAATCCTCTCTTGTCCTTTCACATTATTAGAAGACAAATAGTAGAACACCCTACTTGGCCTTCTTTTCTCCAGGCTGAACAAATCAAGCTCCCATATGCCTCTTCTGTCATGTCATGTGCTCCAGGCACTTAACCATCTTGGGCAGATCTCTGCTAAAGAGATTCTGTCCCTGCTTGGTACTTGGTTGATGTTTGTCTTTTAATGAAACCTAGCAGGAGAAGTTAGAAACAGAATGAGGCCAGCTGGTCGAGGGTGATATCTGCAGCTATTTCGCCTCTTCATACTGACTATGGACTTCACACTGTGATATAGGAACTTCAGTGAGAACCAACCAGAGTGTTGTGTTCTACCACCTGTATTTTCAGCCAGGAAATCTGTCCTTTATCCATGTAGTTGCTGTGCAGTATCCTCTTCACAACTTCTACACCAAACAAAGCAATTGTGTAACTTCTGCTGCCTTACCTCAGAACTTCACTAATGAAAGAACACACATCTTTGAATTTATGGAAAATGCATTATGTTATATATGTTGCAATTGCGGGGAAAAATGGAAAATGGAAGAGGACAGGGAGCTCTATTTGAAAGAACATTAAAGATCTAAGAGAGGATATTTGTTATCCTACAGTTGAAAAAATAACATTACATTTAGAGGAAAAGGTGTTTTCAGTATTGACTTGTTTAACACAGAACTAATTAATTATCTTTGCTGGATTTAATGGATAAAATTAGTAGCCTTTTTTTCTGGTTATGTATTCACAGCTACAAAATGTTTTTACCTAAGTGTGTGCGAGCAAAAATCCAAGACTACCACATTTTGACACGAAAAAGAATAAGGTACAGGTTCCGCAAATTTATACAACAGTTTGGCCAATGCAAAGCCACTGCCAGAAACTTGAAACTTAAATATCTCATAAATCTGGAAACCCTGCAGCCTGCCTTCTATTCAGAGGTTTTTGAAGTAAAAGAACCTGGTGGAGGTCCTTCTGGAGAGGAAAGTTTTGCAACCGTTGTAATAACTGGAAATGGTGGAATTCAGTGTTCAAGGGGAAAACTTAAAGACTGTGAGACACTTGGAGAGCAGGTAATTTTTAAAAATTATTTTAATAACTGTGCAGTTTGTTACAGAACAGAGCAATAAGCTTATTTTAGAAGTTCTGATTTACCTCAAGCAAATTTGGTAGGCAAATTTTACTTCATGATAATGATACAATTTCCACATGGTTGAGGATCACAGAAATACATTGACTTAAACAGTGCAAGATTTTAAAATTAGTTTTTATTGAAGTACTAGAAGAAAGTTGTTGTAATACTTCTCTGCTTGATGTATAAAAAATGTGGAAATGTAATGACCGTGGCCCCGGGTGTAGGTAAAATGCAGAAATTCCCTGAATTCTCTTTGGAAACAGGCACCTAAAGACTCCAAACAACAGGTAAATTTCCCTATACCTCTTTCCTGCTGCAGTTAGACGCCTACCAGTGTCTCAGTTAGCAAATTTAAAGTGACATCTCTCTGACTGCAGAGTCCATATAGTCTTTGTTCAGGAATTAGGTGCTAAATGGTTCCTATTGGACTAGTAATGGTTCCTAATGCCTAGTAATCACGTACTGCTGCATTTTTATTTATTGGTAGTATTTTGTGTGTGCGTGACTTCTCATCACAAGTGTTCATTATGTTGAGTTTACCAAAACCTGATAGAAACTGAAAGCAGTATACATTGAGAGTGTGGGAATTTTCCAAAGGTAAAAGTAAAGGCAAAGTGGAGCATGTGTGAGTTTTTCAAAATAATCATATGTTTTTGGTACTTTTGATTCATAATATATAGCAGACAAGACCAAACTACAAAAGGTTGTATTTTTACGATGTGTTGTAATAATTTGTAAAAATGCTACTTATTAGTGGGTTTTTTCAATACTTAGCGAAAAGTAAGTCCGATTACATGCCCATATTTTTTAAAGTGTGGTGTTCTTAGAATATTTGTGGACTGACAGTGACCTCATTCATAGTTGTTATATATCAGCCCTCTGCCTTCCCTAATTTTCCTGTAAGTGCCAGTTGCTCTGGCAGGAGCTATCATAAATGTCAGATTTTGCAATTTCCGGTTTTAGGTGTGCAAAATTTAGGCATACTATGCTGTTTGGGCTTGGCAGCCAAGTCTTTAGTAAGAGTAGTGTTTGAAGGAATAATATTTTTTACTAAAGATTCCCAAATTATTTTTTCATAATTAAAAATATTACCATTCCGTTATTGACAGATACTGCATGTATTTTCACTGGTAAAGAAACTATTTATAAAGCTGGTTTTGAAAACTGAATTAATTAATATGGCTGCTTGTAAATATGATGATAACTTGTTTCAGTAAACTTTACTGATGAACTGTCATTCAGATACTGAATTGAAAAGTAATTTTTATTTATTTGTATGTAATGACATATGTGGAATAGATTGTGAAGATATTTGTTTTGCAAGTTCACTTTTTCAACAACCAGATGAACAAGTAGATAGGACTGAGAGGACAACCTTTTCTGACACTTTTTCTTCATTCATACTACAGATTTTGCAGCTTGTATGACTCTGAATGGAGTAATGACATTTTGTATTGTTAACAGGCTTTCTAAACCTTTTTAATCAGGATGCCAATAATAAGCTCACAAAAAAAAGCCCTGTTAAAAAACTAAACAAAATGTTCCACTGTTCACAAAATACTACAGAGCGAAGAAATATCTACAGTTAAAAAACCGAAACTCGTATGTAGATATTAATGTTTACAGTTCCTGGATCTCTGTCTGTTTTTTAATTTATGTTCCTAGTGATGATTCCATAAAGAAAAAAATCCTTTATTTGCATGTAATGGCATGTTTAAGGTTTATAATCCTCTTTGTTGCTAGCTTACGAATTCAGTTGTAGGAGTTCCAATGCTGCAAATAGGTGAGGCTTTTTAATTGCCATTTATGTTATTACTGAAATTATGTAATATTTGTTGCAGGATTTACAAACATACTGTGATTTTCCTGATATCATTGATGTCAGCATTAAACAAGCTAGCCAAGAAGGCTCCAGTGAGAGAAGAATTGTCACCATTCACAAACAAGACAGCAAGAATCTGGTCTGTTTACTTTGGTTGCTGTTCTTTCAAATAGATGCTGCTTTGAGCAGGCTGTGTGATTGTTGTATGCGTAGTATTGTATAATCCATGACCATGTTAATTAAGCATGAGATAAAACTAAACACCTATCAGCAGTGTAAGTGGTGTATCAGAACAATAAAGGTCTTCTACATTCAAAGCTGTGTGCTTGGAATGAAATAGAAGTAGACATTTATATCTGAGGAAAATTTCTGGTACACAGATTGGTTCTTTTGTTTATTAGTCTTAAACCTGAGTCCATGGTTTCAGTTCTCAAGTGTGCTGTTTCCATGGTGTCCTGATAAGCTGTCTGCTAGAGACCAACACATTGAAAAAGGCTTCAAAATACTCTGAAGCAATGATGATACAAAATAAGTATCAGGACAAAATTAATGTCACTGCTTTTACTGTTTACAATTCTTGGAAGAAGATCTTTCAGAAAGTATTTTATACACAAATGTAAGAAGTTTTTTGCTTGAACTCCAGCCTTGCATTTGAGTCAAGTTTTCTGGCAGGTGTAACTGTCACAGAGTTGTGGGGTGGGCTGACCCTGGCTGAGCACCAGGTGCCCACCAAATCTGCTCTAATCACTCCCCTCTTCAGCTGAACGTGGAAGAGAAAATAGAATGAAAGGCTTGTGGATTGAGATAAGGATCTGTCCTTATCAGGATGTGTCCTTAAGGATCACTCACTAGTTACTGTCATGGACAAAACAGAATTGACTCAGGGAAATTAATTGAATTTGTTGCCAATCAATTCAGAGTAGGGTAATGAGAGTAAAAAAATCTTAAAAACGTTTTCCCACCAGCTTACCCTTCCTCGTGGGCCAGCTTTATTCCTGATTCTCTACTTCCTTCCCCTCAGCAGTGCAGAGGATTGGGAATGGGAGGTATGATCAGTTCATCACATGTTGTCTTTACCTCTCAATCCTCCTCACACTCATCTACTGCTCCAGCAAGGGATCCCTCCCGTGGGAGACAGTCCTCCGTGAACTTCTCCAGTGTGAATCGTTTCCACAGGCTGCAGTTCTTCATGAACTGCTCCCGTATTGGTCCCTTCTGCGAGGTGCAGTTCTCCAGGAACAGACTGCTCCACAGGTCCATAGTGGCCCATGGGGCCTCAAGTCCTACCAACAAGTATATTTCAGTGTAGGCTTCCCATGGGGTCACAACCTCCTTGAGTCACATCCCCCTTCTGCTATATGAGGTTCTTCCCAGGCTGCAAGTAGATCTCTGCTCCACCATGGACCTCCATGGGCTGCAGAGGCATAGTTGCCTGACCATGGTCTGCATCATGGGCTGTAGTTGTTTCCAGGTCCTCTTAAAAAGGAGTTTGAAGGCTCCAAATTCTTGACAGTTACTCAAAAACACCAGCTTTTTTTCTTGCTCTCTAGCAAAGAAACAGCCAAGTAATTGTGTTCAGCTGCTAGGCGTGTTTCCAGTGTCATAGGCAAACATATACTAAAGCCTGTTCTGTTGGGTTACGCTAGTGAATGAAATCTAGAGTGACTCAGAAAATGCTTCCTCTATTTTTGTTTTATTTGCAGCAATAAGTATGTTGTTGCAGATGGATTTAATTTTGTCCTGCTTTTATCTGTTCTGCATACTGTGCATAAGACCTTTTTCACAGCCATTTTCCTTTGACCACATTATTTTTCTCCCTGCTTATATCCAGTGCACCTGTCTTCGTAGTAGTAAAAGCTTATCTTCTATCTATGATCCAGCTCAGGGTGCCAGTTTGTGCTGACTAGTAGTTAAGTTTTCAGGCAGGTAATTTCCTAGAGATTTTTCTTTTCTACTTGAAGGCAGACATATGAATCTTTGGTAAGTGAAGGCTTTCCTTTAGGAAAAAGAACAACGCTATTGGCAGTGCAGTAGGTGTCTGCATGCTGAGTTGCATCTACTCGTTTTTCCTTTCAAATGCTCTTTCATATTGGCATTCCTCTGCTGTTTCATATATTTAGAGTAAGGGCTTTTTTATGGCAGATTTCATAGAATCGTGGAATGGTTGGAGTTGGGAGGGACTTTAAAGATCGTCTGATTCCAACACCTCTGCCGTGGGTCGGGATACAGTCCATTAGAGCAGATTGACTGAAAAGCCTGTTCAGGGATAAGGCATCCACAACTTCTCTGTTTGGTTTGGTTTGGGTTTGATTTTGAACACTGAACATTGCTATCAAGTTTTGAATGATTAACAAGAAGGTAGAAAATACTAACATCAGTTAAAAACTGCTTTTGTTCATGTTTTTAGTGTGCGCATATATTCATATCTTTTATAGCATTATCATATCCAGGAATTTTCTGTTGCCTTTTAAAAATTGAAATTCTCTCTCTCCCCACACCCCGTTGTTCTCTGGCAATTGAACAGGAGGCTGAATTTCAGTCATTAAGAGAAGCTCTCTCCTTTGTATCATTAATTGATGGATATTACAGATTAACAGCGGATGCCCATCATTATCTCTGTAAAGAAGTAGCACCACCATCAGTCCTTGAAAATATCCAAAGCAACTGTCATGGACCAATTTTGTAAGTTTTTTTTTTAGTAATATAACAATGTGATATTATTTTTTGAAGATGAGCTTTAGTTGTCTGTGAGCTGTGGTAGGCATCTTAAAATGTTTTTTTTTATTGCACTTACGTAACATAAAATGCTTTCTATTTTTCGTCTTATTTTTCACTTTGTAAAATACAGTGTCTTCTTGACATGTTATAAAAGTTAAGTGGAAAGATCATTCCTTGATACGGATAGAAATAGTCAGTTAGCAAGACCTGTTTAAGAGGAGATTCGTTCTTGTTATAACGAGTGTTGTTTTATTTCAGCTCTTCTTTCTTGTTAGCCCTTTTCCTAGGTAAACCCACCTTTTTCACCCACACAAAATGTTTTGCTGATTTTAGCTGATATGTTCAGCAATTTTATTATAGCTTCTTGCATAATGCATGTTGAAAACCATATCACAAGCTGTGGAGAATATACTTTTTTTAGCCGCTAACATTTCTCATTTAATAAATAATTGTGATGGTTCAGTATTAAAAATTTTTAATGTACTGCTCTTTACATAAGCAACCACCCTATATATTGGAAAATAAAGGACAAATATATTAACTTAAAGAAAGCTGTACAAAATTGAAAGTTTGAATTGTTGTTATATTTGATATCTGTTAATATTGCACATTACTCAACCTCTGATATTCCTGAATTTTGAAATTATGCAATATTAAACATTTTCTTTTTACTGTAGCATGGACTTTGCTATCAGTAAACTGAAGAAAGCGGGTAATCAGACTGGTTTCTACGTCCTTCGCTGCAGTCCTAAAGATTTTAAAAAATACTTCCTTACCTTTGCTGTAGAGGTTTGTATTCTGTCTTAGTGCCTACTGAATCTTTGTTGTGATATAACAGTGAGCGTCAGATGTTCAGTAAATGATTCTGAATTTCCCTCCAGAATGTTTGTCTGATGTCTAAATTCTGTAGCTACTTTTGTCAGACTGGTCAACTTTCAGGGTCTTGTGAAAAACATCAGAGTTGGTATAGAATTGCTAATGCACGTAGCACATGCCTAGGAGACCAAGACAGGCCAGGGGAAGAGAGCTTAGAGTTATGGAGATAGTGGCGTGGATCGTTGGACTGTGGTAAAAATTTGGGAGATGGAGCAGTTTGAAGGATTTTGTATTTTTTTTAAAGTTCGGAGGTTTTTAGTTGATTTTTTTCCCTGGATTTTCGACACACCTACTCCCCTCTCACAAGTGGGGCTTCATTAGATTGAGTGTACAGCCTTTTATGATCTGGGAGTGTCTCCTTCACGGGTTCCTCTGGGTCTGGGTCCTTTCCCCATCCCCAGTGCTGGGCCAGCCAAATTAATTGGCAGCTGTTACATCAACACAAATCTCCTGGGTGTATCTGGTGTTAGCTAGAGAGAAAGCCACTCTGGAAATCCATATGGTTCTCACACAGCC
This sequence comes from Rhagologus leucostigma, assembly GCA_013397725.1. NCBI lineage: Eukaryota > Metazoa > Chordata > Aves > Passeriformes > Rhagologus > Rhagologus leucostigma. The sequence goes on from VZTD01006084.1 coordinate 110,558, forward strand.
AGAGAACCAGATGTACCTCTTCTCTGTGACATTCCAGCTAGTGCTGCAATATAGTGCTTTAATATTGCTGTTAAATAATTGCATGGTCTTGTTTCAAGAATGGGTTTTTCTTTAAATACATAAGCAAAGCTACCTTTGTGTTTTTAGTTAGGAAAGGTAATACATGAATTTTCCTGCTGATGTACAGCAAGCTAGCAAGTTTGCTAATATTGTCAGAGATAGGTACGTCTCTGAAAATGACCAAGTAATGCTGATGTGTGAATGGAGAAATGTTATGTCCAGTCAATGAAGCATGTTTGATAGGGAATTTTGTAGACGAAGAAACAGTTCCTGAACAAGCTTAGAGAGGCAAGCTGAGAGTCAAGCTTGTGAGAGAAGACTACCACTGCCCTTAAGTGACTTCGCCACAACTTTTTTTTTTCCTTTTTCTGAGTCTTGTGCAAGTCATTGGAAGGCTTTTTATATTCAGAATTTGCTGGAACATGTCCTGCAGTATTGAGGTACAGGACCACAAAAGCACTATTAAGAGCTCATCTTGTTTAAAAATGCTTAATGGTGTCTTTTCAAGACTCATAGTAAAAATAATTCAGTGCATGTTGAAAGTCTGTATTAGGAGGTCGTTTCTTAGAACTGTACTGGAGATGACAGGAAAGCAGAACTACAGCTGAGATCTCCAAATGCCTGCCAAACAAACATGGAGTATGAGCATTAGGGCTATTGCTTCCAACAAATTGTGTTTTGATGTAACCCCATGTCAGGGTGAATAAGGTTTCATTAATAGCTCTGAAGGATTTTTCCTAGGATCCATTATCTGTTTTCTCAGCTCCATCTTTTCTGATTTCATTAGCATTTGTTTTTCTCTAGCATCAACATGCTAGTTCCAGTGATGGGAGTAGGGTCATGTTTTCTCAGAATCCATATTACATAGTGAGAACAAAATAACAAATTATGATCATATTTTCCTGAAGCATCCTTTCATTAATTAGTAGAGTGCTATACATTTAAATAAGCTTTCAAATATTAAATATTAATCAATTTCATTTTAAATGGAAAATTTTCTGCAGCGTGACAGTATTACAGATTATAAGCACTGCTTAATTACGAAGAATGAGAATGGAGAATATAATCTTAGTGGAACCAAGAGAAGTTTTAGTAATCTTAAGGATCTCTTGACCTGTTACCAGACAGAAACTGTCCGTTCAGACAGCATAATTTTCCAGTTCATCAAATGCTGTCCTCCAAAACCAAAAGGTAAGAGAAAGATTATTTCTAAGCAGAAAGTTTTCTAGCTTCCAGATTAAAGACTTAAAAATAAGTTAGTGCTAAATGACTCTCAGGTAGATACATGATACGAAACTGAGAGGAACTGTTGATACCCTTGAAGGCAGGCAGGCCCTTTAAAGAGACCTCAGCAAATTAGAGGATGGGGCAATCACCAGCTGAATGAAGCTTTACATGGAGAAGTGTCAGATTCCGTGTTTGGGATGGGGCAGCCCTGGATGTGTGTACAGGCTAGGGAGTGAGATGCTGGAGAGCAGCGCCATGAAAAGGGACCTGGTGTTCCTGGTCAATGGTAAGTCAGCAGTGCCCTGGCAGCCAGGAGGGCCAGCCGTGTCCTGGAATGTATCAGGCACAGCATCACCAGCCGGGCAAGGGAGGGGATTGTCCCGCTCTGCTCTGCACTGGGGCAGCCTCACCTCGAGTGCTGGAGCAGTTTTGGGTGCCACAGGATAAGAGAGATATAAAGCTATTGGAGAGTGTCCAAAGGAGGGCCACGAGGAGGGTGAAGGGCCTTGAGGGAAAGCCTGCGAGGAGCAGCTGAGGTCACTTGGTCTGTTCAGCCTGGAGGAGACTGAGGGGAGACCTCATTGCAGTTACAACTTCCTTGTGAGGGGAAGAGCAGGGGCAGGCACTGATCTCTTCTCTGTGGTGACAGTTACAGGACCCAAGGGAATGGCCTGAAGTTGCATCAGGGGAGGTTTAGGTTGGATATTAGAAGAAGGTTCTTCACCCAGAGGCTGGCTGGGCACTGGAACAGGCTTCCCAGGGCAGTGGTCACAGCACCAGCCAGTGTTCTGAACACCAGAGTTCAGAAAGTGTTGGACAATGCTCTCAGGCACGTGGTGTGACTCTTGGGGATGGTCTTGTGCAGGGCCAGGAGTTGGACTTGAGAATCCTTACGAGGCCCTTCCAACCCAGAATATTCTGTATTTCTGTGATATATTTGTGTGGGTTTTTTTAAATTTCACTGACCTATTCATTCATCTTCTTAGTCATAGTTTTCAATTCCAGTGTCTGCCAAATTTTAGTTTGGTGTAAGATAGTCTTCCAGAAGTAATCATGGTAGCCAGTTTCACGATTAGAAGCAAAACTGGTTTTTTAATTGCAGTGGATTGTGCGCAGCAGCGTTTCTTCTTCCATCAAGTGTTTTCATGTGTTGAGAAGGAAAACGGATTATTTATCACAGAGAATACTTCCATAGGCAATGGAACCAACAATGTCAGTGAATTTCTATCATTGTTGATCTTAGCTGCATTATGCCAAGTTTGCAGTGCGGTTTCAGCTTCTTTTTAACACTGGAAAAATACACATGGAATATAGCTCCTGCCTGAGGAGTGGATTTTTCTGGAATATGCGTTTAATTCTTTTGCCTACCTTTGATATTCGTATCTATCTCCTTTATGAAATCTTTAAACGACTGCCCTTCTAAGTAGTACTACTTACAATTAATTAATTAGTCCTACTTACAATTAATTAATTAATTAGTCTTTGTCTCTATCAGTCCCTATTTAAACAAAAACTTATCAGAACAGACTATTTGATAAAACTTTTACTTCTCTCAAATTTGAGTGAAAATAGACAATGGATTCAAAACCTTAGAAAAGATGTAACAAGTAAGTATGTATGCACATTATAGAGAATAATTTTGTAACATTATTCCATTGAAACAAAAAATTTATATGCATCAAAATGATAAATTATTGAATAAATATAATCGTGGATGTGAGCAGATACCCACAAAGATATACTTTTCAGATTTAATTTTAGTATCAGACCTGCTCTACTTTGTAATATAAAATAAGGTAATTTACATCCCCTTTTCTATCCCCAGTTGTTATTACAAATACTGCAGCAGTTAAAATGTGAAAGGAGGTAGGAATGTCTTCAGAATGTTTGTCAGAAGTAGGAATACTTGAAAAACATAAAACTCATGAGTGAACCTAAAAGCTTTGGCTGATTAGAAAATACCAGACTTTGATTTAAATTAAATCATGTGTGGCTTTTTAAATAAACTGATCTCAATGTGATACCTTGTTTGTGTTGAATTAGCAGCCCCTCCTTAATAATCCTTCTGACATGATACTGGTTTAGTTTTGTGTTTTACAAATTTACTTTGGTTTTCCTTTCCCTCTTTCTTCTCCCAGATAAATCAAATCTCCTAGTCTTCAGAAGCAATAGTGTTTCTGATGTACCTTCATCACCTACGCTACAGAGACACAATAATGTCAATCAGATGGTCTTTCACAAAATCCGTAATGAGGACTTGATATTCGTAAGTCCATTAGCTGCTTTTTCTGCTGCAGATGTCGGGTTTAATACGCACCTCAGTGTGTATTTGAAAGAATCTTACCTAGGCTAGGAGATTTTGCTGTAATCTTTCCTTAGAGTTGTGGAAAAAAATTTGCTTTATTTTCCAGTAATGCAAATAATTACTTTTTTATAATTAAGAGGCATCCTTTTGACTGCAATAGCAGTTGTTTGCTTCTAGAGATGTCTAAATACAGATTTAATGGAATTGCTTCCTCTCTAGTTCTTGCAGCAAGTTATTTTCTGAGATCCTTGAGTAGTCAATAAAAAACAAGCAAAAATTTAAGATGTTTCTGATCCAGTTGCTTCCTTTCCCTCTCAGCTGAACTCTACAGCCAGCACACCTCTAAAGATTTGCATATGCTTATGCTGGGTATTTTTTTTTTAAGATATCTTTTAAAACAGGCAGATATTTTTGATTATTTTCTATCTGTATCCTTCCTTCCTTTAGGAGGAGAGTCTTGGACAGGGCACATTTACTAAGATTTTCAAAGGTGTAAGGAAAGAAGTGGGAGATTATGGCCAGCTCCATCAAACTGAAGTTCTTTTAAAGGTGCTGGATAAAGTGCACAGAAACTACTCTGAGGTTGGTGTGATTGTTGGCTGCTATATGACATTTGTCCATACTATGTTGAGCATTACTTTTCTTCTTTTCTTGAGCATTACCCATTTACTTAATAACTGAATATATGTTATATGATAGAGGGTTGTGGTTGAACCAAGCTCATGCTTGGACTTGTGACACTGGGAGTACGGATTTGAGACTGGCTTTGGGCAGTACACCTATGTACTTTAGTTCCCCTGTTCCTCCCACTTGTGAGAGAATTCAGAGCTACGCACTGAGAACTGGAGAACAGTTCATTTATACGATTAAAGTACCAGAGGAGAGGTGATATGGCCACAGGATTGCCTTAACCAGTAAATTCATTATTTACAGACAAGGGACCACCATTTATAGAAAAACACTTCTTCTGGGTAGACTGTCTTCAGATTCTCCAGTAAAATCAAATAATCAGAAGTATTTATGTATGAGAAAAGCTTGCCCTACATGGATTCACCCCTAATCACTGAGACTTCTCACTTTTTGAGTGAAGCTTTTAGCAGACCTGAAATGCCTTTGTGGAAAAACAAATGAACTGGTAGTGTAATTGAGCCCAAGACTGTGTTTGTGAGAATTTAATTTTAAAGGCTTTCACAAGATGTAGTAGTGTTTATTATATGAATGTAACTTTATATACTGCTTATGGTTTATTTGATTATGTAATTTATTCAAATTTCTAATTATCTAGCTGTGTTTACAGCAAGCCAAGAGAACCAGTACACTGTTTAGTGAACTCTTCAATTATTTAAGATAAATCTATATGAAAATATAAGTAAAAAAGGAAGAGACATTTCAGATGGCTGGTATTAGTTAACAGTATGGGCATACACCTTGGACTATTGAAAACAATAAAAAATATTGATAATTTTGATAACATGGGTAATATATTTATATTCTAAAGTTAAGTATGAATCAGTTACTAAAAGCTCAGAGTATAGAAATAAAAATATAGTCACCTGGAGGAAAATGTTCTCATTTTCACTTCAGTTTGTTCGGTGAATAATCAGGGCACAAGCAAGTGTAGGTGGAGATGCCACTGAATGGAATAAAAAATGAAGAAAAAAATAAAAGCATTTGAAACTTTCCTGACGAAGTTGGAAAAAATCTTGCAGTAATGGATGAATTACATAAGACTTTTTGTCTTTTAACTTAATAATGTGCTACAGAGAAATAAATTGGAAACTGAATAGTGCATTATGACAGACTAAATTAGAAAGTGAATAGTGTATGATAAATTTGCCTTCAGTTTACTTTATCTACTTAATTGACACTGGAAAAAAAAAAGATTATTTTTAAAATGTTGAGATACACTTGCCTGCAGAGAAAAAGAGATTGTTAACCTATCTGGTATGTGTACTGTCAGTTATTTAGAAAGTTACTTAGAAAGAGAAAATTAGAAAAAACCCTCCACAACCCAAAAACTGAAACAAAAACCAACCAAACAAGAAACAGTTGCCAAACACAAACCAACAACAAGCAATATGAAATATGTTACATAGGGTCTTTTCTGGGAGATGGAAGTTGAAGTATTTTAAAAAATGGTTTTAGTAAATTCATTAGAATTTTGGGGCTTTGTTTTCACTGATACATTTTCTTTGTCAATCTCTCCCTCTCACTGCAAAAAGTCATTTTTTGAAGCAGCAAGTATGATGAGCCAGCTTTCTTACAAACATTTGGTATTAAACTATGGAGTCTGCGTTTGTGGAGAAGAGAGTAAGTAGAAATTAATTATCTTTTTGTACCAATTTTTATACATCTCTCATTAGAGTTTGACGTAGTTTTTGGGTAAAACCAGGGAAAAACCAAGCAAAACAACAGCAATACGTTTTCACATTGCAGTAGTATTAGTTTTGGTATCTAAGAACCTAGTTAATAGTAAAAACAAAGAAAAGGGAAAAATTGGTTAAAGTACGGTCACTGTGAATATAACCTCTGTAGATGACTCAGTCGTATCTGTTCTATCTGAGATCAGTTTTGCTGTGCCTGTGAAATGAGCTTTTGAAATGCTAGAAAAATTGCAGCCCTACATTGTATCAGCTGTGGTTAGCTAGAAAGGGAGGTACTGTGCTACCCAGAAAAATCTTCATTTACTGTGATTAGAAACAGACATTGCCACCCTTTTCCACACGTGCTGACTTTGTGAGCACAAATACAACTTTGTGAAGTTTGGTTTAGAGGTCCCATTCTGAAAACCTGAGGTCCTGGTGATTCAACAAACACACTACCAAATTTTAGCAGCAGTAAAATCTTTGCATTTTCTGCAAAAGTTGAATGTCTTTTCAGTTTAGCTTACTGCTTTGTGACTATGTTTTAAGAACACCTGAAATACATTTATACCATCTTGTAATGAAATGTTAGTTGTGGATGGTTGTCATATGCTAATGTGTGTTGTCTTAAAATATGCGCTGCTGGATCTCACGTCAACAGCTTTTCCTCTTCATGCAGTCTTTGGACTGAAATGTCAGTTTTCCCCAAAGTCATTTTTTTCATATAAATTTAGAAATTTGTATGAAAGGAAACATTTTGTAATAACTGTATGAGCATATTGTGTAGGTGGTTACCTTCATTAGGGAGAAAGAATTTCCGAAAGAGAAGGTGGATTCTACAATCAGAATTTACCTCTGTAGTCAGAAATTACCTCTCTTAGGAGGCTGGAAAAGGCACAGCACTGTGTTGGGCCAAGAACTTTTGCCAAAACAACCACGTGGGGTTTTTTCTATTTTATTCATTGTACCACACACAGGGGCTATATATAAAATTTTGGGTAGATCAAGTTTATAATTGAAAGTAAATTGATGAAAGAGGTACACGGTTACTTATTTCACCTTTAGATCACAGCTGTCCTCTGGAAATGGTTCTCTTTCTGAAGGCAGGAGACTTATTGCAGCTTAAGGAGAGGCAGTTACTAAGAAATAGGAAGAGCAGTTCTTATTGATTCTGTGGTTTACACACTTGATGTACAAATTAGATAAGAATTGTTTCACGTAATAGCAAAAAAAAAGAAAATTTGCAGTCTGTAAAATGAATTTGTTAAAAAATCTGTTTGTTACAGCCAGATATAATACCAGTAGTTTCCAGTGTGAGCATCTTGCAACTGAGGGAAAGGGTTCAGTCATGTGATTTGAAATTGTTGTGATGAAGTGATTAAGACAGCAGTTCTTGTTTCTGGAATTAGTTGCTAGATGGCTGCATGAGCGCATATGTCATATACATATACACAATTTTAGGGCAAATACTTGTCTGTTTTGAAGAAAAGCATCTTTTGTCAATAAAGCATTGCATTTTTCAGTAAGAATATAGATTGTAAACAACTATGAAGTGAATGATTTGAATGTTATTCAACTCACCACATTGATACTGCTGTGCACTACTATGCTTTGTAAGCAGTTACGTTATTGTGCCTTTCAGGTGTGGGTGAAAAGATGGTCACTGCATTTTACCTAATCTGTAAAAGATTTAATCTTTCAGGTTTAATTATTTAGATTTAATCTAGTAGCTTTGCATTTGAGAAGAAATTAGGTGAACTTCCACACCCTGAAGAAGTATGAAGAACATACAGTGTTTGTGGCAGTACTGAGATACCACAGAGGTTGAAATTTATAGTTAGATCACCAACAAGGTATCAAAAAAAGAGTAGTACTAGAGTCATTAATCTGTCTTGAAATTTCATTATTTGTTGTTGGTTTTAATTGTTACTCTTTTTATCATTATGAATCAGACATCCTTGTACAAGAATATGTAAAATTTGGATCCTTGGACACATATTTGAAAAAGAACAAAAATATTATCAATATTTTGTGGAAGCTGGAAGTAGCAAAACAGTTGGCATTAGCCATGCATTTTCTGGTAAGTGGTTCAGTTTTGTTCCTAGCTGAATTCAAGTGATTCAGACTAATGTGTGTAGAAAGGCTGAGCTATTCCCTGAATTCTTGAAACTCTGGAAGGTGTTTGATAATTGGTTGGGCATATACCAGCTATTTAGTAGATACCCAGAGACAGACTTTGTATCTTGCACAAAGTGTAGTTGAATGTCCATTCTTTTTTCATGCTTTATGTTTCAGCATGACGTATAAACAGATTTTCAGTAATGCTTTCCCCTCACCTCCCCCATAAATCAGTCCTTTCTGGACTTCCCACCTCACCTCATGATGCTGAACATAAACTATTTCCTCGTGGTGTTAATACTTAATTACTGGGAGGGGAAAACGCTGTACTCTTCACACTGCTAGTACATTCTTCTTGGGCATTAGGTCTCAACCTTAGAGTCTTTCTAGTTCAACACAAAAGCCATTATTCAAGACAGGATATCTAGATAAGTCTTTCCTTTAACAGAATTTAAATGTTCTTACATTAATTTTAAATGGATAGATGACTATTCTTTTGAGTTAACACACATCAGATAGTTTCAGACTTCAGGTAGATAATGAAAATTGGCTGAAGACTATAACTTTGAAAGAAATTACTGAGGTGCCTGAAGTTTGATCACCTTAATCTGTGATCATTATTTTATTTGCTGATGTTTCCCTCATGCTATACAGAATTTGTTTTTAAATATCTCTTCAACAGTAAGACTTATTTTGTCAGTGTGTAAAAGATGCATTTCTGTTTATAGGAGGATAAAGGCCTTGTTCATGGGAATGTTTGTGCAAAAAACATCTTGCTTATCAGAGAGGAAGACAGGAAGTCTGGAAACCTTCCATTTATAAAGCTAAGTGATCCTGGCATCAGTATTACAGTTTTGCCAAGAGATAGTAAGTCTTTGCATCAGCTTTCTTGTTTATTGCTTTTGACTTGAAAAATAAGTTTGGGGTTGGGGTTTTTTTCTGACCACCATCTAAAATAATTCTATTACAGTAAGTTCCTTGGTCTATCTGTCATTTTATAATGATCTCTACAGTCCTAGCCAAGCAGTTTTGAGTGTATCTTTTTTATTAGCAAATAACTACAGGAAATAAAGCCACAATTCTCCATTGTGTGACCTTTTTTTTCCGCTGCTGTTCTCATTTTCAACTTTTTTCATTGATAGTGCTATTGTTGTATTATATTGTAAATGTACGATATAGTCTATTGCATTTGCAGATAGCTGCTGAATTTAGTGTCCTGTAATTGTTCAAGTATTTTATAGCTTGCAGGAACTTTCAGAAGTGAAAACAAATGCACTTTTGAAAATGCTGACTGGCAGTTAAAAAGCATCTTCAGTGCATTTCTTGGTGAATACCTGGAGCCACTTGATGGTGTTAAAAATACTGGATTATCATCCACCATTAAGACTGTTCCAATGCTTTATAAACAGCAAAATTAATGAAGTTGAAAGTGTGTGCAAGATTGTTATGCTAATGGAATGGAAGTAACCTTACTATTATTTTTGTGGTCTTTCTTTTTAATAAAAACACTTTATACTTGGTACTTTTATAGATGTCTAGAGAAATAATGTATCTAACAGCCTATAAGTAATGCAGTTATTTGCCAGTAAACTATTTAAATTTTCCGTGTTTTAATGTGAAGCTTACGTTATTCTTATGAGATGTCATTTTAAGGAGCTCTAAATCCAAATCAGTACTATCCCATGTTTTAACTTGTTACTACAGTCAGTAGCAATAGCTTAAAAATCAGATACTGTAAAATTGCTGTGCCATTATATGCCAAACACTACCAAAGGACTTTTGACATCTTGGTTCTCTGTGTTAGCTATTAAGTCTTGGTAACACTGGGGGAAATACAGAAATTAGAGAAAAAATGTAACGTGGAAAGGATGTTAAGGCAATTTTATACCTTTAGGCTTATTTTACAATAAAACTAATGGTCCTCCACTCTGATTCACAAATTATTTTTATTTTTGTCCATATTCCGTAACTTGATTTTTTTAGGTGAGAACAAATACTTGGAAAAGTATTAATAGTACATTACAGAGTGAAATACCTATGTATACTGAAGTAATTTTTACCAAATCAAATATGTTAGGAAATTTTCTGGTTTTATTATTCATCTTAACAAGTTTCCTTTGTGTGATCGCATAGTTCTTCTTGAGAGAATACCATGGGTTCCTCCTGAATGTATTGAGAATCCCAAACAACTCAGCCTAGCTACAGACAAATGGAGTTTTGGTACCACTTTGTGGGAAATCTGCAGTGGAGGAGACAAACCCCTGAGTGCACTGGATTCTTCAAGAGTAAGTATTACTGGGTCTGCAGTCATAGCAGTTCTTTGAATACTTCTAATTTAGAACATCTGCTGTTGTAACCACATCAGCATGTAAGTTGTACGGCCTGTGACCACTGTAGGAAAAAGACATTTTTGCTTGTAGATAAAAATCAGAAGAGATTATTTGAAGTTTGTTTTTATGTTGTTTGTTTTGATTTTTAGGGGGACAAAGTACAGAATTGTCAGTATTATCTAGTTCATATTTTTATAGCTTTGTTGCAGCAATGTATCACTTTAAACAAAAAGTATTCCTGACAGTGTGTGTGGATTTTAATTGGCATTCTAGTAATTGAACATCTTAAATACAGTAGCACTTTGTGTGTTGCAACAATTCTACTATTTTAGCTAAACCAGAAATGTTAACTTTTATCTCAGGTAGGGCAGGAGATGGAGGGGAAACATTCCATACAAATACTATTTCATCTGTATTTGCTTCTTTAATTGGAAGCAAAAATAATACTTCACTATGATACAAAAATACTGGCAGTATTATTTTTATAGAGGTACTGTAACTTTCCCATAAAGCGTAATCTGATTTCTCAAGTATTTTAATCAGCTCTTACAATAATCTCCAAGGTTTACCTAGACCTAGCTTACAGATATCTAAGTATTTCAGAAATTGCCCTACATTCTTTTATAATACTCACAAAGCTTTTCACAGCTGTGAGCTCAGCCAGCTTACAGGTCAGTAGAATTTTCTGCTGGACCTATCCAGTTGAGGATTTATGAAATTACCAGTAAAGGAGACACTATTTTTATAATCTTTCTCTATCTTTCTATCTTCCACCAGTAACTGGCTGGAAATTTCTGAACTGATCACTCTAAATTATACCAGCCTTGCTTTTGATGAAAATTGACATTTGGTGAGATTACAAGTCTAGGTTTAGAGCTGTAATTTTTGGCTAGTCTGGGGAGAATGATAAGGCTTCTGCAACTCTTCATGGTTGTTAAATGTAAAATGACTTACCTGTTTAATTCCAGAAACTACAGTTTTATGAAGATAGGCACCAGCTTCCTGCTCCCAACTGGACAGAACTTGCAAACCTTATAAACAACTGCATGGATTATGAGCCAGATTTCAGGCCTTCTTTTAGAGCAATTATACGTGATTTGAATAGTTTGTTCACTCCAGGTGAGTCTGTGATACAATAGGATCAAAAAGAATCCTGATTCCTATTGGTTCACTTTCTTTTTAGTATGTTTTTTGTAATACATCATTGTCTTTGACTGCAAATTACTATATAGAAATAAAGGTGGCTCTCAGTATTCTACTGAGCTTGAAGTATGCCAAACAAAAGTGGAACATGCTATAATTTTAATAAGGTTCTTCTTTCTCTTGTTCACTACTCTGTGCCTTCTGCCTTCTATTCCCTTTTTTTCCTTCTCCTTCTACCTCTCAGATTATGAGCTATTGACAGAAAGTGATATGTTGCCAAATATGAGAATTGGAGCACTTGGATTTTCTGGTGCTTTTGAAGATCGAGACCCAACACAATTTGAAGAAAGACATCTTAAATTTTTACAGCAGCTTGGCAAGGTAAGATGTTTCAAAAATCTGTAATAGTTTAGGAAATAACTATGGTTTTCAGTTGTCTTTTGATGACCCCATATACATTATTTACAGTGAAACTTCTGTTTTAGAAGTTACTAATTTCAGTCGTATCTGAGCAACACATGCAGTTCCATCTAGCTCTTTTTTCACTTTCACAGTATCCTTACACAGAAGAAAATTATGTGACCTCCACAATGAATCCAGTCACACCAAAAGGCTAAAGTATTTTTCAGTAATGCATAGCTGCCTGACATAATCTTTAGATAGATAGATATATAGATATACAGATATATACACACACACTTGATATTCATTTAGCAACACTGGAGGAGTTTTGCACAGAACTAGTGGGGTTGGGGGTTTTGTGCATGCATATTCTGAGAAATCTGAATATACAGTCTCTAAATTCAAAAGGAAGATGTATGTCTTTGAGATACATGTAGACCTTGAACTTTTTTGCCTTTAGAAATCAGCATTGAGTTACTAGTTTTGTAATTCATTGTAGCCTGGCTGTGTGAAAGCATACCTAGACAGACGACCAAGTGCAGCTGGCAGATCTTCACCAAGTACTGTTTTTCTAGAATGGTTCTTTGCTGTTTTATTTGCTTTTTTAATTTGTTTTTACATGCTCGTTATATATTCCTTTGGCTTCAAGTACTGAAGCAGCCTGAAAGTGAAGTAGCAGAACTACTTTTGTTTGGTTGGTTGGTTGTTGACTGTGATAGTGTAGCATAGGGAGAACAACAGAGTGGTATGTCATGGCTGCATAAAAGAAGATAAAAGACGATATAAATTGAGAAAGAGATGAAAACAGAATATTGAAACAAATGGGAGAGGAGCCAAAAAGAAACAGAGCAGAATTAAGAACCAAGACAAAGGGATTTATGCAAGTGCAGGAAAAGGATTATGCCAGTGGAAGTGGAAATTTGTGGAAGGAGAGGAAATAGATGGACATCACCCCCTTTCCTTGTCCTTGTTTCCTGTTCTATTTGCTTCCTTTCGTGGAATATGTTTCTTTTGCAGCTGTTACCCATGATCCTGCATTTTTTCTCTCAGGGAAGTTTTGTGGCATTTCACTTAAATAATTAATCACATCACCTTAATGCTTAGTAGAGTGAGCACTGAACAAAAACTACACTCTACATGAACAAACACGTACACTAGGAAACACAAAGAGAGAATGATGTGGACTTGTTTTTAATTCGCAAGTGTTTCCATTTGTGACCCAGGGAAATTTTGGCAGTGTTGAGATGTGCCGGTATGACCCGCTGCAGGATAATACTGGGGAGGTGGTTGCTGTGAAAAAGCTGCAACATAGCACAGAAGAGCACCTTAGGGATTTTGAAAGAGAAATTGAAATACTTAAATCTCTGCAGCATGATAACATCGTTAAATACAAAGGAGTATGCTACAGTGCAGGTATGTGCTATATTGAATATACCTAAATTTGCATACTGAGAAATTCAGAGAGGTAGTGTTTGACAGTCACCGACTTGTCCTAAATTTACCAGGACTTAGAGAGTACAAAACAAAGGAAGTAATGTCTGTTGTATACTACATCTCAGTACAATGTGGATGTTGATTCAGTCACCTCATTGCAGAATTTGATTAATTTAGAGAAAGTATAATTTTGACTAGTTACCCAGTTTCTTTCTTTTAAAGCAAAAAAGTCTTCCTAGAAAAGAATTTAGGGTTTGTGGGAGAATGCACCATTTTGTAACTGTTCTTGATTTTTTTCTCAATGCAGTATTTCAGAGTGGATATTACCAATTTTTGTATAGCCTATACAGTAAAGGCGTATACAGGAAAAAGTTTCAGAAACTGATCTGTTTGAGTGAATTGATGATGCCATTTAAGATGATGAAGTAAAGCATGGGTTTTGCCTCTGCCCAGGATCTTCCTGTAAAAAGAAAAATCTTCAGTTCCAAATCAGGCTGTTTTGAAAGATGGCAAAATTGGTGACAAGTCAATATCACTTGCCATTCTGAGTTTCATCTTGACAACACAGACATACAGACTTCTACTTTGCCTTAGCAATAGTAGCTGAAGTATTGATGAGATGATGTTGACTAGTTATATATTAATTTATCAAGCATATCCACATTGTTGTTGAGTTTAAATAAGTGGCATAATAAGTTAATTAATATATGAAAAATTGCATAGTGATGTATAGATCATAAATTAATATTTTTGTATTATGGCTTTTGATAGATGTTTTAAAATACCTGTATTTAAAAACTTGTCTTTGGAAAATTACAGAAAAAATTAGATTTGCTTTTTTCGTTATTGTTGTAAAAGGACGTAGGAATCTAAGATTAATTATGGAATACTTACCATATGGAAGTTTACGAGATTATCTGCAGAAACACAAGGAGAGGCTGGACCACAAGAAGCTTTTGCTGTATGCATCTCAGATATGCAAGGTAGGACATTCCAAATTATGTACATTTTTCAACAAAATAGCTGGTTGTTTTGGTGGATCTTTTATAATGCTGTTGGGCTGCTAGCACCACATAACCCTAAAAAAACGTCGCAATATATATTCGTGCAGTCAAGAGCTGGAAAAACTTCTGAGTATCTTAATATAGGATGCTGAGACTGGCCTATCTGCTGACTGAGGCAGCATATACCCTCTTTTGTCCCTAAGGCGACCTGAAATGAAATACTGTAGGAGTTAATATACTCACTCAGGCAACCTGTTCGTGACATTCTATAATGGAATTTTCAGAATGTTTACATTCCACTGTAAAAACACCATAACAGTCTGTATATGTTTAAACAATTTACTTTAAACTGTAAGTAAGAGCAAAGATACATGATTTCTGTATGCAGAGCTAAAGGCCAGAGAAGTGCCCAAACCTGTAATAAATTATTTGGTACTGAACATAATTCATAAAATCCTGAAAAGCAGTACAAACATCTGATCTTTCTTGTGGTATCTCATTTTCCTTAGAAAGAGGGCTTATGCCTTCCGTAATTTTACTCTGTAATTATGCTTTAGATGTAAGAAACTAGAGATACCTGAGATTTCATTGCATGTTTAGAAGTTTGGGAAAAGAAAATAAAATGGGGGTGAGGAGGAGAGAGACAAAAGTAAAAAATACAACCATACCCCCTCAAGGCATGTACCAGAAATATTTTAAAATTTCTTTTCCCAATACCTACATCAAAGACATGGAAACAGTACGTTACATAAGATTACAGAATCACAGAACCAGCTAGGTTGAAAAAGACCTTTGAGATCATCAAGTCCAACCTATGACCAAACACCACCTTGTCAACCAGACCATGGCACTGAGTGCCACGTCCAGTCTTTCCTTAAACACCTCCAGGGACGGTGATTCCAACACCTCTGTGGGCAGCCCATTTCAGTGTCTGATCACCCTCTATGTGAAGAAAGTCCTCTTGATGTCCAACCTAAACCTCCCCTGGTGCAGTTTGAGGCCTTGCCATCTTGTCCTGTCGCTGGCTGCCTGGGAGAAGAACCCAGCCCTCACCTGGCTCGAGCCTCCTGTCAGGGAGTGTGAAGTAATAAAGTCCTCCCTGAGCCTCCTCTTCTCCAGGCTAAACACACCAAGATCCTTCAGCTGCTCCTCACAGGACTTGTGCTTCAGANTCTGCCTGGCCACTCTCCGGCCACTTTCCCAAGCCTGGAGCACTGCCTGGGGTTGTTGTGGCCAAGCTGCAGGACCTGGCAATTGGTCTTGGTAAACCTCATATTGCTGGATTCAGCCCATGGATCCAGCCTGTCCAGGTGCTTCTGCAGGGCCCTCCTACCCTCCAGCAGATTGACACTCCCCTCCAACTTGGTGTTGTCCATGAATTTACTGAGGGTACATTTGACCTCCTCATCTAGATCGTCAGTGAAGACATTAAACAGAACTGGGCCCAACACAGATCCCTGGGGGACACTGCTAGTGACCAGCCACTTACTGGATGTGGCAGCATTCACCACTGCTCTCTGGGCCCAGCTGTCCAGCCAATTCTTAACCCAGCAAAGGGTACACCTCTCCAAGCTGTGGGCTGCCAGCTTTTCCAGGAGTTTACTGTGAGAGACAGTGTCAAAGGCCTTACTGAAGTCCAGGTAGACAACATCCACAGCCTTCCGCTCATCTGCCAGGCAGATCACTTGATCATAAGAGGAGATCAGGTTGGTCAGACAGGACCTGCCCCTCCTAAACCCATGCTGGCTGGGTCTGATCCACCAGCCATCCTGTAGGTGCCGTGTGATGGCACTCAAGATGGTCTGTTCCATAACCTTGCCGGCCACCGAGCTGAGCCTGACAGGCCTGTAGTTTCCTAGATCCTCCTTCTGGCCCTTCTTGTGGATGGGTGTTACACTGGCCGGCTTCCAGTCATCTGGGACATCCCCAGTGAGCCAGGACTGATGATAAATGATGGAGAGCGGCTTGGCGAGCTCTTTTCTCAGCTTCCTCATCACCCTAGGATGGATGAGGGTATTTTTTGGGTATGTTGCCACAGATATTCTTATGTCTGGTAACTGTGTCCTGCCACAGTAAGATCCTAAGACTTAGCTTCTGCAATATCAACAGAAAAGGTCTGACAAGAATCAGGGGAGAGTCTCTGCCAGAGCCAAGATCTTCTCCTGATATGGTGAAAAGAACTTGCTAGTTTGCTGCTTGAAACTGGACTAACCTTTTAGCTGCTGAACCTGTTACGTGTACAGAGGAATGCTGCACTCTTGACAGCTTATCTCACCTGTTCATGTGCTTCACTGAAGCACAGCAATGTGGGTGGTCTCCACGAGAAGCTCCTTGATGGGCAAGCAGTGTGGAATGTGGAAAAACAAAAAATGTTAGCAAGTCTATGGCAAGTGTCAGTCTTTTCGCAGAGAGAAAGGATTTAACATATGACCAACAACTTCAGAAGATTGAAGAGCTCTCTGATTTGTCTACAAAACAAGAAGTCATTCTTCAGTAACAGGCTTAAGAAATTATCTCATACTTATTTCTGCAGCAAAATTACTGTTATTATGCTGGTAAGTCACTATAAACAATCTTTGTTCAAGCAGAGACCTGGAAGAGTCATAACACTCAGCACCATCTATGAGAGTGGTGACTGAATCTTCCATAGAAGAAAGATGCAACATGGATTTTTGAACACACAAAGGCTGCAGCCACTTAGCTGTTTTATTCTGTGTCCATCTCAGCCTGTGACCTCAAGGTGCTGGCGTTGTGCACTCTCATTAGAATCTGCGAAGCGTGTAGAAGTCCTCAGGCTTTCATTCAAAGCCTGGTGAAACAACAGTGGCAACATGTCTCAGGACCCTGGTCTGAGGTGTCCGTTGGAAGGACTGGAAGGTGGATTTTGGCCTTTGCTGGCTGTGCAAATATGGCAGAAATCTTTGGGAAAGGAACGGTATTCAGAAACTACAAAAAAAAAAGATCTTTGTGTGTGTGTACATACACATACATAAAAGTACTTTCAGAATATTACAGGTCTTCAGGATGGTGAAAAATCAAAATAGCAGATAAGATGATTCCTTCTTAAGTACCAAGCACCAGCCAAGATAAAGGGAGCTAAAATATGCATTCTGCAGATACTTGAGTGGTAAAATATCCTGCTTTGATAATGACAAACTGTGGGGACAAACAGTATGAAAATGTGGGAAATCTGCATAGCACTTGCTCCTAAAGAAATGTCTTCATTTCTAAGGAAAGCAAAATCTATGAGTTAGCGTGTATGTGCCTTCCTTTGGGAGTGTTGTTGCTGTATGACCTGCAAAGTAAAGGTTATATAGATTGCTTTAAGAATTAACTCTAATCTGTTGCATTCTGTTACTCTGAAACAACTTAATTATAAACATAGTGAGTACCTGATACTGTGAAAATGGAATCTGAATGCTTTTTCTTCATTTAGCTGGTCATGTTTCGCTTTTCAGCTGGTTTAGCTTCTCTTACAAGGTTTGCTCTTTCAGCATCTCACATCTCTTCTTTCTGCTGTGCATTTCTGTAAGTCTGTAATCTTGGGGGGGTTTGATCAAAAACCTTTCTACGTCTGCCTTGCTGCTCTCCTCTGAAGCATATGAGAGAAATGAAGGTATGCCCACACCTGAGGGTTAAGATGAGTGGTTTTGGTTGTTTGCTCTGTTTTGGTTCCTTGCTACTATAGTGGAAAAGGGTTTTCCTTCTCTTAATGTTATGAGTGTTTCAGGTGTCCTTGCTGGAGAACCCAGTTTTAAGGACAGAAACATTTGAAATCACATTTAAACTCTTTTATTAGACTAGTGCCACAGGATTATGATATCCACTTAGAATCTGCATTATTTCAATTAAAGATCTGTCTTAGAATAGGTGTTTTCCAGGCTAACAGGAAGGTTACTATCATCAAACTTTAGATGTGTTTTCAGAATAGTACATCGTAGTAAGAAAAAGCTGTAGCATTTTTATAGGCTAGTTGTACCAGAATCACAGAAGCCTCACTTTGAAGATGTTAGGTTTGGTATTTATGGCAGTGGATAATCTGGCGTTGAGGAATGGGGCATTTTTGAACAGTTTTGGAATGGGCTGTGAGCGAACAGCGATGCCACCCAGCGGTGCTGGGAGGTACTAGAATCTGAGAGAAAGATCGAACTTTGTAGCCAAACTCTGAGGTTTCTCACATTAAAAAAAAAAAAAAAATTAAAGAGAGAGAGAGAGAGGTGAGCCTTTCGGCATGAGTAGTATAACACTGATTTTCAGAACTTTTGAGATCACTGATGCTATTAGTGTAATTTAACTTTTCCGTTGTGTTGAAAGGGTGATACGCTTTCTTATAAAACTGTGGAACTGACAGCATGCTTTGTGACTCCTTTCACGTGTAAGTTGGGTATCTCTTGACATTGTGCAGCATCACTTTCAGTCTTCCATTTATTGCTAAGCAAGACCTTCTTGTTTTAGTAATGCCACTGCACACACTGGCTTCTTCCAAATTTCATTGTTAATGAAAATAATTAGGTACATTGGTAAGAAGGGATCATCAGCAACGAAAGACAACATGGCTTCAGACTGAAGTTGTTACAGCAATCTGTGAAAATATAACAATAAGCAGAACTGTGTTGGTGAATAATGGTCCATACAAAAGAGAAACAAGGTACACAGTTGGGAGGACAGTCAGAGAATAGTTGTCAAATTCAAGGAATCATAATACAAAGTTTCATGGAAGCAATCAGGAAAGCAGATGCAGAAAATGAAGAAAAAAGTGTAAATGAAATGGATAGGTTGGACAGTCATCTCATGTGCTCGGGATTGTGTAGCTTAGCCCAAATTTTGTTTTCCTTCTGCATATCACCAGCAAACTGCATTTGGGCACAGAAAGGAGCTGTAACATTTATCCAGCTACATAGTCAAAAAATACTTGGCTCAGACTATCTCCCTACAGTTAAGGGAAATCCCTGAACTTGGAAAAATTAACTCCTCAGAGAAGACAAACCTGGTTTTGGTTTTAACTTCGGTTAAATTCGTCCTCTTAGAGAAAGTGCAGCCATGTAATGGTAAAAATAACTCTTTTCCTGTTCTGTTTGTAACCTCTACACCTAGGGCATGGAGTATCTGGGTACAAAAAGATATGTTCACCGGGATTTAGCAACAAGAAATATCTTGGTGGAAAACGAGAACAGAGTTAAAATTGGAGATTTTGGATTGACAAAAGTCTTGCCACAAGACAAAGAATACTACAAAGTGAAAGAACCTGGTGAAAGTCCTATATTTTGGTGAGTCTTCTTTTGGTATGTGAAATCATAGCATGTTTTCAGTTTTTGCCATTTCAGCCAATTCGTTTTGCATGTTGTGGAGTTCTTAGTTGCAAGCTCCTCATCAGTTTTCCAGCACTGTGAAAGTCATGTGCATGATATTTCACTTCACAGAGTAGCATCTACTTTCCAACATATTAAAAAAAAAACAAACAGAAAAACACCCAAAACAAAACCCTAAAAAATACTTATTTAAAGGAAATAGTATCCAACAGAAAACATATTCAGATATAAAGGAAATCTAAAACGGCCTATTCCCCTGGATGCTTTCAAAGTTTTAGGCCTTCTAGTTCCCGAAACACTGGACATTCATGTCTTCCAGATGAGATCTGTTGGATAGACCCCAAAAGAAAATGCCATTCCATACGTGCGATTTTAGACTGTATTTTAATTCTGACTCAGGCCCTGTTTACCCAAAGAATAAATGATACAAAATGGCATCTTGGTAGATGTTACTGGAGATGTACAGTTTAATTCCAGAAGTGCCTGCAACACTTCAAGGCTCACTGAAAGTGATGGAAGGCTATAATTGTCTTTCTTTGCAGGTTTTACCACATCAAATTCTTGTTTACTTGCACTACAGATAAAAAATATATCTACAACCTTGTTGGAAAAAAATCAAACTTGGTTGTAGTTATCACTGACTGTGTTTGTTCAAGGTGAATTTGGTTTTCAAAACTGATTAACTATTATTAAACAAATAGTTACTAATTGAAGGTATTGAAAGGAAATGAGAACGTGCTAATATCTATGAATAAAGAATACTTACTCATGAAAAACAAATCTGTCTTACTAAAACAAATATATTCAAAA
This sequence comes from Rhagologus leucostigma, assembly GCA_013397725.1. Lineage (NCBI taxonomy): Eukaryota > Metazoa > Chordata > Aves > Passeriformes > Rhagologus > Rhagologus leucostigma. The sequence continues at coordinate 131,063 of VZTD01006084.1, forward strand.
TCAAATTTACACATGGTACAGAGAGGAATTTTCCTTATACTGTGTGTTGCAGGTACGCTCCAGAATCTCTGACAGAAAGCAAATTTTCTGTGGCCTCAGATGTGTGGAGCTTTGGTGTGGTCTTGTATGAGCTCTTCACCTATATTGACAAAAGCAAAAGCCCACCAGCTGTAAGTATACAGTTTATGGTTCTCAGAGAATTTGTTTGTTTATTTAAATTTTCTAAAATATATAGATTGTCGTGTACCTCAATAGCTTGATATTTACTGATCCTTCTATATTTACTGATCCTTTTCTGGAGATACCTTAGTGTTTATAAGACAACATCCAGTCTGAAGCAGTTAACTGAAAGGTACTAGTGTCAAGCCATAAGAAAGAAAGAAGATCTGAAAATTACTTCATAGTCTATGCATACCTTATACATCCTGTAACTTCTGCTTGAAAAAAATTTAAAAATCACTTATTATAGGTTGTTCTTTCCCATCCTTCGTGGAGAATTATCCCAGATGCAGCTATTGCATGTTCAACCAACGAGTGTTTCACACTTTCATGTCAAGGATCATTAAAGAAATTTTGTAGCATTGGAGGAAAAAGAATTCCTTTATGTTGTGCTTAGAAATTTATTTAAGTTGATAGTACATCCTCATTTACGTTTGATGTCTGGCAGTCTGAGTGAGGTTTTAATCTGCTTTTTGGGTTATTTTGGGTTTTTGGACATCAAGGTTTATCTAAGCCATTTTTGCTGGCTTTAATTATAATAATTTTTCTGCCATGTAGTTACTGATTAGTTCTGCTAACCATTTTTTATACATCAGCATGATAATATCTGTTTTATATTTGGCATTTTTCAAAGCATTAAATTGTTTCAGTGTTTCAGAGAGATCTTTAGAATCACCTGTGAGTTTTATCCTTTTAAAACTAATTAATCACAGAAGCATAGAATGTTATGGATTGGAAGGGGCCTTAAAGATCTTGTAGTCCCAGTCCTCCCTGCCATGGGCAGGGATACCTCCCACTAGACCAGGTTACTCAGAGTCCCGTCCAGCCTGGCCTGGAACACTTCCAGGGATGGGGCAGCCACAGCTTCTCTGGCGAGCCTGTTCCAGTGTCTCACCACCCACAGAGTAAAGAATTTCTTCCTAATATCCAACTTCTATTTCTCCCCTTTCAGTTTGTACCCATTACTCCTTGTCCTATCACTGCAGTTCCTGATGAAGAGTCCCTCTCCACCTTCCCTGCAGGCCCCCTTCAGATACTGGAAGGTTGCTGTGAGGTCTCCATGCAACCTTCTCTTCTCCAGGCAGAACAGACCCAACTTTCTGAGCCTGTCTTCATAAGGAGAGTGCTCCAGTCCTTTTATCAACCTCATGCCCTTCTCTGGGCTTGCTCCAACACGTCCATGTTCCTCCTGTGCTGAGACCCCAGAGCTGAATGCTGCACTGCAGGTGGGGTCTCAGCAGAGCAGAAGGGCAGAATCCCCTCCCTGGCCGTGCTGCCCACGCTGCTTTGGATGCAGCCCAGGAGACGTTTGGCTCTCTGGGCTGTGAGGGCATATTGCCAGCTCATGTTGAGTTTTTCATCAACCGTCACCCCCAAGTCCTTCTCCACAGCGCTGCTCTCAATCAGCAGCTGCTCTCAAACACTTCCCCTCCCAACCCATAGGTGTGTCTGGGATTGCCATGACCCAGGTGTAGAACTTTGTGCTTTTCCTTGTTGAACGTCATGAGATTTGCATGAGCCCACCTCTCAAGCCTGTCCAGGTCCCTCTGAATGGCATGCCTTCCTCCAGTGTGTCAGCTGCACCACACAGGCTGTTGTCAGCCAACATGCTGAGGGTGCACTCAATCCCACTGTCCACGTCACCTGCGAAGATGTTGAACAGTGTTGGCCCTGGTACCAACCCCTGAGGGACACCACTCGTCACTGCTCTCCCCGTGGACAGTGAGCTCTGACCACAACGCTGAGTGCAGCCATCCAGCCAGTTCTTCATCCACTGAGTCATCCATCCATCAAACCCATGGCTGTCATGCGGGACAGTGTCAAACTTTGCATAAATCCAGGTAGCTCCATCATAGAAGGTCACCAGATCTCTCAGGCAAAAATTTTCGTCCTTAGTAAAGCCATGTTGTCTGTTTCCAGTCACTTTGTTTTCCACATGCCTTAGCATAGTGTGCAGGAGAATTGGCTCCATGATCTTGCTTGGCAGAGGTGAGACTGACTAGCTTGTAGCTCGATGTGTCTTCCACTTTCCCCTTTTTGAAAATCAGGATTATCCTTCCCTTTTTTCAGTCATCACAAACTTCACCATAACAACTTCATCTTCCAGCTCCCTCATGACTCTTGCATGAATTGCATCAGGTCCTACAGACTTCTGCACATTCAGGTTCCTTAGATGGTTGTGAACATGACCCTCTCCTACAGTGGGCTTAGGGTCTTCATTCTCTCAGTCCCTCCATCTGCCTTTCTCAACTTGGGCAGCATGCCTGGAGCACTTGCCATTGAGGACTAAGGCATAGAAGTCATTGAAAACCTCAGCCTCCTTTTTATCCAGGGTAGCCAGATCATCAGATGATTATCAATATTTTTAAAGATTTTTCACTTAGTGATTTAAATTGTGTATGTATCATTCGATTTTCTTCTATCTTATCTTATTATTCATTCTACACACATAAAAAAAATCTGTTATTATTTATATATTCTCTGGACATGTAATTTATAATTTCATCATTATTATGTACTATTCTATTTGTTATTCTTATAAAGAATTTTTGCTTGGTAAGAATATTGTAGCATCTTTTTTTCCTCTGAAGATCATATATTACAGTTGGCCTTTTGTTTCAGGAATTCATGCGCATGATTGGCAATGATAAACAAGGGCAGATGATTGTCTTTCATTTGATAGAGCTTTTGAAGAATAATGGACGACTGCCGAGACCAGATGGATGCCCTGATGAGGTGAAGTACTGTGTTAAAATATTACTCTAGTATGCAAGGTGCTCAGTTAGGGTGAGTACCTGGTAAATGCAAAACTTGTGTTTTGTTCTGCTTGAACCACTAAAGTATTTATTCAAGTGGAATGGCTGTGCTGTTATTTTATGCGTTTCATGATGAGTATAATCATATTTATTTTCTGATTCTTTAGCTTGCACTGCCTCAGGAGCCCAGAATGTAGTCTTGCTAAATATATGAAATGGGACTATTAGGAGTGACTGCTGTACTTAGGCACTCACACTTCTATTTCAAAAAGATATATGTATTAAGGCAATAAGATTAGTATATAGAACTTGCTCCATGTAAGTCCCATGTAGAGATTCTCATTCAAAGCTGTGAACTGTGGATTCTTTTGAAATCTGTAATATTTAGCAAAATTATCGTAATATCTACCTAAGGTTTTTCACATTTAATTCCACAATTTACAGAGATTCTTATCTTGATTATTGCCTTTCTGTTACTGTTCCCTTCTCAAGTACGGAAGGCCCATGTTTATCATGTATATTATTCACTGTCAAGCATTTTAAACTCGCAGACTGTAGGCACAGTTAAGTATGTGAATTCAGATTTGTATTCATGTTCTTTGTAGGTACTGAAGTATAGCTGTAAAGCTGACCCCAGAGCACACAAATTAATTCAGTGTTCTTTTCATTTAACTTATACACCAGATGCTTTAACAAATACTTTCTTACCACTTCTAAGTCTTGCAGTTTTCTGTTCTTCAGAGGAAGGTGCACAAAGTCAGGTTCAGTCAAACTGCTCTGGTAGAGCTGTGTAGGTGAATCAGTAGTGAAAAAAAGGGAAGTAAAATAGTTACAGGTTGGGGGTTTTTTTACATATGTAACTTCCAGCTCACATTAATTGCTGCATCCCTTTAAAGTCAAGCACACTTGGCAGTAAGTAAAGAAATAATCCATTCAAAACTGGCAGAAGAGAAAGCATCAGGGTGAAGTGGTCTAATAGAGAAGAGAAAGAGTGGTACAAGTGAGGCAGGAAGCCACGGGGGAAGAAAAAATGTGTAGAGAATGGAAAGAGAAGTCTTTGAAGAACCTTTCTTGCATTTTATGTACCAGTACAGCAACTGTTGAATTGCAAAAGTCTGGCTTTTTGTAGATAACCTGAATGTCATATGTGTAAGATAATACATAATCTCTTTTACTGAAACTGTGTCTTAACTAACCCAAAGGTTTCAATGTCTGACATTTCTCCAGCTATCAAAGCTAGGTGGAAATGTGTCAGAAACTGTATTCATCCCCTTTTGATCCTGAAAGGCTAGTCATCATGGATAACAAATATTCCAGATACCTGTAGCTTACGGCACTTTATCTTGCAGTTTACAGGCTGCTTGAGACTTGGTTCTAAAGCGGCTTGGTCAATGCAGGTGTTTAAAATTTGCTGAAAGATAAGGAACAGTTTCTACTCTTTTTCCTGGTTGCTGTACAGATTGTTCTTAAGCAACATGAAAAACTGTTAGAAGTATGAGAAATTGGTAATAACAGTCTGGATTGAATTAATGAGAAGAGTGCTGGTGGAGACCTTGGCAAGTTGTATGAGACCAGGTATCAGGTACATCTCTGGGCAAAAACAAAACTGTTGCCACGTAGCTATTATAGGGGAAATATATTTCTAAGTGGGTTCAGTTTGCACAGTAACTTTTTTTTTTTTGCTTATTTCTGATTGTCTATGAAGAATAATTAAGAATTTAGTATATAAATGTGGAGAAGTGTATGTTAACTTTGCAGGGGAAGCCTTATTTAGAATTACTGTCTTTGTAAATCTGATTTCTGGTCATACTGGTGTTTGTCATGTCATTTTTTTTTAACTTTTCAAAAGAAAAAAGCAAGCAAAAATACAAAAACATAGCAAAATAAGTCTCATAAAAGTTTCAAAAAACAGCTGGGTGAATTTTCATGCTAACTTAATAAGAGCTTTTGCAGAGCCACCTATCCTCAGTGCTTGCTGTCACTGGGATCGAGCAGATAAACTGATGGGTATAGCAAGAGTTTAGGCACACTTTTTTGCAGCAGTTGTTTGGAAGCATGAAGTTAAGCTGGATGTTCTTTAGACTAGTTCAAAGTAAATATGTGTGGTATCTGTTTACCTACTACCAGTTTTCTTTTTTTCTTCTTCAGATTTATGCTATCATGAAAGAATGCTGGAACAACAACGTTGCCCAGCGCCCCACCTTTAGGGATCTTGCTCAGCGAGTGGATCATATAAGGGAAAACATGGGTGGATGAGAAAACTGTCTGTCTTTCGGAGGATGAGTTGAATTGCAGAACAAAATGTACTTGGTCAGCTGTGTATATTTGACATATGTTCATGTGCACACATCTTATCCTTGCTGGAAGTAAAATCTGTGGCAAATACCCCTATCTCAGCCTGCTAACTGAGGAATCCTGCTAGGGCTTTTTTATCAGGATATATTTGTTACTATGAGAACATGCTGAAATTCTCAGTAGGGAAAGAAATTATTTTTCTAAATTAAATAATGGGTAGTCATTCAGCAACACCATTATTTGCCTTACTTGGCAAAACAAAAGAGGGGTGACTTAAAATGTGATGAAACTTAGAGATAAAAAACCAATGTATTTCCTTGTTGAAATGGAGATGCCCAGAAAAGACTTCTAGAAATACTTTTACACTGAGTATATAGTGACCCTCTTTTGTGTGTTGCACAAAGACTTTTGTATGTAAATACAGTTTCATGATTTTTTCATTGTTGATGCAGAACTGGCTTCTCTGTGTAACAAAACAGAAGTGGTTCAATGTGCCTGTCTGAATCAGTTATCAGCCAGCAGTATATCCAAAGAGATGTAATAGGCTGTGTGATGTACTGTAAGTATTTTGAGGGAAAGGGAGCAAGTTGTGCTTAATTGAGAGAGACAGAAAATTTACTAATCCATGTGAAAATTATAATTTAAAAATGAAAAGCAAAGATACTTTTCTTCTTACTCTTCTTTTCTCTTGTTGAGTATTAGATTGCCTTTGTAGAATTGAAGATACAGTGGTAACACATAGAAGTGAATTCATTTTACGCAAGGCAGTGTCTTCAGTTTAAATAAGAAAAAGCTAAACATACTGCTTTTAAATGCTGCTCATTTTTTCTTTCCATCTTTGTAGTTTTCATGCAGTCATAAGTGTATCTATAAATGGGAATTTTCAAAGCAGGATTAAAAATCTAGAAAATGCCCTCACTCTCACAATTCCTCGCTTTGCTGTTACGATGATCATCTTAATATCTTCCTTCCAGCACAGAAAAAGAATACTTACAACTCAGTATCTGATATGGCCAGTCACAACCACATCAAGCCTGTTCTGTATTGAAGTGGCCCAAGCCTATTTCTTTCCGTGGTAATACCCAACATGAGACTATTTGGAAGGAGGAGTTACAAGTGCAATTGCTCCGCACTCAGCGGAGGGCAAGGACATGATTCCAGTTACTGAGAACTGGAAGGAGATAAGAGCTACCTGAATGCTGTATAATTCAGCTTTTGAAATAAGTAACAAAAATTTTGGAGAAGAGAATGCTTCGGTTTTGCCTTGAGGCATAAAACTTGGGGATAATCTCATATCTTAAAGCAGTATAATTGCAGGGTTTGTTTATTTTTAGTTCAAATAATCTTGTTTGTTTGTTTTTACTTAAGCATTATTGTTTGCAAAGTAAAATTCTTGTTCTTCTTGGACTTCTGCTGAGAGAAGTTCAGTTAAGGGGATATACAGCTTGGCAAACTGACCTGACATCCAAATTTATATTTAAAATGAAGTGCTCATTTTTAAAATTTGTGGCAGTGAGTTAGTGAAACAGAGGTTACTTCCGCTGTGGGGCCTCCTTAAGATTTGTGGTCAACTACATCCATCTTATCAGAAGTTGAAGAACCTGAACTTTTAAAAAAAAACTGAAAAAAAAAATCCTTACTCAGTGTAACATAGTGCCAGTATAGCAGTATTTTGTACCACTATGATGTTTCTCTCCCGCAGTCACTCCTACAAAATTACTATTTTATAGTACGAGAGAGTACTAAATAGGGAGAGCAGCATCAGCCTTCTCTCTGCCCATTGCATTTAGAACTATTTCTGCTAGTGTTCTTGCCACCAAGCATTTGCATAGATGATTTTTCAAACTAATTTCACAGTCAGTTTTTAAGCTGCAAAGAACTTTGAAGTGCTTTGTTCAACTTAACATGTTTTCTCAATTTCTATACATTGCTTTGAGAATTTGAAATTTTGTGCAAAAGATGTCTTTTAATTTGTAGTCTCAGTTATGTGTACGTGTTTTTTGTAACAAAGGAGATAAAGCTTTAAACCATCGAGACAGCATTTTAGCTGGATAACATATGCAGGAATTATGTAAACTTCACAGTGTATGACATTCAGTAGCTCACTGGTTTCAAATACATAGTAGACTAAACATAATTTATGTAAAAATCTCAGGGAAGTTTGTGTAATGCAATGAAGAAATCTTCCAGTCTGCTAATTTTTCAAGTGAATAAAAGGTCTTTCTCTTGTTCTACTACAGTATGGCTAATTACATAGTCTATTTGATTGCATAAATGTAGTGGTGAACTCAAGGATGATTTTTAAGTGTCTTGTGGAGTTTTATTTCTTTTTTACTTTAATACGATACCATTTTTAGAGAAAGCCATATCTTTACACTGCAGTGTAATTGTGTGCTGTTGGTCAGAGACAGTCTATTTTAACAACCAGAGGCCTGTGCAGAGGGCTTGATCATTTGGGATGAATGTTCTTAGCTGGGAGAATAGGACCAAGTAGTGCTTAGGACTTGGAGGATGTATAGTCATCTGCAGTGTTGATATTTAGGTCCCAGAGCAGACCCAGTGGCTTTCTCAAAAAGCTGTTGAGGATGTAAATGCAGTGAATTTGCTTAAGTTGCTACTGCCAGTTGTTTAACCTTAAAAAACACCAAAAAACCAAAAAACACTGTATTTTGTATTTTGAAAGCTTTCAGATCTGCAGTAGCATTGATAATGTCATATTTTTACATAGCCTTTGTATTAGTAGACTAAGTACTTTGTTTTAGAAACTGTCTTCAGTTGGCATTGCATTTGTCACGCTTTAGTGTAATCATTATGCACTTCAAAAATGCTGTTTGGTTTTGTTGGTAGAAAAAGTGCTGGTTTATGTATACATGACTGCTACTACAATGTAGAATTAAAATATTAAGTACTGCTTTGCACTTATATTTGAAGTGAAAGAATTTTTTATAAGTGCACAATATATCTTACAGAATCTCTGCAATCAAGTATTGTGTTGTGTAGTATTGGTTTGTTGTCTATCAGTATAAATATGTTAAGTTTCAAAGTTAGTTTTAAAATATATTCCACACAGTATTCCACAAAGTTGCAACAGTCATGTAGTAAGCCAGAGGAGAAAAGAATTTTTCAGGAAAAGAAACCCATGTTCTTGCCAAGTCCTAGTACTGGTTAAAAGCTTCCGTAATTGAGATAATTGTTACTAAATGTACTGATTAATACAACTGTGAAAATATATGTAAAAATTACATTTTTCTCCCAAAATTAAATTTTGAATTTTGTTGCATTTAGTTGAGATGTTGACCAACTGCCTTGAAATGTATGGGAAAAGATGTTACTGTATTAAGTATGAAGAAATGTAGCTCTTGCATAAAGAAAGCAAGCTTTTCAGGAATGTAGGATCACAAACACCTACAGGATAGAGTTCTGAGAGCAAAAGTAGAGGTGTAGAAGAACAAGACTAAAGGCAGAAGGATGATGTTCAGCACGGGAGAAGCTTTCTGAAATGTGAAATGCACAATGAATTATGAAAAACTGGTGTCTACTGAAAATGCCATACCATGACAAATATGTGCTAATATATTTCTAAACTGTGTGTTGTCTGCCTTAAGTCTAAAATATTCACAGACACCTAACCTGGCTGAAAAAATTTCAATAATTACTATACCAAAAGAAATTTCTAAATGTTGTGCCGTGCCAGACAACAATTCTGAAAAGGTGTTTGAGTAAGAAGTTTTTTTCTGAATTTTTCTTTTTGAATAAGAGGTTTACAGTACTTTATATTAAAGTAGAAAAAGTCCCTTGGTGGTAGGGAGCAGGGAGGAGAAGGTATCTGCTACTTATGATTGAAATGTAAACATTTGAACACATGGTTTATTGAAGAGAACATGAAAGGAATATTTTTAGAAAACTCTGTAATACATACCTGAAACTTAACTGTGTGTTTATTTTGCGTTTGGATAGTGAAAATAAAATAACTGAATACAATGAATGACACATGCCTGCCAGCATTTTCTTTTGTACACTACCTAAAATTTGTTACTGGTGTTTAAATCACTGTTGAAGGTAGCTGTTCTGTTTGGTGAGGTAGAACACAGCTCATACAACTTGCTAACCTTCCTAGAATAGCTGTATGAAGCATTTATTCTTTGGAAGAAACTTGGATGTATCAAAGTAAAGGTGTTACGTAAACAATAAGACTGGAGGTTTTTAATCTCTTTTTTTATTAACGTTTTCACTAAGCAAATTAATGTGGGATGAAGAAGCACTTCCTTTTGTTCTCAGTATTTAAAGAGATAGGAGTCTGTAAGACAGAGGTGGTTTACACCAACTTACATTTCTTAAATTTGTTAGAAATTCTAATGTCTTGATTTGCATTACTTTGTCATCTTTTTATACTTTGCTTAACATTACAGGAAAATTACCACCACTTTTAATGAAAATTACCACCATTTACCTTGAACAGAGTTGAATGCTCTTATTAAATACACACCTGGAGCCTCAGTATTACTCACCAAGTGCACCTGGGTCCTTGAGCAAAACCAGTGCCACAGATAAGTTTGCCTTTGCTTGAGGGAGGACTAATCCAGTCTTCCCTAACACATTCCCTATATGGACCACGGAGCTTTATTCCCTTCTAAAGTATGTGGAGGTTTTGATTGGGCAGGGCCAGCTCAGTTGGTAGATGCTCTAGTATTCAGGTGGCCTTAGCTAAATGTTGATCCCAATGCTGGGTGGTTTCCCCACCCGTTGCTTTCAAGGTGGCTTTTAACAGCCCATTGTACCATTCAGTTTTCCCAGAGGCTGGTGGATGACAGGAATATGATACACCCACTCAGTACCATGTTCTCTGGCCCAGGTGTCCCTGAGGTTGTTTTTGAAATCAGTCCTGTTGTCCAACCCAGTTCTTTCTGGGCTGCCATGTCCCGACAGGACTTGCTTTTCAAGGCCCAAGATGGTGTTCAAGGCCCAAGAAGGTGATGGCATGAGGTACAGGGTACCTCTCCAGCCATCCAGTGGGTTGTGCCGCTATTGTAAGCATGTAGCACTTGCCTTGGCAGGTTTGTGTGAGTGTAATGTAATCAGTCTGCCAGGCCCCCAATATTTTTCTTGTGACCATCGTCCACCATACCACAAGGGTTTACCCACTTGGTCTGCTGGGTTACAACACACATTTCACAGTGTCTTGGTTACAGAGAAAGAAGATGGAGTTTTTAGTGCTGTGTGGCTGTGACAGCATGGTTTATTGCATACCACACACATAGTGATGGGCATATGGTTTCAGCAGGAGAAGCCAAGGATAATAAAGAAGGGGAAGTGCGCCATCTTAGCCTTCCCTAACCAAGAAGGTGTCAGGATCAGCCAGGTGGACTCAGCCCCCTTCTGTTACCCCCAGTCCCTTCTCTGTTCTTTGAGCCCAGTGGAGTGAACACCCCTGGCTCTGGCGGAGTGGAAGCAGCCGCACAGAGCCCAAAACCCCAGCAGAGTGAAGCCAAGTGGCACTGGTGCTGGAGTCAGCCACATGGGACCAAGCCAAGCCAGGGGAACAGTGCCAAACACAGTTGAGCTCAGCAGTCCAGAATAAAAAACCAGAAATGAGCGGCACAACATGAATGATTTATCTTCCAAGTTTGTTTTGTCACAGCTCTTTGTTGTTTTCAGACTGATAATTTCCCTAATTTTTAAAGACCAGTCTGAACTCTTCCAATGTAATTCCAGTCTCTTCCTCCTCAATACCATTTGAAAATTCCTCTGCATCTGTTCTCCAGTTCTTTCTGCAACTTCACTGTCTCTCTTAGTGCAATCAATTAATGAAAATGTCAAATAGTACTATACCAAAGGGAAGGTACTGTGAACTGTTTGGTCTGTCTGTCTTCTGAACTCATCTTTTTAATAATTAAGTTTGGTTGTGTTACCCTGGTTTAATTATAAGGATTATTAGTTTTGATGCCAAAATATATAACATCCAACCACAAGATTAGATTTTTTTTTAATCCACTTTGGTGGCTCTTCATCATTTTGTAAGTACTCATATTGTTCACTTGATTGTTTTCTGCATTTCTTCTGGCCCTTGAATTACAGTTAGACTTAAATTATTGATCTGTAATTTTCTGTCCAACCTTGTACAGTTTATATATTTTTTCCTACAACTGGAAAGCTCTCTCATCCTCTTTGAATTCCCAGAGATAACTACTAACAATTTTGAAGTCCCAGCCTGGGTGAGGCAAACACTTAGCTTAACAAGCCCTGGCTCTCATAAAAGGGAATAAAGGTAATCTGGAAAATATTTCAAATAGTGGTTTCAAAACCCAGAAATGTGTGAAATCCAACACAGGAAACAGGACACCATAGCTAAAATGAAGACATCTATTTAGTCTCTATTATTCACTAGCAGCCAAGTACTTCACTCTATAGATAACACCATCAGGATGGACCCAGCTGGAGCTCTGCCTGGACTGCGTCTGGACTGTGCGACAGATGACTCTCCCCGTGAGCAGGGACACTTCTTGGGATTTCAAATTCCTTACCTGACACTGACAGATCCTGCCATACCCAAGGCAGATCATTAATCCGCAACAGATCCTCGGTAAGTGACTTATAGTGTGCTGAATTAAAATTAGCGAAATACTACTAATTCTTGGTGGCTTCTCAGTATTATTATAAGCATTGTATAGATAGTTCCTTTAGACATAAACCATTGTCCAAGTCTGAGACTAAGATTGGACCTAGCCACAACTTGGCTCCACAAAGAGTTTAGAAAGTAAGGAGCTCTTCTCTGAACTTCATGACTCAACAACGGGGTCTTCCCTCCTCTTTGCACATTGTGTCTCTATGTGAAGCATTCTAAATTCTAAATCAATTCTCTTTTGTTTCCTCCATGCAATAATTGATGAGGTGAACCTTGCCATGAAACTTATTGAACCTTGTCAAGCCACTCTTAAACTTCATTTAATTCCTTCGAATTTATTGAACCCTGTCAAATGATTATTTTACCTCAATAAAACATATTGATGCTTCTCTCTTTTGAGAAGTATTCCACTCATCTGCAACAGTAGACTAGTCTCAGTTCTCAGCCTAGATCACTGGTGCAGTTTGTCTATTTAGTTACACTTGGGAATTTTAGTAAACACTGGGGCATGGAGAGAGGTACTAGAAATGGGTTTTTTTTAAATTCTCTATGTTATTATTTGTTTCAATACTCCTTTATTTTCTAAAACTAGTGACTATATGTTGGTCATACTTTTCTTATGATACCCACTGTGTCCACATCCTCCGGTAGATCTTTTTTGAGGGGTAATTAAGTAGCATATTTTGCTCCAGTTGTTTTCTCCCATCTTCTGCAGAGTGCTTCAACATCTTTCCTGAATTTTCTGTGTAGTTTGTGTCCTTTTGTATCACTTTCTCATCAAAATGGCAATTGAAATTTTCCATTAATATGAAGTTTTTCTGCTTTTGGTAAGTCTTTTGATTACACAGAGAAAGACTCATCTCCATTAACAACTTTATTTGCAGCCTGCTATAGTCCCCTACATGACAGAAATACTGTTTTTACTGAGAAATGTTTATTCACTTCTAGCTTCTGGTCTAAGAATAAACATCCTGGAAAGAGCCTTTTAGTCTTAAATAGCTTTCCTGAACAGGCCGTACATGCCTGTATGAATTATCCAACCAAATCTCTATCATGCCAATTAAGACATGATTTTGAATATTATTTGAGACATCAAGCCATTCCTGTTTCCTGTTCTCTTGCACTACTATGTAATAAACTAATTATAGTGCGTGTATAGATGTATAAATGCTAGTTATCTGCTAGTATATAATGAACAATATCATACAATGAATAAACATTTGTATATAATTGACTAAGATTTAACTCTTTCAAGACCACACCAGGAAAATACTTCCTTCCACAGCTAAGTCTTTATATCAGTTACTGCTTTGTATGTGGCTCCTTGGTTTGTATTGTGGTCAGCACTCCTGCAGGAGAAATCTCAGAGGAATGCAGGTTGGTGGGTCCTTGGCAAGGCTCCTGTCGCGCACACTGCCCACGGCAGGCTCAGCTGCAGGGCCAGACCAGGCTTCTTGAGGCATTACTCTGACAGGGCCTGAAAATTCCTCAAAGCTGGGGGCAACACAGCTTCTGTGGATCCTGACCCTGCTGCCAAAGCTGTCCTTGCGGGCTAAAGGCTTCTTTTTATCTCCAGCCTGCACTTCTGTGTTTCACTTTATCAGTATTTTCTCTCATCCTCTCCCCATATACCACGATGAAGAGCCTTGCTCCTTGATGACCTCTTTATTGATAGCAGGGAACTGTGTCATGCAGATTTTTTTGAATCCTCCAATTACCTATTCAGGCCAACTAATTCAGTTTAGCTGTAATCTAAGTTTATGGTTAAATTTAGACTCAAAGATAAAATTTAAGCGATTACTCTGTTAAGGAAACTTCCCAGTCTGACCATCCAAGTGTGGGCAGAGATTTTCACAGCTGGGATCAAAGCCCCTGCACAGTGGGTGGCTCCAGTGAACTGATGGGTGCCCTGCTTGACTCTCTGCACACCCCACTCAGATCCAATCACTCTAAGTTTCCCTGTCAGTTTGACCCCAGGTTTCCCAGTGCAGAGACTCCGACATCTCAATCCTTCATGCAATTTATTCATGGTGCAGTAACAGAAAAAGCCCGGGGTACCTCTGAGGAGGGACCCTGAACAAAGTAATCCCTGCACTTTTATACCTTCACAGTCAGTGCAGTAAAGGTCTCACTCTTCATCTGACTCCTCAGCTGGAAGCTGCTGCATCCAGGCTGGCTCCTGCTGTGTCTCTGAGTGACCTAGTCACTGCCATGGAAAAGGACTATACCGTGACCAGGACTGGTGCTTTTTTTTTTTGAAACCCAAGTCACTGTGATTTAATGAAACTTGAGTTTAGAATAGGTATACAGCTCTGATCATCATCAGATTTTTTTTTTACAGATTATCTCCTGATCAATACTGGTTTTTAGCTTCCAATACGACTTTTCTGCGTGGCCTGGAACTCTGCAAACTCAAACCTAGCTCACTGACAAATTTTGAGATAGGTGCTGTTGCCTGTGTAAATTTTTGGACAAGGTTGGAGCCACATGAAGAAAAAAGCTTTTGTGTACTTGAAGGTAGATTAATGAAGCTGCAATTACTAAGGATCTGCCAGAAGGAGAGTCAGAGGGAGACAGCAAGAACTTGGGAAGGTGTGCTTCCTCATATAAATTTTGGAAAGACTGACAGGAATTACAGCATAGTCTAAAAATCCTTGAAAAGAGGACATGTAGACATTAAAGGATGAAGTTCCAGTGGGGAAAAAAAAAGTGCTCTCCAAAGTGAGTCTATCTCTTTGAAGATGCTCACGCTCCACACTTCTGAGACTCAATGCAGACAAGCAGCTGAGTGGACAGGCAGGAAGGTGTACCTACACAGTCTTCAGTGCTGGGCAGGAAACCATCTAAGTTTCCAAAGCAAGGCGAGAATGCTTGTCTTCCATCAGGTGGGTAAAGTCTGAACCAAGGTAAAAAGTTAAACTACGTTAGACTCATATTTGGCAAACAAGTTCGGACTGACTGCTGGACAACTGGAACAATACAGAAGACTGTGCGTTTTTCCATGGCCTATTCAGTTTCTGAGCGCTCTCACTGAGATACACAGAGACAAACACGGAATTCTCTCTCTCATGCAGCACTCAATGGAAGAGACCCCAGAGAACTAGACCTGAGAGACTTAATATGAATGTTGGGAATGCAGGAAATTGACAAGGTATGAAACGAAGAAGAATTTCCTCTGCAATGGAAGTACAGCCATACTGCTACAAACCTTAAGAGGTTCTGAAAAGGTGCCTTGCTGTTCAAGTAACTTGACCCACATTGTTCCTTGTATCAGGGCAGGAAGGATCTATGGGATGAAGATGCCTCAAACCAGGAAGATGTCCAAGCTGTCATCCGTGCATTGTGGAACACACCAGCCACTCAAGTTGCTGAGAAGCTCCAAGGCCAACAGCTACCATGTGTCAGCAGGACTGGAATTCTGACTTGCCTGTTGAAATGAGTGGCTGCATCTCAAAAGCTCTGCACAGAGGGCACAAGACTGCTGGGGTCAGTATGGCACTGCATGGGAGCCCTCAGCCCACTGCTGTGATGTCAAACGAAAAAGGGTCAGGAGGAAAAGCTGTATTGTCACACTGTTGCTGCACGAGGAACACCTCATCTCTCAGTGCAGTGACAAAAAGATGCAAAACTACACAGAGAAGCATTTCAACGACGACCTTTGGTGTCAGGACTAGCTGCTGCTGGGCTCAATGACTTCTGCAATACCAGAAGCATATGGTCACAGGCAAACTACACTAAGTTGTTGACACAGCGAAAAACTTCAGTAAATGAACCACTGATTAATGATACCAGGAGAGCTGAAACCATAGGGATCCCATTCTGATTCAGAGGCATTTTGCTTTCAGCTTCTTTGGACAAAACAGCTCCTGATGAGGCACTTCTCAGTGCCAGAAGGGATGCATCACTTGCTGGCTGAGATCTCACAGAAACTGGGAGGACCTGCAGGGTCTCCAGTCAAACTCCGGACAGTCCAGGGAAGACAATCCAGACAAGGCAAAGCAGCATGTCTGTCTGTGGGCTGTTTTGCTGGCCTATTTTTGAAGGGCAGTACCCAGGAGTTTTTGAAGCACAAAGGCTAGCAGCCAGATTTTGATTCTCATCTGACTTTCTGTACATGAGAGATACACTACATCACTCCGCTGTGTTAACAATGATGTGCTTTTGAAAAATCACAGAGATACATCACTCTAAGGTTAAAACATGAGAGTAGGCTGCAGTTGAGGAACATTTAGCAATTCAAATCAAGCGTGGGAAATTTCCAGGAAAAACGTAGGTAGCAGGAAGCTTAGATGAAGAAAAAGAATCTGATACACAAGCTAGAGAATTTACTTTCCTTCCCATTAGAGCTGGTTCTCTAGAGTTTGTAGGTCAGAAAACAGTACTGGACAAGCACACTGTTACAGTGCAGTATCTAATACCACAAAGCAGGTGGCACAAAGCAGTCTAACAGTCAAGTAAGTCTGTTGGAACTAAAATCCAGGGAAAGGAGCCAACAGCTTAGGTGTTTGCTCCCAAGATACATGAAAGCTGTGTGATGATAGAATTCATTCCATGTGTGGTGGCAGTGTGGCATAAATGAGGAAATCCCCTTTCACCTAATTGCTGACACAGGTGAGTGACTGCAGAGCAGCAGATGGAATACAAATCTACCCAGGTTCCATTCTGCTGAATAGGAAAGGAGTCGTCATTTTCTACTGAGTCTCTACCGCCTGCTGAGTAGGAAAGACGGTAGTCTCAGAAACTCTTCCTAAAACTCAGAGTGCTAACTCTAAGTCTGTCTCCAGCATTGCTGGAAGGCAAAAATAAATGTTAATGTTTTTTTGCCTGTAAGTGGAGGCTAAAAATGAAAAAAATGGATAGGACATCTCCAGTAACTCATGAATCTAGATGTTTTCCTCCATGGTTTAAACAATTGGCAAAATAAAGAGCTGGCCAAACAGGACTAGTTTTAGGGGGGAGATGTGTCTTCCAGGTCTCTGGGATTTTCTATACAGTTCTCTGTAGCACATTTACCATTCTATCTGTGGTCAAACTTACATATCATCACTACTCGAGGTACTGGGCTCTAGCTATACCACAATCAACACATTGTGTAATTGCATTATGAGTTCCATCAGATTTAAAACAAGGCAATAGCTGGGAGCAGAGTTGGGAAACCTGTTATTACATGCTGCTGTGAATTATTCCCATGTCTTTGGACATTGATTCAGGTCTGACTATGAACTTTTAGAACAGACTACACCGGTAGTAAAAAAAATTCTCCAAAATATCCAGAAAACACTCATGCAGATGCAAATGGCAGAGCTAATATGGGAATGTGCTGGTATACCACATTCTACTAATGAATTCAAAATAGCTGTTCAAAAGATGGCTCACACATCTTAATAGATTATCCAGAAATTGGACACTTCCTGTGCAGTAAGACTTTATCAAAAAGACTCTAAGGAATTTCTGTAAGCAGCAAGTTGCTAAAACAAAGTTTTCCTCAATATCTGATTTCTCTGTGAAAGAAATGGGGGAAAAACCTCAATTTTTTCTTTGTGAAAAAGTGTGTGTTTCTGAACAGTTGTGATGGTAAGCAGAATGTGTTGCCTTAAACTGCTGTCCTCATGTTTATGCTGCTGGGTACCTACGGCAGCACTTCCCAAGGCGTTTTCAGACGAGATAGTGTCCTTTTGCTCTGCTATCTGGATCAATACCCAGCTCAACCATTATTTTACCTTTTGAGCTGTCTGCTCCGAAGTATGTTTGCTTCAAAGCGTGTTTGCTTTCCCTACCTAATAGTCAGACACCTCATTTTACATAAAAGGCTTGCTTCTGGTCTTAGAAAAAAGTACCTCTGCACACCGAGTAATGTGAGCAGTAAGCAGATGGCATCCTCTAGACCTACTCCAATCAAGTGACACATAATTGTCACCTTTGGCTACATTGCAAAGAAACCATTAGAAAATACAGCCTAGTGTCACAGAAAACCTTCAGTTTTTGAAAACTCAACTTGCAAAAAGGAGAAGAAGAGAGAAGAGAAAAGAGAAGAGAAGAGAAGAGAAGAGAAGAGAAGAGAAGAGAAGAGAAGAGAAGAGAGAAGAGAAGAGGAGAGGAAAGAAGAAAAGAGAAAAGAGAAGAGAAAAGAAAAGAAAGAAAAGAAAACCTTTGCATACTGTAACATGTACACAAATACTTTCTTATTCTAAAATATAGACTTAATTTGTCTGTGCTATCTGTCTGTGCCATGGCCTGCCTGCTAAAGTTGTTACAGACTATGACGAGGCCTATTAAGAAACAAAATGAAAACACAAATTTCACCTTTTCTCTAGGTTGACTCATACCTCTGAGAAAAGCCTGTTTATATCAGATAAAGACTGATTTTTCTATTTATAATCCCATCTCAGCCTGAAATGGTTCCGCTCAAACACTATTTCCACTTACACTATTTATAGTTTTGCCAATGGGTTACATCTAACCCAGCAAGTTAAACTCCAGATTGTTCCACTCAAGGCTTAAACTCACAAATTTAAGGTTTTTACTGCATCTTTGTTTCACTCAAGCCTGCTATAACCATATTCACCTTTTCCAATATTTCTTTGCAATTGGAGGACAGTTTTCTAGCAAAACAAATGCATACAGGATAATTGTCAGTTTCTTCCTGCATGGAATTTTCATATTGTGGTTTTTCTTAGGGATTCTACGTACCTCTTATTTCTCACCTTTCTAGTGAGTAATCTTAACTCCAAAAGTTTTTGATACTGCTCAAAATTAAGGAATACTTCCCCTCAAACTCCTCCTGTAATCTTCTAGAAAATCCTAATCTAAACTAGGAGTCTCCAAACCCAAAACTATCTGTGAGGAGAAGTTGCTGGAAGCCAAGCTATAGATATTTAGCTAACCTGTTGCAAAAACAAACCCACCCCAAACTATAGCAGAATGTCACACACTTGCTTTTTCCACTCAGAGTGGCAAAAAGCATCTTACAGTTGCTACAACAAAGACATTTAAGAAGACAACTCATTTCTTCATAAGTACTGCTACAAGGACAGAAGAGATGGTTCTTTTCATGTGGAAGATAACAACATTCATAGTGAATGTCCATTCTGCTTGATCGCTACTGAATAAAACTGATATCTGAAAAAAAATAAAAAGGATTGATAGATGCCTAATTGCTGAAATAACAATAGTATCTTAAGAAAAGGAATAAAGAAATTATGCAATAGTTGCAGTGAGCAATAGTCCGATAAAGGAACACTTGTCAAAAGACAATTTGAAGAACAAAGCCAAAGGCATCAACTGCACAGCCTGAGCCGTGAAGCATACCCTGAGTCAACTACTGCTACAAAGATAAGTTACCGTGAGCATCATAGAGGTCAGAAAAACCAAAACCCTCACCTCATGAACAATATAGATAGAAAGAAAACTTTTTACAGCTGAGAAAAACATGCAGGAAGGTAAAAGGATTACAAACTACAAGGATTAAATCAGCTATTTATAAACACAATAGCAATTAGCAACTTAGAAACACATCTGAAGTAGTGTAGACCCTCATGCCTTAAGAACACACAAAGATGTCTGAGTGTCTGTACAGTGTTACTTGATGTACATCCAGCAGTAGTGGGGGAAAAAGGGAGAAGTAAAGAAGGAATAACTGATGTGTTAATACTCTATTTGAGCCTATCCATGAATATAAAAAAATATTCAGGCTTCAAGTGTTGTGTCGTGGTAAAGTTTCTATAAAGACAATACTGCATAAAAACAATTCTGCAGTTACAAGGAAATGGAAAACTTGTGGTCAAAATAATCAGCAAGCTGAGTCAGTGTCAAGTGGGGTTTCAAATGGCAAGATATTCTTTCTGTACAGCTTTGTACCATGAATCCCATTTCAATATTGTCCGATGTTACAAGGGAGCTGGAGTGGGACTCTTCATTAGAAACTTAGTAACAGAAGAAGAAGTTCAAACTGAAAGAGGGAGAATTTAGGTTAGATATTGTGGAAGAAATTGTTCCCTGGGAGTGGTGAGACACTGACACAGGTTGCTCAGAGAAGCTGTGGATGCCCCATCCTGGGCAGCGTTCAGGCCAGGTTGGATGGGGGTCTGAACAATCTCATCAAGTGGAAGGTGTGCCTGCCTATGTTAGAGGGGATGGAACTAGGTGATCTTTAAGGTCTCTTCCAACACAAGACATTCTGTGATTCTTCTGACAGAGGAAGAATAATTTGGCAACACTTAATATAATTACATTTTAATGAAATATTGAAGTTCTTCTTAAAGTGTTACAAAGATATAATACATTCGTAATATAAGTGTAAAGGCTCAACATTAAAATGAAAAGACTTAGTAAAAAATATAGAAGTTACTGCAGCAAAACAAACTCATTGCAATTACACTTATGTTTTGTTTGTTTTGTTGTTTTTGTTTTTTTTTAAAGAAAACCAGCTATATTGACTGGCACATATAGACAAGATAAAATACAGCAAGAGTTTTCTTCCTCCATGATGTATTCAATCAAGTAGTACTGCAACAAACACTGATTTCATGCATAAGGGTAGAGAGGATTTTAAACTCTGCATATAGTACTAATTTCAGCTTTTGTACAGCCCCATTTGCAACACATTCCTGCCAAACCCAGCGACTCCCGTTTTCTTCTGGGATACCTGGCCCAAAGGTAGCTGTTTGATTCCATGGGATTTGCATTTCCTGTTCCTCCCCTGTCCTTCTGAACAGCTTCCTCTACCTGGCGAACAAGTTTTTTTAAGTCGCCTGCCACAGGTACATATTCATTATAGTAATTTAAACTATACAAGTCCTTAAGCGTCTCCCATCCAAGAAATGGGCTGCTTCTCTGCAGCTGCTCCACTTCAGGATCCAAAACTGATTGCAGGTTGAAGCTTCCCAGTAGTTTGTTACTTGCTGTTTGTGCAGAATCTGTTTAAAGAGAAGATTTTCTTAGGTTCAGACTGTAGGACCATGAAAAGGAGCACACAGCTCTAAGAAGTAGCAACAAAATCCATTCAGTTAGTAATAAGTGAAACACTAATATGTAGGAGAACTGTCAGTACTTCAGTCTCCACACCATGACTTACTTGTAGCTCACTTTTAGTGGAATCTATGTTTTGAAGTCTATGTCTCCTGTTAGACACGCAGAGTACACAGAAACAACTGCAACTGAAGGCATCCTAGCACAACTGCAGTGTTATTGATAGAGAGGTCTCAATTTTTCCACCGAAACAGAATATTGTTGTAAAGACATGCATCCAGAAACACCACAGAGATACATCATGTGTCTGATAAATCAGATCAGACCCCTGCTCTCCTGTGCACAATCACACAAACTAGCGTCATGTGAAGAACAAATCTAGGAAGGACTAAATAAGCAAAGATTGCATGCAAACTGATTTTTAGATTGCATTTTTCTATAGCTATTTTTAACTGGTGCTTTCCCCTCATTTCTTTCATTTTTCAAGGCATATCAGAAGGTTGCAGAATTTACTCATGAAATGCTTCATTTCACTGACGAAAGTGTTTTAAAAAATCCAGCTCTACTTCCTTTCACCTTACACTGTTTCTCTTGATCTTACTTCTGCAAGGCAATTGGCATTGCTTACTTCAGCTAATGTGAAGAAAAGCAGCTTCTTCAATTCTTATTTTAAAAATAATTCAAAATAAGTCTTTGTCTTGTGATCTTAATGCTGTTAATACGGTTAACTTTTTGTTTCAGAAAGCTGAAAGAACATGAGAACATCCAGTGAATTTTATATTTACTTTAATATTGCTAATTAATATATAGAACCTGGTTTTCAGATAGAACAGCAGCCTGACTATGTGCAAAAGTAAAAGTAGCTGTAGCTACTTTATTAATTAGACAGTGACTGCTACTTAATAGCCTTTTGGG
Organism: Rhagologus leucostigma; assembly: GCA_013397725.1. NCBI lineage: Eukaryota > Metazoa > Chordata > Aves > Passeriformes > Rhagologus > Rhagologus leucostigma. Next base: position 152,837 of record VZTD01006084.1, read on the forward strand.
GTGGAGAAGATTTTAGTTAGACATCATGAAGCACAGTGGGGGCTCCTTAGTGACTGCTGTTCTCAGAAGCTGCTGCTGATAAAAAGGAAAGCAAAAATTTCTTGTAAAGAACATAATCACCGCAGAGGCCGTATGTAAGTAATTTGTTATAATTACAAAGGTTACTTCAATCTTTTACTCAACCTGTCGAGGGAAAAAAAAAGGCAAAAAATTCCCAGAAAACCCAGAATACTGGCTTCATTAGCTGCCTGAAGTCTTAGTTATTTCACTAACAGTGTGTTCAATCAGAAAAAAATATTCTCTTCCATTGCACGTTTTAGCCATAATCCCAACTTTTGTCCTTGTTAAAAATGTTATTTTTCACTATTCAAAATATCAACATAAATTAGAGTCATCACTTAAAATGACTGTTACATTACCGCAGTTTGAGAACACAGACTAAAAGACATTTACTTACAATTTCTTAATATGTCGGGCTTGGGACACGCGACAGTAAAACTATGAGGAATATTTTACCAATTAACTGTTTCACCACAAAGCAGTTCTTGCGGTGTCAGTTGTAACCTGAAGCACCAGAGAGTCCATCCTCCAACGTGCCAAGTCTTTGATGCAGGGCAGCACAGGAGAGTGATAACATCGCGCGGGATTCCACGTCCGTGGAGGTCCCGCACATCCCGGGAGCTCTGACGGGCAGCGCGGCGTCAGAGCTCCCGTCTGGGAGGGAAACCGCGGCAGAGACCCCACTTCGTTCCGCCGCCCGAGGAATTACCGAGCCTTGGGAAGGGAGAGAAGCCATAGCGACAGGCATTCCCCACCGCTCCCCAGGGCGCATCAGACCTCCTCACACGGCCAAGAGATGGGAAAAGTGTGATTTTGTGGGATTTCATAGTAGAAGCTCCTCTGCCGCCGGCGGCCCTGCGCAGCCGCGCGGTGTCTCCAAACTTGACCAAAAACTTTGCGGGTTATCCCGGCAAATAACGCCCCAGCGCCTGCCGTCCCTTTCCCTCTGAATCTGAGGGCGTCCTTCCAGAAATCTCGGAAACGCCAACTAGGATCTAGAGGGAAAGCGAGAGAGGGACCGGGACCTTCCCTCCGCGGCTCAAGGCGGGACGAGCGAGAGGCGCCTCGGGGCGCTCCCTCTTCCCCGTTCCCTCCCATTCCTTCCATCCCTCCTCGCAGGCCGTCGCTCGGCAGCGAGCGAAGCGCCCCGACAGCCGCCTGCCCCTCAGCCCCGCTCCTGGGACACTCACCGGCCGCGGGCGCCGGCTCCACCGCCAGCAGGGAGAGCCGCTTCCAGCGGGACCCGCCGCAGGTGAAGATGACGGCGCGGATGAACTCGCGGCCGCACAGCTTCACCCCGTACCCGTCCCCCTCGCCCGCGGGCAGCACGGCGCCGGGGTGCCCCGGCGGTGCGGCACACAGCAGTGCCACGGCGGCGCACAGCAGTCGCAGCTTGGCCATCCCCATGGCGCCGTCCCCGTCCCGCGGGCGCGTTCCCAGCAGACCCGACGGCCGCCACAACGCCCCCGACCGCGGCGTCCAGCCCAG